>CP054668.1:54408906-54934320 GCA_013348765.1 Carpinus viminea | reverse complement strand
CCCTAAACCCCAAACCCTAAACCCTAAACCCTAAACCCTAAACCCTAAACCCTAAACCCTAAACCCTAAACCCTAAACCCTAAACCCTAAACCCCAAACCCTAAACCCTAAACCCTAAACCCCAAACCCCAAACCCCAAACCCCAAACCCTAAACCCCAAACCCCAAACCCCAAACCCTAAACCCTAAACCCCAAACCCTAAACCCCAAACCCCAAACCCTAAACCCCAAACCCCAAACCCCAAACCCCAAACCCTAAACCCCAAACCCCAAACCCCAAACCCCAAACCCTAAAACCCCAAACCCCAAACTCAAACCCCAAACCCTCAAACCCCAAACTCAAACCTCAAACCCCAAACCCTAAACCCTAAAACCCCAAACCCTAAAACCCTAAAAACCCCAAACCCTAAAACCCTAAAACCCTAAACCCTAAACCCAAACCCTAAACCCCAAACCCCAAACCCTAAACCCAAAACCCAAAACCCCAAACCCTAAACCCTAAAAAGAAACCCCAAAGAAAACCCAAACCCCAAACCCTAAAACCCCAAAGAAACCCTAAAACCCTAAAAGAAAACCCTAAACCCCAAACCCCAAACCCTAAACCCTAAACCCCAAACCCCAAACCCCAAACCCCAAACCCTAAACCCCAAACCCCAAAAGAAACCCCAAACCCTAAACCAAACCCCAAACCTCAAACCCCAAACCCCAAACCCAAACCCCAAACCCCAAACCCCAAACCCTAAACCCCAAACCCCAAACCAAAACCCAAACCCAAAACCCTCAAACCCCAAACCCAAAACCCTAAACCCCAAAACCCTAAACCCCAAACCCTAAACCCCAAACCCCAAACCCCAAACCCCAAACCCCAAACCCCAAAACCCCAAACCCAAACCCCAAAACCCTAAACCCCAAACCCCAAACCCTCAAACCCAAACCCCAAAACCCTCAAACCCCAAACCCTAAACCCCAAACCTTAAACCCCAAACCCTAAACCCCAAACCCCAAAACCCCAAACCCAAACCCTCAAACCCTAAACCCTAAACCCTAAAACCCCAAACCCTAAACCCCAAACCCCAAACCCCTAAACCCTAAACCCTAAACCCCAAACCCTAAACCCCAAACCCTAAACCCTAAACCCCAAACCCTAAACCCAAAACCCTAAACCCCAAACCCCAAAACCCCAAACCCAAACCCTAAACCCCAAAAAAACCCCAAACCCAAACCCTAAACCCAAACCCAAACCCCAAACCCCAAACCCTAAAACCCCAAACCCCAAACCCTAAACCCAAACCCCAAACCCTCAAACTCAAACCCTAAACCCCAAACCTAAAACCCCAAACCCCAAACAAACCCTAAACCCTCAAACCCCAAACCCCAAAACCCCAAACCCCAAACCCAAACCCCAAAACCAAACCTCAAACCCTCAAACCCCAAACCCCAAACCCCAAACCCTAAACCCTAAAACCTCAAACCCTAAACCTCAAACCCCAAACCCCAAAAAAAAAACCCTAAACCCAAAACCCTAAACCCCAAACCCTAAACCCTAAAACCCCAAAAGAAAACCCTAAAAAACCTCAAAAGAAAACCCAAACCCCAAAACCCCAAACCCTAAACCCTAAACCCTAAAACCCTAAACCCTAAAACCCTAAACCCTAAACCCTAAAACCCTAAAACCCTAAACCCTAAACCCTAAACCCTAAAGAAACCCTAAACCCTAAAAGAAAACCCCAAACCCTAAACCCTAAACCCCAAACCCTAAACCCTAAACCCCAAACCCCAAAACCCCAAACCCCAAACCCTAAACCCCAAAACCCCAAAACCCCAAACCCCTAAAAAGAAAACCCCAAAAGAAACCCTAAAAGAAACCCCAAACCCCAAACCCCAAACCCTAAACCCCAAACCCCAAAAGAAAACCCCTAAAACCCTAAAAGAAACCCTAAAAGAAAACCCCAAAAAGAAAAAACCCCAAACCCTAAACCCCAAAACCCTCAAACCCCAAACCCTTAAACCCCAAACCCTCAAAAAACCCCAAAAACCCCAAACCCCAAACCCTCAAACCCTAAACCCTAAAACCCCAAAAAAACCCAAACCCTAAACCCTAAAACCCTTAAAAAGAAAACCCTAAAACCCTAAACCCTAAAACCCTAAACCCCAAACCCTAAACCCCTAAACCCTAAACCCTAAAAGAAACCCTAAATCTAAAACCCAAACCCCAAACCCCAAACCCTAAACCCTAAACCCTAAACCCCAAACCCCAAAACCCCAAACCCTAAAACCCTAAACCCCAAACCCCAAAACCCTAAACCCCAAACCCTAAACCCCAAACCCCAAACCAAACCCTAAACCCTAAACCCCAAACCCTAAACCCCAAACCCTAAACCCTAAACCCCAAACCCCAAACCCCAAACCCCAAACCCCAAACCCTAAACCCTAAAACCCCAAAACCCAAACCCTAAACCCCAAACCCTAAACCCCAAACCCTAAAACCCAAAAACCCTAAACCCCAAACCCCAAACCCTAAACCCCAAACCCAAGAAACCCTAAAAGAAAAACCCAACCCTAAAACCCCAAAAGAAACCCTAAACCCTAAACCCCAAACCCTAAAAAAAAACCTAAACCCCAAACCCTAAACCCTAAACCCCAAACCCCAAAACCCTAAACCTTAAAAGAAAAAACCCTAAACCCTAAAACCCCAAAAGAAACCCTAAACCCTAAAAAGAAAACCCTAAACCAAAACAAAACCCTAAACCCTAAACCTAAAACCCTAAAACCCTAAACCTAAACCCTAAACCCTAAACCCTAAACCCTAAACCCTAAACCCTCAAAAGAAACCCTAAACCCAAACCCTAAAAAAGAAAACCCAAACCCTAAACCCTAAAACCTCAAACCCCAAACCCTAAAATGTAAACCCAAAAAACCCTAAACCCTCAAACCCTAAACCCTAAAAGAAACCCTAAAAGAAAACCCAAACCCTAAAATCCCCAAACCCTAAACCCCTAAACAATCAAACCCAATCAAAAATGTAAAACCCCAAATTTTAAAACCAAACTTTCTTCCTTTGTAAATTTGTACATTAAATTTTAAATTTAACAAATCAAGCTTGTATTGATAAAAATTTCCCAAAAATTAAGTAAATACATTCCCCAACCTTGCCAAACCCCAAAATTCTCAAATTTTAAACCATATAGAAAAACCCTCAAACATGACCAAAAAAAAATAATATGCTTTAACAATTTAACAAGACACTATTCTAAATTTAAATTGACTTAAATTTTAAACCTTCAAAACCCAACTCATAAAGAAAATTTTGCAAATTGCACAGTATGAGAAAATGTTTAATCAAAAAACAAAACCCTAAAATTGTAAATTTCAAAAAATTTTAAACAAACACCAAAACTATTTATACAACCTTAAACCCTAAATCTATAATGCAATCATGCATAGTTGACTAAAAAAAAAACCCTAAAATGAGCTTATAAACAATAATTATACATTTTAAAGTAAAATCAAAAAACCCTAAATAAAACCCCAAACATCTATTTTAACAAACCCTATTTAATAAACCCTAAACCCATTAACCACTAAACCCTAAAAAAACCCAAACCCTAAACCCCAAATTAAACCCCAAAACCCTAAACCCAAACTTAAACTCAAACCCCAAACCCTAAACCCTAAACCCTCAAAACCCAAACCCTCAAACCCCAAACCACCATACAAACTCACAATAAATAAACCCTAAAACCCTTAAATATCAAAACCCTAAAAACTCAAATAAACCCAAAACCCCAAAAAACAAATAACCAATACCCTACAAACCCCAAACCCTAAACCCTAAACCCTTTTTAAACCCTAAAACCCTAATAGACAAAACCCTAAAAGAAAACCCTTTAAAAAACCCTAAAAATGAAACCCTAAAACTCTAAAAGAAACCCTAAACCCTAAACCCAAACCCTAAAAAGAAACCACAAAGAAAACCCTAAAACCCTCAAACTCAAAAAACCCCAAAACCCAAAAGAAAACTCAAAACCCTAAACCCTTAAAGAAACCCTCAAACCCCTAAACTCAAACCCTAAACCCTAAACCCAAACCCAAACCCTAAAAACCCTAAACCCCTAAACCCTCAAACCACTAAACCTCAAAACCCCAAACTCAAACCCTAAACCCCTAAACCAAACCCTAAACCCTAAAAAGAAAAAACCTCAAACATTTAAACCCTAAAACCCCAAACCCTAAACCCAAAATTACCCCAATAAGAAAAACTTAATCCCTAAACCCCTAAAACCCCTAAACCCAATAAACCTATCCAAACCTCAAACCCTAAACTCAAAACCCCAAACCCAAACCCTAAAACCCTAAACTCAAAACCCCAAAAATATAACCTAACAATCTTAAAAGAAATAAAAGAAAAGAAACCTTAAACCCTCAAATCTCAAACCCTAAACCCTAAACCCAAACTCAAACCCTAAACCCCTAAACCCTCAAACCCTAAAAGAAACCCTAAAAGAAAACCCCAAACCCTAAAACCCCAAAACCCTCAAACCCTAAGAAAACCCAAAACCCTAAAACCCCAAAACCCTCAAAACCCCAAACCCCAAACCCCAAAACCCCAAACCCTCAAACCCTAAACCCCAAAAGAAAACCCCAAACCCTAAACCCAAACCTAAACCCAAAGAAAACCCTCAAAAGAAACCCTCAAAAGAAAACCCAAACCCCAAACCCTAAACCCAAAACCTAAACCCTAAAACCCCAAACCCAAAACCCCAAACCCAAACCCCAAACCCCAAACCCCAAACCCCAAACCCTAAAAGTTCCACTTAAAACCCCAAACCCCAAAACCCCAAAAACCCCAAACCCTAAAAACCCTAAAAACCCAAACCTTCTAAACCCTAAACCCTAAAAGAAAACCCCAAAACCCCTAAACCCAAAACCATAAACCCTCAAACCCTAAGGTGTTTTCAACCCTAAAACCCCCGATAAACCCCAAACCCTAAAAGAAAACCCTAAATAAACCCCTAAACCCCAAAACCCCAAACCCCAAACCCTAAAACCCTAAACCCTAAAACCAAAGTAATAACCCTAAACCCAAAACCCTAATCCTAAACCCCAAGAAAACCCTAAAACCCTAAAAGAAACCCTAAACCTCAAAACCCTAAACCCTAAGAGAAAACCTTAATCTTAAAAGAATTAGGTTAGAGGTAGCTCACCAAGAACTCCAATTTAGAAAAAGAAAAATGTAAACTAAAGGAAGCCAAATTTGAGTCAATATTACACCATTTATTTCCAATAAGACAGATAATTGAGAATAATGCAATGCAATCTTCAAAACATAAACGAAACCATCTTCTCGCCAACCAACTACAAGCCGACCTCCACCGCTACTCCTCTCTCACTCCGCGCAAGGGTTCTCACACCATGAAGAACGGGCGGCCTTTTGCTCTCCCTCCTCGCAGACCTGCCTTTCTTTCACTACGACGAAAAAATCTCCGCACCACCGGCCAAGGCTTACCCATGACATCGCCAGAAATAGGGCTACCAAATAGAAAATTGATCTTTCTTTCTTTCTTTTTTTCTTCAATTTTTTATGGGAATTTGATGTCGGAGGAAATAAGGGGTTCTATAAAAAACCAAAGAAGAAGAAAAAAAAAGGATCCGGAAGCATGTTATTCGATTCATATTCACACAAAAAAAAAAAAAAGAAAGAAAAGAAATTGAACATAGTCAGACGGGAAGAACAAATAAACGCAAACTAAAACCAAATAAATTTAGTTTATTTGGTTTGCTTTTTTCTTGAATTAGTGTGCAGTGAAAAAAGAAAAAAAAAAAAAAGAAAGATGATGCACATCGACTTGAGACAATGCCACGTACGATTCCACATTATTCGGGAAACTAGATTCGGGAAAATGCTCGGGACGTGTAGCAGCTCTCTTGCTTCTAAATCTAATACCCCTTTAACGTTCTCAACGAAGACGTACAACAACATTAGATTATAACAGTCCCCAAGAGGTAACTCAATCGGCTGTGAACCACGCCTTATGAAGCTGAGATCACAAGTTCGAATCCCTCCTCCCCTATCCTTGCGTGGACATGTCAAAAAAAAAAAAAAAAAGCCATTAGATTATAACAATAAAACATTGACAAATAAAGAGGAGAATTTAGCTACGTTTTTATTGATGGACATTGACTAACCTATTATTAATTAAAACTGTAAAAGCTAACTATGGATATGATGTTAAAATATATTAAGAGATTTTATTTCAAGATTTGGGTATATATATAAAAAAATAATATTTTTTATTTTTTAGGGCATTTCTAAAAATTGAATTTGTATGGCATTTGTAAACATTAAATTTTAAGGGCATTTTTAAACAATGAAGTTCTAGGACATTTTTAAACATTGAATTTTTATATTTTTAGGCCCAAAAAGCTGAAAACAATGATTTTTTTGGGGGGTTTTCAGTTTTTTTTTTTTTTTTTTAACAATCACAACAAACTCAAACTTATTGGGACAAAAATGCTAGTTGTGTTCAATTCAACCCATAGTATTAATTGAACCCCTATACCCAAGTCATTTGTTCGGTTTTTTTTTATATTTTATTTTTCAGTTCTTTAGAAATTTTTTTATTAAAATATATATATTTTGGTGCCTCTGTTTCAAATCTTAAATGTTGTAGTCGCCGTCCTTTCCTTCTAACCAATAGCCCTTTTTAGCTTCTACTTTTTTACCGTCCCAAGTGTATAATCCACCCCATAAGCGTACTTATGATGGCCAATTGAACTATGATCCTCTCCCTCTCTCTCACATAATGTAAAATTAAGAAGGCAATTTATAAGGACTTCAAGGTCAAATCACAATCATAATTTTTTTAGAACATATTCATTCATTTTATAAAATGCTAAGAGATCTGGGCAAAATTGTTCTCAGACCAAATATCTCTAGAATAGCATCTACAGTACCTAGAAATACCCATAAAATGAGAAGAACACACAAAAAATTGCAATGGAATAGAAAAAAGATGTTGTGTGTTTGGGGATAACTAATAAGATCATCATAGATTTGATTGACTACACATAGAAATTCAAAAATTGCTATTTGAATTTCTTTCTTCTAGTTTTTTTCTAGAAAGATCTTATACAAGTTGATGAATTCTCTGTTTGGTTGTTAAGAAGACGAAAGCAAAAGCCAAAAAAAAAAAAAAACGTGAACCTTCCTTTTTTTGGGGAGTTATTTGAATTTGAAATCTGAGTTCTCGATTCTTCTGATTTCTAGTTGAGGAGTGTGAATTGATTAATGTTCTGTTCGGTTCCTAAGAAAATGTAAGAAAAAATATTTTATTTTAAAAAATAAATAAATAATTTAGTAACAGTTTTTTTTAAAAAAAGGACACCTTTTAAAAAGTGACGGTTTTGGAAAACCGACACTAATTAGTGTCGGTTTTGCCTAAACCGTCACTAATTAACATTTCCCTATCCCTTATTAGTGTCTTTTTAAAACTGACATTATTGAATTAGTATCGGTTTTTAACTCTAAACCAACACTAAAAAACCATCACTAAACCTCCATATTTTTGTAGTGCTCCATTGGCCAAAAAAGTGATATAGCCATTACAAAATTGGTCAACAGTAGTGGAAAAAAGGAGAGAGGGGAAACTTCACTTTCACTGAACTTAAATTCTCTCACTTACACCCTTCCTTAAATGCAACGGAATGCCCATCACGACTTTCACGTGATTTTTAGCCCCGACCTCCCGTTTTGCCCTCAGGACGCAACACCGAAATACCTAAACTACCCTCATTCGATAAGAGGCAAATTTAAGGTTAAGTGTTCAACATTTTCAAGTCAAAGGAGTCAAAGGACCCAAACGCTTTTAGGGCTAACCACAGGTTGGTCTGTCTGACGAACCATTGTAGCTAAAGTGTGAGTAGATCCGGTACAAGTTACTCAAAATCCCATCTAAAGCAGTTTGGATTAACGATAATCAAGTAAGTTTAGTTAAGTGCTCTAGATTAGGGATTGTAAAATGAATTTCTATTACGCAACAAGTGTTGGATGTTTGGGGTTTTGCGTAAGTGCTCTGGATTAGGATTTCGTGGATTTGTTTTAGGTTTTGGTACTATTTATTCGGATTGGGTCATATTTTGCCGCTTTTTTAAAGGGTGTGGGGTTTGTCAAACAAGTGGAGCCACCTTGCTCAAAAATGGGACCACCATTTTTAGTACTTGACCACTATACCATGTGGCCACCACCTGCCTTCTGAAGGCCACCCAAAAAGCGAAAAAATGGGTTTTGATTTTGGGGTGGCGGACCACCCAAGGGCCTAGGGGTGGCCCGGCCACACGACCGTGGTGGTGTCAAGCCACCCTAGGGGGTGGTCACACCCAAAATCCCAAACCCATTTTTTCTCTTTTTTTTTGGCCTTACGGTGGCGGACCTCAAAGGTCTGTGGTTTTCGCCACCCTGCTCGTATGCAACCACCCTTATTAAAATGGTGGTCCAACATTTTAAGCAAGATTTCCTTCTCTTTTTTTTTTTTTTTAATTTCCTTCTTTTTTTCATTTAAAAAAAAAAAAAATCCTAAAATTTGCAAAACGGCGTCGTTTTGGACAAGCCCAAAATGGCGTAGTTTTGGAGTGGAGGGTATAATGGACAACTTACCACCAAAAGGGTCTTAAGTGAGAGAATCTGAAAGTTTAGGGGGGGTATTTGAGAGTTTTTTCGTATCAGGGGGATTTTCTGTAAATCGGTGGAAGTTCGAGGGGGGTATCTGAAGTTTCCCCAAAAAAAAAAAAGTGCTAACGCAATTTGTTTTTAAACATTCGTGAACAAAATGCAGTAGGATCGATCTAATTACGCTCTGTCGAAATCTTTCATGTCACTTGTCGACACGATTGTACTCGATGAAATCTACACGCTCCTAAAATATCATTCCAATAAAACAAAAAAAAAAAAAGTTTTGACCTTTCCAAACAAAATGTGGCTGAATCCAACGCTCTACTTTCGACCCTAATTTTTTGACCCCCAGTTGACATGAAATGTTACGAGCGTGTAGATATCATGAAGTGATTGGGTTGAGTTAAAGTATTTTGAGTTCGTCATCCATGAAGGTGACGTCGTTTACTCGTGTTTCCTTTTAAAAATAAGTCGTTTGAACAGTAAACAACTTCATTTTTTAATGTTGTTTATTGTTCAAACGACGTCGATTATCAAAATAATGTTGTTTGAATGAATAGTAAACGACTTCAATTAATTAATTAATTATTTTTTTTTAGTTTATGTCATTTATATATAAGCCAACATCGTTAATATATAAATTAAAGGACAAAAAAAAAAAAACAACTATATGGTTTAACTTCTTTATTTTTTTATACCTAGAGTTTGTTTTTTATCAGAGGAGGTTCTGTTGGTTTGCCTAAAAATGAAGATGGTTTCTTTGTCACAATTCTGTCTAAAATTTGACGGAACGCCATGTCAGCACTAATCACAGTTTTGACACATGTTCACATAATTAATTAATTAAAAAATAATAAATTTTTTACAAATTAAAAACATTAAAAAATTATATTTAATTTAATTTAAAAAATTAAATTTAAATAAATAATTTTTTTTTTCAATTGGCCCTTGGTGGTGCTGAACTGACCGGTCTGGGTGTGGCCGAATCAACCCCAAGGGCTTTTTGGTATTTTTTTTCAATTGGCCCTGCCACTCCCTTTGGTCATTTTTTTAATGTTTTTATTTTTTTAAAATTAATTAATTGATTATATGGACATGCATCACACTATGATTGGTGTTGACGTGGCATTCAGTTAAATTTTTTACAAAATTTTGATTGGGGACCATCTCTGTCTTTAGGCAAATTAGAGGACCTCTTATGACAAAAAGTAAAGCATAGTGATCAAAAAATAAAGAAATTAAACCACATGGGTTAATAAAGTATTCAACTCTTAATTTTAAGTGTAGGAGGGAATATTATGACTACCAGCATATTAGCCAATCATAATATTCGATTAAATTTTATCCAAAAAAAAAATCGATTAAATTAAGGTAAACTATATATATCAATCATGCGTGACATAGTCAAAAAAATAATAATAATAAAACAATGAGAGGAAGGGCGTAAATTACTCCGCGTAATGCAAGGGGCAAAAAGGAAGGGAGAACTAAGAGACAATGACGGGAAGCTCGACTGGTTGGGAAGTTGTCAATGACATTTATAAAAGGGAAGCATGTGGCGCCGTGAGGACGGTAGAAGAACCATCTTCTTCCATTTTAGGGACTAATTGAGATTGCCTAAGAAGGACAAAGCTTATTTGAGAGAGAGAGAGATGGGAGAAGGGACGTTTTTGTTGCTTTTGTGCCTCTCTGCTACAACAACGTATTTTGTCAGCGGTGAAGACCCTTACCTGTTTTTTAGATGGAACGTCACCTATGGAACCATTTCTCCGCTTGGAGTCCCCCAACAAGGAATTCTCATCAACGGTCAATTTCCTGGACCCAACATTAACTCCACCACTAACAACAACATTGTCCTTAATGTCTTCAACAACCTTGATGAGCCATTCCTGTTGACATGGTGCACATTTTTTGATTTTTTTTTTTTTCTTGTCACTTATGACTTATGATCCAAGAAATGCCACAAAAACTCGAATAACCGCTGTATATATATTTTGTACCATCAATGCTAATGTTTGATTTGGCTTGGCAGGAGCGGCATCCAGCATAGGAAGAACTCATGGCAGGATGGAGTGCTTGGAACCATGTGTCCGATTCAACCTGGGACGAACTACACCTATCACTTCCAAGTCAAGGACCAAATTGGAAGTTACATCTACTATCCCACCACCGCCATGCATAGGGTAGCTGGTGCCTTTGGGGGCCTGCGCGTGAACAGTCGCTTGCTGATTCCTGTCCCGTATGCTGATCCTGAGGATGACTACACTGTCCTCATCGGCGACTGGTACACTAAGAGCCACTCCACGCTCAGAAAATTCTTAGATGGTGGTCGCTCCCTTGGTAGGCCGGACGGTGTCCTCATCAATGGCAAATCTGCTAAGGGCGACGGCAAGGATAAGCCCTTGTTCACCATGAAGGCTGGCAAAACTTACAAATACAGGATCTGCAATGTTGGGGTTAAGAATTCCCTTAACTTCAGAATCCAAGGCCACGCCATGAAACTGGTTGAGATGGAGGGCTCTCACACAGTCCAAAACACGTACCAATCTCTTGATGTGCACGTAGGGCAGTGTTTCTCAGTTCTTGTCACAGCTGACCAAAAGCCCAAGGACTACTACGTGGTGGCCTCTACACGGTTCACCAAGAGCGCGCTTAGCGGTAAGGGTATTATACGCTACATCGGCGGAAAGGGCCCGGCCTCACCTGAGATCACTGAGGCCCCTGTTGGTTGGGCCTGGTCCCTCAATCAGTTTCGAACCTTCCGCTGGAACCTCACTGCTAGTGCTGCCAGGCCCAACCCTCAGGGCTCCTACCATTACGGTGCCATTAACATTACACGCACTATCAAGGTCGTGAATTCTGCTAGCAAGGTTGACGGTAAGCTTCGTTACGCTGTCAATGGCATCTCCCACATCGACCCTCCCACCCCACTGAAGCTGGCCGAGTACTATGGAGTTGCAAACAAGGTTTTCAAATACGACACCATCCCTGATGACCCCCCAGCTCGAGGTGTACCCAAGGTCACATCGGCACCGATTGTGTTGAACATGACTTTCCGTAACTTCATCGAGATCATCTTTGAGAACCATGAGAAGAGCATCCAGTCATGGCATTTGGATGGATACTCCTTCTTCGCAGTCGCGTAAGTGGCTTCTAATTAATGCATCTATGCGCTCTTCCTTGATTTCTTTTTCAAACGGTTGATGATGATTGAGTAATTGACAACTTGTGTTTTTTGTTGACTAATAAAAATAATAGCATTGAGCCAGGGAGGTGGACCCCAGAACGCCGAAAGAATTACAATCTTCTTGACGCTGTAAGTAGGCACACAGTCCAGGTCTTTCCCAAATCATGGGCAGCGATCCTATTGACAATGGATAATGCTGGAATGTGGAACATAAGGTCTGAGATAGCGGAAAGGCGCTACCTTGGGCAGCAGCTCTATGCTAGCGTCCTCTCTCCTGCACGATCGCTCAGGGACGAGTACAACATTCCTGACAATGCCTTGCTATGTGGCCTCGTCAAGAACTTGCCCAAGCCCCCACCGTACAGCATATAAGATTTTCCACCTCCATGCTAAGCCGCTTCACACATTGACAGAGATCGTGAGAAGGAAAGAACGAGACAACTATGTGTGAGAGACGACAAACCATTTAGTTATGTAATTCGTAAGCATTTTTTAGGCAGGGTGTACGAGATGGAAAGGAATAAGAGGGGTTGGAAAAACACAGTTGCTGCTCTTACGTCAACCATTTGAACATGACGTCGAATTTTTGTACTATTTACTTTTTTAAGATGACTTATCTTTTATTTTTATTTTTGTTCCTTCTGGTGAATCCTCCTCATTATTTTGCCACTATTTATAATTTTCACTACCTATAAGAAAAAGACAAACATGAACTTCACTTTCATGATCAAGACAATTGTCTTTATCATGAAAGTGAAGTTCGACATTACATTCTATAATATATCAATTATTATGATTTATTTTTATTAAGAAAGTGGATACTTCTTATTGATATATATATGTTGGTATATTGTCCAAATCTAGGTTTTGAAGCTTGGAGAACATTTTTCTCTTCATTTTTAAGCTTTGGGTTGGATCTTTGATTTCTACCGTTCAATTCAGGTAAAAACCTAAAACTTAGAATTTTCTACGAGTTTGTTTACTTTATGGAGATAATGCTTAATCCTAGAAATTTTTGTAGGGTTCTTATGAAGGGTTCGGGTAGAAGATTCGTTGTGTGCAACTTTCTGTTCAATTAAGATAAGAGTTGAAACCCTAACTTTTCTTGGTTTGGGTCAAATTAGGGGTTTATGTTGCAAACCCTAGATTTGTCTATGGATTGGGTTATGTAACGTCCCACCCAAATGCAAGGGCGAAAGTGGAAAAACTATTTTTATTTTATCATTTTAATACTTTAGCAATGAGACGTTACCACTACATCCTTGAATAATATTACAGTGGAAATAATTTGTAAATATTCTTTACATGAATTGACCTGATAGGCTTATCAATAAAATACTCAGAGCTACTAATTCAGCTGTAAAAGTATACATATGCTCTATTCCATTTTGTCACATATTTATACAAGTACATCTAATGTAAAAAATCATATAAATCACATCATAAATCATAAAATATCTAACATATATGTATGCTTTTGTGAATCACATACAATCATATCATGTTTTTCGTTATATTGGTGAGGGACTCTAAGCCCCTTATCCTATATTTTGAGGGACTCTAACCCCCTTCATGGTTTATCATGGAAATTGAGGAACTCAAACCCCCTTCATAAGTTTGAGGAACTCTAAATATCTTCATAGTTTCCGTGGGCGTTGAGGGACTCTATCCCTCCCTTCTTAGTTTCTTGTTTCATTCTATGTTCATGCATCATGCTTTGAGCAATAAATTCATCATGTTCATGCTTTCATTTAAAGGTTTAGGGTTTACAAATGATGCTTTCAAACATATCATAAACGTATGAAATTATAACTCATGAAACATCATCATTATTTCGTAAATCCACACTTATATATCCTTATAACATATCATTGCTCGAATTTAAACAATTATATCATGTTTAGGAAATCATTTTAAAATCATTTCCTTTGCTTAGCAAGCAAAAATACTTACTAAACCTTAAAACATTTACATCATTAAAATATTAGAATATAGTATCTTGGCTCAGTAAGTAAAATACTTACTTTTAGTAATCTGCATGTGACTCACGACTCAAGCACTCGCACTCTTTAGCTCCTTTCAGAATGCTCTCTTGGTCCAATTACTTCATACTACACATTGGAGGGCTAGATTCAGTCCTAAGCCTTCAATATCGTGTAGATGCCTGCAATTAATCGCATCATACACTTGATTAAGCTATCGAACTCTAGACCCCATTACACATAAGCTACACGCGTGCTCTCTCGTAGCATCTTTCACTTTCTTAAAATCAGCTAAGCACCAAAGACCTTCTATATAAGCCAACTCAACTAAGGCATTATTCTAATGAATTGTTTTACACTAAAATACCCATGGTTATAACATGTGGCATGTATATAGGATTTTCATATTAAACTAAACCCCAAACTTTTAAAAATTACAGAATTACCCCATTTCATTAAATTCATTCTTTCTTAATTTCATGTTCCACCCCTACTATTTATTTTAACTACAACTTATCCTAACATATAATTATTTACCACAATAAGAACTTATTATTAGCATTTTACTATTGTTAATCTTTTTGTGACTTATTGTATTTATAAATCAACCATCACACTAACTTATTTCACTTAAAACTTATATAACATCAATATATTACTAATAAATAACATTGCTACTATATTTTTAGTGACCCAAATAATTAACTAGGCATAAGTAGCTTAGTTAGAGGATTAATTTAGACTTTGGGTACTAAGATTTGCCAAAAGGGCATTTTGAAAAAACTGGACTTTTGGATCGGATGTACGTTAGGGTTGGTAGACATACACTTTTGTCTTTTAGAGTGGACATCCGCTGTGGGACAACCAGACATCCACTGATAGATAGTACACCATATTCTGTAAATAGTACAACGGACATATGCTCAACTAGACCTCCACTACTTTTTGTATTGACTGTCAGATAATACCTTGATGTACGAGATAACCTTTGGACCACTGTGTAATAGTACCGAAAGTACACCCCTTTAGACCGGACGTCCTCTACATTCTGGCTCTATAAAGACCCCTCGCCCATTTTACACTCAATTCGCCCATAAACCCCTCTCTTCGCCCCTAGGCTGCCTGTAGACCATTTTATGAGTGTTTATGAGTATTTTGAGTGTTTCGGTGCTGTTGGAGAAGAAATTCTTGAAGTTTCGCTTCAAGGAGGTATCGCTCCATTACCTAATTTTTAATACGTTGTTATGCTGCTCGATTGTTGTTTTGTTGTAGATAGTTGTATATGTTAGCTTAGTTGCACTTTCAATCTCGTTTAGGTTAGCTTAGTATTGTTACGTTGTATGGAGGTTATATTCTGACTTAGGAGACTATAGGAAGCCCTTTGATAGGTTTGGTTTGAAGGATAGGAGAACGAGTGGAGAAAATGAGGTTCTTCCTGAAAACCTCAGAGCAAATGTATGGTCTCGAGACTGGACGTACAGTCCAAAGTATCACAGCCCCAAGCTAGACATACAATCTAAAGTGTGATAGGGAACTTTATTTTTATCAGCAATCTTATAGCTCCTATTTCCATATTCTAGAGTTACTTTAGTAGAAATAGAACTAATAATAGATATTTTCTCAGTATTTAAGGTTATAGATCCTCAAGAAAATTACATGGAGAAGCTTTATGACCCTCATGGATGCTTGTTGTTACTTTTTCTGCATTTCACGTCTATTTTATATATATCAAACAAGCATAGTTTGTAACTCTCATGAAATACATTTTGAAACCACTGCAAACTCTCTTTTGTGAAAACGTATGTTGATTAATAAGGTTAACAATGAGACTTGTAAAACTATGCATGCAAATAACTCATAAGACTAATTGTATCGTATGTCATGGTACACCAGTACGTGTGATATAATGGTCATGGGTTTACTATACGGGTTAACCTTATGGTCAATGTGTGTGTGTAGGGGGGAGCTTTGGATCCAATGGTTTTGTGACCAAGACACAGTCATTCTCAATTGATGGTCACTATATGACCGATATCATTAACGATGTGTGCCACCTGAGGTCAGACTCGGTCATGCCGCTAGTATTACGTACGGTATGTTGTGCAATGGGTAAGGTACTGTCATTGTACTACAGATTCCTCAGGACAGCATCAACCCTATTGAGAATGGACAATATCTCAAATAGACCATACTGTTGAACTATAACTATTACTTTATATCATATGCATATATTATATATATATCACCTATATGATAAACTATCACCTCATAATATTGCATGTGTTTTATAAATAACTGAAGTCACAAATTAAAGACGGGTACGTCATATGTGTTTATACTCACTAAGTCGTCGGACTTACCATTGTATTATTTTTCTTTTTTTCTCCATATGTACAACTATGCTGTTATCGATAGTGGGTATCGCAAAGCATCCAATTATGTTGGAGGATTCGATCCGGAAGATGTTTGAGGACTTCTTGCAAGCTTAAGCGTAGTCATGGTAAGTAGTTCTTTTGAGTTATGTTGTAGACTTAGGGCTTAATGCATATTAAGATATAGCATAGATCCCTTGTAATGATGTTATATATAGTGTGATTTCTGCTGCTTTGATGTTCTTTGGTAGATGCTCTGGTTGTAATGATTCAATGTTATAGAACTTTATTACTTCTGCTGCTTAATATCCTTTGTTTTTTAGGAGTAGAGGTCCCTAAGTTTTGTTCGAAGTGGAATAAGGTTAGGAGATAAACCATGAAATTGATTACCCGTTAATTAATTATTAGGGCATTACAGTTGGTATCAGAGTTGTTGCTCTTCGGATCATAGAAATAGATCTATTAAGAGTTAGATCTTGATTTATCAGAACTTTTTGCTCAATGGAATATAGGAACACTGATCTATTAGGTGTTAGGAGATGATCTACTAGAGCATACGATTGATTATATGTATGCAAGAGATACAGAATTTCAATACCTATGATCTTGAGGATGTTGGACTTGGGGATTTTAGGGATTTGATATGGTATTGAAGTTAGGACTAGGACCACTTTGATGATGCAACCTTGGAGATTAGGATTGATTTGAACTAAGATAGTTAGATATGGTCTTAAGCTTATATCTGCATTAGGTTTTTGGATAAAGGTGGTAGTAGTTTAGGTGCTTAGTACGGATAGGTTTGCAATTAGGTTTGATGTTTTGAGCGAGGCTTGGCATAACACTTTGAAGTAAGGAGCTGATGATCGTTATAACTGCATAGATGTCACCATAATCAAGACATGATGTCATTTGGGAGCAACGATGGTAGGGGACCATCCCAACCCGATGAAAGGATGAGAAACATTCTGAATGCCACCCAAGCATCGGAAGCTATGACAAGTCATCTTGTGAAGGCATTGGTCAATGTACGAGAAGAAAAGACTCCAAGTGGAAGCAAAGGTTGCTCTTTCAAAGAGTTCTATAAGCATCATTTTCCTGTGTTTAAGGGGAACCTGAACTCTGGAGAAGCGAGGGATTGGCTTACGAACTTGGAGGAACTACGAATTATGGACTGCACTAAGGAGCAAAGAGTCAAATACGTAGCCTACAAGTTCTTTGGAGAAGCAAGGTGATGGTGGTACGCTAAGAGAAACTCTTTGGTGATGGAATTAGGAAGCAAGAAGGACATTACATGGACCCGATTCAAGGAAGAGTTCTATCGGGAATACTCATGGAGCTTAAGGATGAGTACACCCTGAGAGTTGCGTTCCAGCAAAAAACAGAGTCATTGGTGTCATAGGCGTGACATACTGCATTTTGAGAAATGCAGATCAAGAAAGAATTTGTGTTACGAATGTGGCAAGATGTGACACTTCATTCGGAACTCAACCAGGCCAAAAGGGATGGTACTGGTCTACCTGGAAAGAAATGATGGCAGGACATGGATTAAGCATAACCACCAGAGTTGTTAAGGCATGTGGGTTTGCCTTATTTTGTAGTTGGGGTTTGGGTTACTAAATGTTTTCCCATACATCAGCCAGTTGTATTTTGTTTTGTACTTGCACTTGATTTGGGATTTTGGACCTAAAAGTGTAACATTAACTAAGAGTTTTATTAATGCATGATGTTTGTTACACTTTGTTGATGTGTTGATGATAAGATTCTTGATTTTGTTCATTGCCCATTAGATGTATGTTAAGGGTGATGTTTTTGGACTTGGATTCTGATAAGGGAAAATTAGTGAATCTTGTACCCATTAATCTTGTATTGGATTACATGATTTTGGGTTACTTAAGAGCTAAGAGATTCTAAAGAATCTTTATGTACCTAAATGCACTAAAGAGTTCTCGGGTACAATTATCTGTGGAGACAAAGGAGGCGACAAGAGCTGATCTAAGGGTTATGATAAGGCTAGCATAGTAGCTGATGCCTTGAGTAGAAAGGCGACGGTAGAGCTTGCCGCTTTTAGAATTTTCCAACCCTAATTGGTTATAGAATTCGCTAGGATAGGAATAGAAGTGGTAGATGAAGGTGCGTCTGCACGCTTGTGTAACTTGGTGGTTGGATCAAGATTGCTTGCTTGGATTAAGGCCACTCGGTTGGAGGGCCTTGAGTGCACCAAGACTAGGCAGTTGTTAAGGCATAAGGGTTTTGCCTTAAGGATGATGAGTTGCTCACCCATTTTAGATGAGTGTATGTCAAAGGGTGAAGGACTAAAAAAGAGATCTTGAAAAACACTCATCATTCTACGTATATTGTACATCCTAAGAGTACCAAGATGTACAAGGACGAGGAGAGGTCAAAATTGAAATATAGTACCTACCTTTCATCAAGTTTGTTACAAGCGACTTTTGGATTGCCGCTTACAGAGCACTCTTGTATTGGGACAATGTTGGAAGGAGACAATGTTAGGGCTTCAAATGATTAAAGTGCTTACCACTGGACGAAGGATTAGTGCATCCTAGAGTGGGCAAAAAAGTTATGCCGATAACCAGAGACGACCTTCAGAACACAAAGTAGGAGATCGTGTGTTCCTCAAGATATCATCAATGAAAGGAGTGATGCGACTCGAGAAGAAATGTGAGATTGGCTTACAAAGTTGCCTTACCCCCAGACTTGATAACTCTTTTTCTCAAGATTATACTTAAACAGTATACCTATTTCTGTTTTGGTTAAAGGGATAGTCGTGTATGAAAGTGTTTGTTTTCCTCTATATGGTTATAGCTTGGATACCCATCAACTTGGACTATATGTGGAATTACTCAACTTGGGTGTCGAGATTGATGAGGACGGGTACAGTGTAGGGAACATTGAGTACAACGTTTTTACATTGAGGTTCAAGGATTTTATTTGTATGGTTAATTTCTTTTAGGCTGTGTGCCAATCTGTTACGGTTTTGGGTAACCGTTACATTTGGATTCTCTAAGAATAGTCGATTAAGGTAAAGTTGCTTTTAGTTAGGAAGTATGAAATCATGTCAAAGATACCCATGGGCTTGACTTGTTTTGGTGAATTTAGGGGTCATTGAGTTTAACGATGTTTGATATAGTATGGGTAATATCGACTACAATGTCCTTGGTGACTTGCAAATAGATTTACTACAAACTTGTGAGGATGCCGGCGTGAGTCACTTTATATTAGACGAATGAGGTCAGTGCTATAAGGATGAACGAGATAAGATTTTTTCAAGAACGAGGTTGAGCACAAACCTTGTAAAACTACTGACGTTAAGGTGATGTTACTATTTCTTCTTGTGTTTTGGGGCTACAAAATTTTGAAGACAAAATTTTTATGAGGGGAGAATGTAGTAACCTAAATAATTAACTATGCATAAGTAGCTTAGTTAGATGGTTAATTTGGACTTTGGGTCACTAAGATTAGCCAGAATGGTATTTTGGAAAAATTGGACTTCTGAACCAGACGTACACTAGGGTTGGCAGATGTACGCTCTTGTCTTTTAATGCGACGTATGCTATTGTCTTTTGTACACATATGCTCTAGTCTTTTAGTGCAGACGTATGCTAAGATTGGCAGACGTACGCTCTTGTCTTTTAGTGTGAACATCTGCTGGGGACCACCGAACATCCACTGACAAATAGTACACCATACTATATGAATAGTATAGTGGACGTACGCTCAAAAGTATCGAACGTTCGCTACTTTTTGGATTGACTGTCGGATAATACCTAGACGTACGAGACAACCTATGAACCGCTGTGTAATAGTACCGGACGTATGCCCCTTTGGATGGGACGCCCGTTGCTTTTTAGCCCTATAAATACCCCTCATCCCCTCACCCATTCCACACTCAATCCGCCCCTAAACCTTTCTTTTCGCCCCCAACCTGCCTGTAGACTATTTTGTGCGTGTTTGTGAGTGTTTCAGTGCCGCCGGAGAAGGAACTCTTGAGGTTTCACTTCAAGGAGGTAACGCTTAATTACCTAGCCTTTTAATACGTCGTTATGCTGCTCAATTGTTGTTTTGTTGTAACTAGTTGTAGATGTTAACTTAGTTGCGCTTTAAATCTTGTTTAGGTTAGCTTAGCGTTGTTACATTGCATTGAAGTTATATTTCGACTTAGGAGTTGGTTTAGAGGATAGGAGGACGAGTGGAGAAAATGGGATCAGGCTTCTATGCGGTAGTGAAAACTACCGCATAGAAGCTGTTATGCAAAACAGCACAATTTTGCATAATAGTCCATGCAAAACTGCGCCGTTTTGCATTAACAGCCAAGTGTTGTTTTAAAACACATAGCACCGTTAGAAATCAAACGTTAGACTTAAAAACTGCTTCTTCTTTTTTAAAAAAAAAATTAAAATTAAAAATAAAACAGCTTTCTTCTTAAAAATGAGAAGAAGAAGAAAGAAGCCTCAATGAGAAACATGGATTTTGGTTCACTTTCTATCTTTTTTTTTCCTAATCGGGTCACTTCAAATCTTACAGATCCAGTGAGAGAGCTGATATTGGTGGCTGAGAAAATATGGATTTGGGTTCACATAGAGAAGGGTTTTCCTTTGAAAAAGCTCACGAGCACGAGCAGATGGTGAGAGGTAAGCTCCCTGTATATTTGGTTTCCAGAGAAACCAAGCATCAGAGAAACCTCGCTCTGTATATTTGATTTCAATGTCCTCCAATTCTTTCACCTCCAAGGCTCCGACAAGCAAGGCATCCATATAGTTGAAATGGGAATTTTTCGATGTCCTCCACTGTTTTATATGTTGATTAATGGGATTTTTTTTTCCGTAGTTGAAATTCCTTGTCTATTATTTTGAGCAATTTGAGCTATTTTGGCATCTAAGTGTTTATGTTTGGTGCTTTTCACTGATTAATTAGTCAAAAGGTGTTTATGTTTGACCTATTTTGGCATCTAGGTGTTTATGTTGAAATTCAATGTTTTATGGTTATTGTTTAATGGAAGATAGTTTATGTTTGGTGCTTTTGACTGATCAATTAGTCAAAAGAACTTGCGTAATTTGGGTTTTTTTTTTGGATTTTTAATTTTGTCTGTGTGGAAAAAATTTCTGAATTTGCACTGTTGTTGTTGTTTTTTTTTTTTTTTTGGCAGGTTTCTTCATCCTCCGGAACTTTCATCTCTGTTATTTCTATTGGATCACCAAGAATCAATTGATGCTCGCCTCATTTATTGTTTAAAAAATGCAGTTGCAATTGATACTATTGTATCATTTTATTGGATCAATGAAAATTTTTTATTAGATGTTCTCAATGTTGTTTTTTAGGCACAAACTGGACATACATAACTCTAAACATTAAAATCATTGCATTATTGTCAGGCAATAAGTTAACACAGCTGCTTACATTGAATTAGGGCACAGTACCAGCTCTTGACTGCAAGAGTTTGAACAGTGCAAGATAGATTGTGCTGTACATTTTACCTATTAAATCCTTCTTATACTTATCAAAAAAAAAAAATTCTGTTGCAGTCTAATAATTGGACATACATCAAAAGTTTCACCATGCTACAATCTATTCCAATACAATCCATTTTGGAAAACATACATGTTGCAATCTATTCCAAATTACAAAAGCAAGTGTACGAGGCACAAGTAATCCATTTTGACCAATCTTGAACAACACCAACTAATTATTAGGGAAGAAATTCCAAAGAGTCGTGTCTTGGATGTTCGAACTTGTCATTGCATCCTGCAATTTTTCAAATGAAGAAAGAATTATAATAGTTTGCACTTACAAAATGAGGTATGTACAAATCATATCTACTAATCAATAATTTTTTAGAATTTCTTAAAATAAAATCTACTTAAACAAAATAAAAAGGTGAAAAATTAGTACCGGATCTGAATGACATGATGACAAAGGATTAGAACTATTAGCTCCATGCATAGTTGAACTATGATTGAGCTCAAGACTATGTATATAATATTTCCCCTTTTCTTTATCAAGTCGAATTGTCACATGTGCTTGGCAACCTGTCCTTGTTTCAGCTCACTCATATGCTTTTGGACCATCTCTCTCCAATTCGTCTCAAAATCCCTCTTTACAACATGCAAATTTTCTTGAAGTCACCACGTTGTCTACCTTTCTTTTGTTACTCCAATCTTTGCGAATACTAAATCCAGAATTTCGTCCGTACTCATTATAAAAGTCATATGCCTCTTGTTCAGAACCAAACTCAATGCCAAGCTTTGGCGTATAGTCAATAACCATGTTTTGATCATTGTTCTTATTTGTCTCATCCGGGTAACTATTCAAAAGATAAATTAAAATATGTAAGAAGAATCTTGAAGTCTTGTTACAGTTTTAGACAATAAAAAATAACAGACAAATTAAACTTGTAATCATAACTTTTAAAATATAATAGATTCATCTAAGATGTTTAATAAACAAACAACAATACGTTGACACAGTTTTAGACAATAAACAACAAGATGTTTAATAAATAAACAACAATGATTTGAAAATAAATAAAGGGGAAATTACCTTTTACCCCCCTGAAGTATCCACCCATTTTCACTTTTGCCTCCAAAGTTTAAAAAGTTACACTTAACCCCCCCCAAACTTTCAAATTATGGCAATTTAACCCATTTGCCATTTTTATTCCCAAAATGCCCTCATCACATTTTTAAAAAAAATCCAAGCAGGTGGACCACCACCTATGGGGTGGTTTGGCCACCCATATATTTATATATTTTTTGGCTTTTCTTATTTTTAGGATTTTTTTGTTTTTTAAGAAAAAATGTGATGGGACATTTTGGGAATAATAAGGCCAAATGGATTAAATTGCCACAATTTGAAACTTTGGGAGGGTTAAGTGTCACTTTTTAAACTTTGGAGGCAAAAGTGAAAATCGGTGGATACTTCAAGGTAAAATGTAATTTCCCCATAAATAAACAAAAATGATTTGAAAATAAATAAACATCAATATTTTAGCTAGGATCGTGAGTCTTTTATTTTTTTGGCTTTCATAAACAAAAAAATAAATCTAAAATGATAAAAATAATACACAAAATAAAATCATACTTGTCAGCATTTTGCTCAGTAGCTGGAAATGGACTGTCTGAACAATGCAAACTTGATGCCATTTTTTGCTTTCTTTTTTTCCCTTGAAAACAGCTTTTTGCTTCTATTCATCTTGAATATCCATCTCACAGGTTTTATGTGACATTTGGTTTCTCTGACGCTTGGGAATTATGATATTTTATTTAGAAAAAAAAAAAAAAGTAGAAGAAAGCTGTTTTTAAGTCTAACGTTTGATTTCTAACGGTGTTAGGTGTTTTAAAATAACACTTAGCTGTTAATGCAAAACGACACAGTTTTGCATGGACTGTTATGCAAAATTGTGCCGTTTTGCATAACAGCTTCTATACGGTAGTGAAAGCCTGATTCAAGAAAATGAGGTTCTCGTTGAAAATCTCGGAGCGGACTTCTCGAGATAGGATGTACGGCAAAGCATCACAGCGAACGTACGGCCCAGAGCCGGACATACTATCCAGAGTGTGACAATGAACTTTATTTTCACCAACTGTCTCATAGCTCCTATTTCCGTATTCTAGAGTTGCTTTAATAGAAATAGAACTAATAATAAGTCTTTTCTCAGTATTCGATATTATGAAGCCTCAAAAGAATTACATGAAGGAGTTTTACGACCTGGGTGAGTACAAACTCACATGGATGCTTGTTGTTACTTTTTCTACATTTCACGTCTATTTTATACATATTAAATATGCATATTTTGTAACTTTCATGAAATACATTTTGGAACCACTGCAAACTCTCTTTTGTGAAAACGTATGTTGATTAATAAGGTTAATAATAAGACTTGTAAAACTATGCATGTAAAAGACTGATAAGACTAATTGTATCATATGACACGGTACACCGGTACGTGCGATATAATGGTCATGGACTTACTATACAGGTTAACCTTATGGTCAATGTGTGTATGTGAAGGACTTTGGATCCAATGGTTTCGTAACCAAGACCTAGTCATTCCCAATGGATGGTCACTATAAGATGGATGTCATTAGCGGTGGGCTACCCGAGGTCAAATTCAGCCGTGCCGCTAGTGTTATGTACAGTATGTTGTGCAATGGCTGGGGTACCGGTATTATACTACAGGTCCCTCGAGACAGCGTCAACCCTATTGAGAAGAAGTAATATCTCAAGTAGATCATACTGTTGAACTATGATTGTTACTTTATGTCATATGCATATTATATATATATCACCTACATGATAAACTGTCACCTCATAATATTGCATGTGTTTTATAAATAATTAAATAAACAAATTAATGATGGGTACATCGTGTGCATTTATACTCACTAAGTCGACTTACCCTTGTATTATTTTCCTTTTTTTCTCCATATGTACAACTATGCTATTATAGATAGTGGGTATTGCGAAGCATCCAGTTATATTGGATGATTCAATCTGAGAGATGCTTGAAGACTTATGCAAGCTTAAGCAGGTACTCATGGTAACTAGTACTTTTGAGTTATGCTGTAGACTTAGGTTTGATGCATGCTTGCATAAGATATAGCATAGATCCCTTGTAATAATGTTATGTATAGTGTGATTTTCGCTGCTTCGATGTTCTTTGGTAAATGCTCTGGTTGTAATGATTCAATGTTATAGAACTTTATTACTTATGCTACTTAGTATCCTCTGTTTTTTAGGAGTAGAGGTTCATGAGTCTTGTTCGAAGTGGAATAAGGCTAGAAGACGAACTATGAAATTAATTACCAGTTAATTATTTATCGGGACATTACAATATTAATTCCACATTAATATTATTACCAGTTAATCTCAGTTATACCAATTTTATTCTATTAATTGAGGTTGTTTAAGGGTTATTTATAATAATAAAGTCCTTAATTATTTTGTTGGGCGTTACAGGTTAATTGGGCTTGTGGGTTATGATTAACCCTAAGTTTGCTTTAGGTTTTCATGAAAGTTGAGTGCTTTAGGTGTTTGGAATACTATGGATTCTACCAAAGTTAGAATTTTGTTATAGGTATGAGTCTAATGGTGATTTGCATTGTGTGATTGAGTTGGGGATCCTTCTCAATCATCAAGGATATTCTAAGTATCTTAATTAGCATATTACTGAGAACCATTAACATATTTTAGTTGTTTTAAAAGCACGATATGTGTGTGTGTGTTTTGATGATTTTACATATATTAAGAAATGTGTTAAGAAAAGATGTTGAATGCTTGTGAGTATTAATTGCTAGTTTTATGAATTAGGGTTTAGGGTATAAAAGAAAAGAGAATAAAAGATTAATATGTATTCGGACAAGTCTCCCGCGGCAGTACTACTAAAGGACAAGTCCATAAAGAGAGTATAAATTTTAAGTGAAAGTCATGTCCTTAAGAAGCCATCAGGAACAAGTTCACAGAGGGACACAAGAAAGAATAGAAATGGAAATAAATGAGATGAATGGAAAAAAAAAAAAAAAATTGCATAAGTTTTGTATTGATAATTATAAAAGGTATTTCATGAGATTGATATTGATGTTTATGAACTGTTTCTTGCTTAAATATACTAAGTTGTGGAATGTATGTATATATGTGTAGCTGAGTATTATAAGATATAAAGGATAGACAATGGCTTAGATCGATATATTTGTAGTGTGGGATATATATATAATTATCATTAAGGTAATATATATGTTGTAAAGACTTATTTTTTTACAATTTTTACTTTATCAGTACTTATGGTTTTCTTTGATGAACTCTGAAACCTATCATAGTTGTTATTGTAAACTCATGGTAGAAAATTGTATGAAAGTTGACTTATTGATAAATGCCAATAATTCTATACTGACTGAGATTGTGAACTCACACATACGCCTATATTATTATGGCAATCCAAAATCAATTAGACATCTTTGTTGCAGTTGATGTGGATGTAGATGATGACCTGGTGGCTTTGTACTTGGGATGCTATTGTTGTGTATATACACTTATGATGTATTTGGTATTGTGCCGCTTGAGGCACTTTTGTCTAGCCTATGTCTTTTGTCTTTTAAGAGTAAAAGGCAAACACTTTTAACAATATTTATGCCTTTTTTTTCAGCTCTATGTGTTATCTGATGTTTATTGATTAAATGTTTCTGCTGCAAGATTTTTGATATGGGATATGTTGTGATGATGATGTTGAGATGTTCAGTGTATAGTTTGTTCACTCGCTGTTGTTATTTCCGAAGTGTGTGGTTGGGGTCACTACACTGTGGGACCTATAATACAATATTGATGTCCCAATGAAATACAATGTCAAGCCACCATTAATGGTCAAACTGAGTCCTACCCCGGGTGATCCCCACCACTGGTAATGCAGCATTTCGTGACCACCACCCTTACATGACTGCACTAGTCACATGTAAATTTGTTCTAAGGTCAACAATAATAAACATAAATTTATGGACCATAAGGTCAAGTTTTTTATACATATGTGCCTACCATCCGTGCATAGAGATCCACACAAGTTCAACTATACCAAAAATTTAATTGATCAATGCTATGATCATAAGTTGGACCACAATCCTAAATAACCTTGAAAATAGGTTCATAATCAATCTGGGGAACCTTGCTCCAAACACACTGCAACAAGTAATCTACATGCAAGAAATCTAAGAAGTGATCACTATTCTTTGCTCTTTCTGACATTAAAAGATCTGACTTGAACAAGGTCCTACTAAGGAAGCCATAAACTTTTTTTGATTTGTTGAAACTTAGAACAGCCACAGTGGTCAGGGTGCACATAACATATATAACAAATGTGTGATTTAACATTGTTTAACATTAAAAGGAAACTAATACTTTTTCATGCAAGAATCAAGCTTTCTTTTGCAAAAATGTCAACTTTAATTTATATGAAATAAAAATGACCGAACATGATTAAATACATAATACTAGTGTAAAACATGCTTAATAACTAATGAGTAAGAATTGGGATAAGCCTCCTTACCTCAAGGTTGGAGCTTTTCCAAGCTTCTTAGGAGAAAATCCTCCAATGTGGCCCTCTCTCTCTCTCTCGGGTTGGGTTTCTGGGAAGGGGTCGAAATGGGACCTAGGATATATCCAAAGTCCTTAAAAAGGACCTTTCACATGAGTTATGTGTTAGAAATATAGCACAAAAGCATGCAGGTTGACACTGATCGATCGTTTGAGACCCACCGATCGATTGTTATGCCACGTGCACAGATCGATCATTCTGGGAGCAATCAATTGTTGGTCCAAGAAACCCTAAGAATAATGATTTTAAAACAGATTTCAAACACAAGTCATAAAACTGTTCTATTCATATACAAATTAAAGAAATCTTGTGTTTTACCATATCAGAGTTTTGGTAAAAAAAATAAAGAAGAATAATTACTCACCGTTCTAAAGCTAGCTATTGTGGTAGGAGGCAAGTTCCCGCTTGTATGGTATAAGAAGAATTATGTTACAAAGATTTTGTAAGTGTGATGTCTTGTACACTTTATTTCTTTTTTAGAGGATTAATTTCTAGATTTGCTGTCTCAGAGTTGTTTTTTTTTTTTTAACAACCAGTGCATTAGAAACAAGAAAGCATTACAACCCCTCAAGGGGGAAAGAAAACATGCAAAAGGTGGTTTAGAACCACTACAAGAAGAAGGGGGGAAATAAGAGAAAAAAACTGTGAATGTAGTCCAAGTGAACTCTCGATCGCCACGGCCCAATATGCCACATGGTGGGTGTAGAAGTTAGCACTTCTATTAATTTTCCTAACCTCCCAAGAAGAGGAGGTTGGAATGGCCGGCAGATAAATATTGTGCCAGTCTTGGATAATGGAGGGGACCTTCAGAGCAGTAATGACAACCAGAGAATGATGAATTAGTTTTTGAGTTGTAATGAGACTGCAAGAGAGGTAGCCAAAAGAGCTGCAAGATCTTCACCAAAATTGGGGTCACAAGTGGGGCTAATTTGCTTGCAAGCTTTGATGATGGTCCCTGTGTGATCCCTGCATACTGCTAATTGAGCTGAAAATTGGTCTCTGATGGCTGTATCAAATAGTTTTTTTTTTTTTTTTCCT
Source organism: Carpinus viminea (assembly GCA_013348765.1). Classification (NCBI taxonomy): domain Eukaryota; kingdom Viridiplantae; phylum Streptophyta; class Magnoliopsida; order Fagales; family Betulaceae; genus Carpinus; species Carpinus viminea. Next base: position 54,905,979 of record CP054668.1, on the reverse strand, counting down.
TTAAGTTGTTTAAAGAGTTTCAACTCACTCATCAAATATGTGTCAATTACTTTACTGCTTTCATTATATTTTGTGGTTGTTGCATGTTGTCGTTGATTAATTTTAAATTCCATGTTATTTTTATAAACGCCTATATATTTAACCCCACTTTTAGGTGTTATTGGAGCTGGGCTATAATTTTTAATGAAAAAAAAAAAAGTAAAAATTGAACAAAATCTTTTGAAAATACACCCACTTTGACCATTGAAAAATTTAATTTACCCTTTTAAAAAACATAAAGGTCAATTTCCTTTTTTTATTTTTTTTATTTTTTTAGTGATTAATAATTGCACGTAAAGGGCAAATCTAGTTCTTCAATGGTCATATATAGTGAAGGCATTTTCGAAAGATTTAGGTCAAATTTGGTTTTTCGTTCCATCCTAGTGCCAGGGCCGGCTCCATAGATTTTGGAGCCTAAGAGCATTCACAATGGAAGAGCTAAATGTCATTTTTATCTAAAATAGCTCTTTAAATTGATAAAATATCATCTGCATTAGATAAGCTAAAAAATTGTAGAATAAATTTTTTGTTAAATGAGCTAAAAAAAAACTATCTCGGTAATATTGAAAATTTTTCTTACATTTTCTCCCACATTTTTTCTCCCACTATCTCTCACAAATTTTCTTCAACATTTTTTATTATTTCTCTCATCTGTTTTCTCTTTTTTCAAAATTTTCTCCTACTATTTCTCTTTCACATCTCATTTTTTCCAAAATTTTCTCCTATTATTTCTCTCTCCACATCACTTTTTTCTCAAAAGTTGAAAAATAAGATATTAAGAAAAATATAGTCATTATAAAAAATAAAAAAATAATTAAAATTAAATGATATAGATAAAAATATAACTAATTGGATGTAGGAGGTCCTTAAAAAGTTATTAGCTAAACTAGATAAATTGAGTTTTGATGAGTTATTTTACATAAAAAATTAGCCCATCCATTGTGAATGCTCTAAAGCAAGTGTTATATATAAACATTAATTATTTTATATTTACTTTTAACATTTATATTGTATTTTTTATTTAAAAATCATTATTCTTTATTTTTATGAGGCATAATTAATTACTAATTAAATTTTTATAATCAAATTTTCCTACTCTCATTTGCAATTGATAATATGGATATTCCATTTAATTTTTCTTGTAACATTGTCGATCTTAGGTTCGATTTTACCAAATTAATTTTGAAACAAATTATTTCTTCATAAGCAACCATAAGATGTATTGTCAATCAAATTTTATAAGCAAACATTTGAAAAAGAATCAAATATTTTTATATAATTTAATATGTCAATCAAAATACTTTCTTTTATTTGTAAAATTTCATTTAAAACTTCTTTTTTATAATTACTTATTAAATACAATGACGGACATAAGGGGGGACTGGGGTGGGCCATGGTCCCCCCCAGCCCCCCAACCCCCCAAAAAAAAAGGAAAAAAAAAAATAGAAGTAAACAAAATGTAGAGTTTGGTTCTAATTTTAGTCATTCGGCCCCCTCCCAAAAACTTGTTGGCCCTATTTTTAAATTTTATGGCTATATCCAATAAAAAATTTTGGCCCTATTCTTAATTTTTTGGGTTATACTCATTAAGTTTTTATTTTTATTTTTGGCCCATACCTTCAAATGCTCACTTTTTTTGGCTTGTAGGTAGTCTTTAGTTTAAAAATCAACAAAAATAATTTTTTTAATAAAAAATTCTAAAGAACCGAAATTTTTTTTGCTATGCCCTCCCATAAAATTTTCTAGTTCCATCCCTGATTAGATATAGAATGACTTATCACTTGATTCAAGAACATGAAATATCTAATAAGTAATAAAATGTTTGGCTATGATTAATCAACTCTCTAGATTATTTCTTGTTCTTTTCTTGTTCTTTTTTTTTTTAAGGTATCTATAACTTGTAACTTCGTAATTTTTGCTATAATTTTTTAAGAGCTTTTGTTACGTGAAGTAAAAGGTTTATGCTTGTGATCCTTCATCAATTAATGAGACTATAATGATTTTACCTTTAATAATAATAATAATAAGACTTAAAAGAAAAGGAGGAAAAAAAAAATTGAGAAAAACGTAATTCTTAAGGTGATAATAGTAATTTATTAACTTAGACTAACATTTTAAATGTTTATAGACACTTGGTACTATTTTAAATCAGTTTGAGGATATTTTTTCTAAACTGGTTTAGAAGAAATTTTTGTTCTCAAAAGTTTGAATTGGCAATATTTATGACCACATAATAGTCGATGCCTAACCCTCACTTTTTTTTTTTTTTCATTTTTTGACCTTTTTGTTGCCATTGCAATAGGTTTCAATATATAAAAAAATTCGCACTAATAGAGATGACTCATTAGGTCTTTAATTAGCTTTAATTTCCTCTCGAAAGTAAAATATTCGTCAAAGAAAATTTCATAATTTTACTTACATCGAAGGAACACTATATATTGGGACAGTATAAAATATATCACCACATATATTACGTTGTATTTTGGAAAGGGTTGATACAAGCAGAATTAGCCACTCCATTCCTTCAAATTTGTTACCACTTTCACTGTGTGCAGCGGAATGGCACAGGGGTGAGGTCAATTTAGATGACGTACGGTGGGGGCTTGGGCAAGTTCTTGACGATGCCACAGAGCAAGGCATTGTCTGGAACGTTGTACTCATCCCTGAGCGAGCGTCCAGGAGAGAGAACGCTAGCATAGAGCTGTTGTCCAAGGTAGCGCCTCTCCGCTATCTCGGACCTTATGTTCCACATTCCAGCATTATCGACTGTCAACAGGATAGCTGCCCATGATTTGGGGAATACCTGGACTGTGTGCCTGCTTACAGCGTCGAGAAGATTGTAATTCATTCGGCGTTTTGGGGTCCACCTCCCTGGCTCAATGCTATTATTTTTGTTAGTCAACAAAAAGTACAAGTCATCAATTACTCAATCATCATCAACAGTCTGAAAAGGCAATCAAGGAAGGAAAAGAAACAGAAACAAATGGGAGATGGTAAACTAAAGAACTTGCCTACCTAAACCATGGTTAAACAAGACTGCCCATAAAAGTTAAAAGTAGTTAAAAGTGTGTAGATGCATTTATTAAATAATTAATTAGTAGCCACTTACGCGACTGCGAAGAAGGAGTAGCCATCCAAATGCCATGATTGGATGCTCTTCTCATGGTTCTCAAAGATGATCTCGATAAAGTTACGGAAAGTCATGTTCAACACAATCGGTGCGGAAGTGACTTTGGGTGCACCTCGAGCTGGTGGGTCATCAGGGATGGTATCATATTTGAAAACCTTGTTTGCAACTCCATAGTACTCGGCCAGCTTCAGTGGGGTGGGAGGGTCGATGTGGGAGATGCCATTGACAGCATAACGAATCTTGCCGTCAACCTTGCTCGCGGAGTTCACAAGCTTAATAGTGCGGGTAATGTTAATGGCACCGTAATGGTAGGAGCCCTGAGGGTTGGGCCTGGCAGCACTGGCAGTAAGATTCCAGCGGAAGGTTCGGAATTGGTTAAGGGACCAAGCCCAACCTATAGGGGCCTCAGGAATCTCAGGTGAGGCCGGGCCCTTTCCGCCGATGTAGCGTATAATACTTTTACCGCTAAGCACGCTCTTGGTGAACCGAGTGGAGGCCACCACATAGTAGTCCTTGGGCTTTTGGTCAGCAGTGACAAGAACTGAGAAACATTGCCCTACGTGCACATCAAGGGATTGGTACGTGTTTTGGACTGTGTGAGAGCCCTCCATCTCAACCAGTTTCATGGCATGGCCTTGTATTCTGAAGTTAAGAGAATTCTTAAGCCCAACGTTGCAAATCCTGTATTTGTAGGTTTTGCCTGCCCTCATGGTGAACAAGGGCTTATCCTTGCCGTCTCCCTTAGCAGATTTGCCATTGATAAGGACACCGTCCGGCCTACCAAGGGAGCGACCGCCACTATCCAAGAATTTCCTAAGCGTGGAGTGACCCTTGGTGTACCAGTCGCCGATGAGGACGGTGTAGTCTTCCTCAGGATCAGCATACGGGACAGGAATGAGCAAGCGGCTGTTCACGCGCAAGCCACCGAAGGCACCCGCTGCCCTATGCATGGCGGTGGTGGGATAGTAGAAGTAGCTTCCAATTTGGTCCTTGACTTGGAAGTGATAGGTGTAGTTCGTCCCAGGTTGAATCGGGCACATGGTTCCAAGCACTCCATCTTGCCACGAGTTCTTCCTTTGTTGAATGCCGCTCCTGCCAAACCAAATCAAAACATCAATGCCTATTTTCGCAGAAAAGAAGAGAGAAAATGTTAGCTAATTTTTATGCTTCATGTTTGTGTGTGTGTGAAAAAAAGGTTTCTTCCCATGTACCATGTCAACAAGAATGGCTCGTGGAGGTTATTGTGGATGTTGATGACAATGTTGTTGTTGGTGGTGGAGTTGATATTGGGTCCGGGAAATTGTCCGTTAATGAGAATGCCTTGTTGGGGGACTCCCAACGGGGAGATGGTGCCATAGGTGACGTTCCATGTGAAGAAGAGGTAAGGATCTTCACCCCGGACCCCTGACATTGCCCCGGCTGTGAGGCATAACATAAATATAAACATCACCCCGCCCATCTTTCTCCCCTCTCTATCTAACTATCTTGTCTCTGTCTCTCTGACCAACCCTTTCTGGCCTACTTAATATCTATATATGTCCCTATTTTTGAAGAAGATACTCGGTCTTCTTCAAGCGTCCTCACGACCACCGATCACCCATTCCGTTTTATACATGTCACAGAAAATTTCTCAACCATTCAAACTTCCCGCAATCTTCTCTGAGCTAACCCTTTTCTCTTGCCCCTTGCATTCCGTCCTTCCTCTCGCTTTGTTTAATTAGTAGTTTCTCTTAGATTTTCCTTAAATTTAGAAAACTAAAACTACTTTTTACTTCCTTAACTTCTCTTATCCTTTTCCTATATTATTTAAATATTCTTTCAAATAAATACTAGAAAAAAAAATAGGGAAGATAAAACTTTTTCATATTAAATCATGTTAATTAAGGGAACACTTTTGGTTCCTTTGTGACCTAACTAAAGGAGTCTCTTGCACGTGGTTTTTTAGGAGTTTCCACTTTATACACTTAAAAAGGAAATGAGATTTAAGAAAACTACTACTAGGACTCTAACGCAACACGTTCTGGTTGACGTAGAAACTTGGCTGGGTCCAAAACTTTTCGACCCAGTTTTCCAAATGCAACCTTCCAACTTTGTCCTTAATCAAAAGAAGATATATTAAGACTAACTTAATTTTATTTTGAGGAAATGTATTTAAAAAGAACCAATATATATATAATGGATACAGAGGCTGTGAAATAACCAAAGTTAAATGACAGAAACTTTTTATTATGACCAATCGAAATGTCTTGTTCCTCACAGTATAAAGCTTTCCCTTCAATTTAATGTTTGTTAATATAATTATATATGTATATGTAAAATATAGGGAAGTTCATGAATACAGTATTCGTTTTTAATCCATTTGTAGTGGCAAAGATCCACCTTCCCTTTGATTTCCGTTTTTCTTCTCTCTTGTTGTAGTTTTATGTGTTTTTTTTTTTTTTTGGGGGGTTTCTATGGAAAGTCTGTTTACCAAAAAAAAAACACTTTTCTTATAGTACTATAACGGTACGGTTAATAGTTAATGTTTGTATATTCAAATAATACTATAGATTATTTGTTTTATAGCTTTTCGGGGAGCTTCATATATAACTAATTTCCATGAGTAAGTTCAAACTTAAATATAGCTAAAGGGTACTAATTGTGAACATGTACTGTTTTAGAAAACTTCCTCCAAAAGTACACATACTTTTCTGATGGGAAAAGTATAAAAATTAAAGCCCCCAAACTACCAATCTTTGCAATATAGCTCCCCAATGTTCAAAAGGTGATAAGCTACTCAAACTACTAAAATATATCAAAAAGGCCACTTATTTTTTTATATGCCTATAATACCCCTATTTTTTTAACAAATAAAATTTAAAATAATTGTAAAAAAAATGATTTTTTAAAAATACAAAAATGATTTATTTATTTCAAAAAACTTATTTTATTATTATTATTATTTTTGTATTTATTCGCCTATTGGTTTTTTCTTATTTTTTTAAAAAAACTGTTTGATTTTTTTTACAATTATTATATTATTTTATTTGTTAAAAGAATAGGGATATTGTTGGAATATAAAAAAAATAAGTGGCATTTTTAATATATTTTGGTAATTTAAGAGGCTACTTTATTACTTTTTAAACATTTGGGGGCTATATTACAAACAGCTAGTAGTTTTGGAAATTTTTTTATATTTTTCCCCTTTTTTGATTTTGTCTCCATTGTTTAAAAAGTGACGATAGATCATCTCCCTCCCCCCGGCATGCACATGTATACGAAGTTTTTGACTTTTGCAATGTTGCCCATTCAGCATTCGTTAGTCATTTTTATCTTCTTTGACGAAAAATGACCCACGCATGTCATACGTGAAATTTTAGTGGATGAAACTTCAAAACAACCCCATTTTTCCTTTATATATATATAGAGGTTAAAAAAATGCTAAGAACAAGATCTAGAGGCAGCAAAAGATCGCAACCCTATATATATATATATATATATATATATATATATATTAAAGCTTTTTGGAGAAACTTCACTAAAGACCCCCGAACTTTTACCTGTTTTGAAATATCTCCCTTAAACTTAAAAAACTCTTAATTTAGTTCCCTAAAGTTTCAATTGCTCTCAATTTAAACCATTCCGTCAGATTTTAAACATTACATGACGTTTATATCTTGATTTTTGTATAAAATTTCAACTTCCAAAATGTTTTTTATTTTAAAAAAAAAATAAAAATCAGGGATATTTTGGTCTTTTTTGTATTTTTAACTGCTAAAATTAACGGAGGGATCCAAATTGAGAGCAATTGAAAGTTCAATTGACTAAATTGTGAGTTTTTTAAGCTTATGGGGTATTTCAAATGAATAAAAGTTCGGGAGTATTAAGTGAAGTTTCTCCAAACTTTTTCATGAGTTTACTTAACAAAAACAAAACTTCTCTACTTTAATTAGTTTGACCATTTTGACCGTTGGGTCATTAAGTTTGGTTTGACTGCTTGATTATTGTTCATTAATTTTCTAACGTTCACATCGTCCTTAGAGAGACACAAGGACTTGTAATATTACTTTTTTATTATTTCTTAGAACTAAGTGAAAAAATACAAAACATTTTTGACCATTGATCATAAATTATCTTGAAGATTCTCTTCATTTAGAAAAAATATATATATATATATATATATATATATGTGTGTGTGTATGTGTGATACAGCCACAATATATACTCAACTTCTCTCCTAGTACTTGTCATTTAAAAATAAAAATAAAAGAACAAAATTGAGTTCAAAACACCAATTTTTTTTTTTAAAAAAATTTATCTATGTTGTGGACTTTAACATTTAAAAAATAAAAAAAGAACAAAATTGAATTCAAAACACCAATTTTTTTTTTTTTTAAATGACACATAAGAGAAAAGTTGAGTCTTTGTTTAATCAATGTTGTGACTTTAACATTATATATATATACACACACATACCGACATACAAATGGGGTGGGCTTTACTTCTAGCCACATAAAAAAATAAAAAACTATTTGCAAAGTTCAAGTGTCTTTTATTTTTGTGTTATTTTTATGTGGCTTTTCATCGAGTAAACTAAATGACTGTCTTATTAGCTTTTACTCTTGAAAGTCCTTGATGAAGATAGCCAGACACTATAGTCTAATATTAAGAAGTTGTGTGTCAAGAAATTCAATTGCACCGAGTCATATATATATTTCAGAAGGCACAAATCAACATTTAAGGATTACTATTGTGTAATATATTATAGCATTGTAAGATCTTTCCTTACTCTAATTTTATTCAATTACATTATATTTACTTTATTATTATTTTTAGGATTAATATGGTTTAGTATCAACATTTAAGCATCATCCAAAATTATGTCCAACACTTCCAACTCTTCTCTCCTCTCCTTTTTCTCCCTCCTTTGCACCACACAGTTGTCCTTTCTCTCATTGATAGCTTTCACTCCATTTAACACGACTACTGCTCTCTTACTCCATGCCGATCTTAGCCAGCGTTTTGTGCCACACCACTCCACTCGAAGTCCTCATCCCGCTCACATATTGTGGCTAGTTCTTGGATCTAAAGGGATTTTTAGTTTTGGTCTTCTTCAGGTCCAATCTATCAACCTCTATATATGAGTCCAAACCTCAGATGCGCCTTGTCACCATATTCCATGGCCTCTGCGTCTCCATCTAGCGACCACGCACTCACGAATGGATCTCACTCACCGACACGTGTAACGCCCCAAAAATTAATTAATTTTGTAATTAAATTCATGGTTCGTCTCCTAACCTTATTCCGAGAGGAACAAGAATCAAGGATCTCTACTCCTCGAAAGAAAAAGAATACTAAGCAGCGAAAAACATTTAGATTCTATAAACATTAATCATTACAATCAGAGCATCTACCAAGTATCATCACAATAGCTGAAATACTATATATATCATCATTACAAGAGATCTGTGATATACCTTAATATGCAAACATGTATCAAAGTTCTTAAGTCTATAGCATAACCCAAAAGTATTAATTACCATGAGCACCTGCCTAAGCTCGCGATATGTCCTCAAGCGTCACCTGTATCGAATCTTTCATGATAATCGGATGCTTCGCAGTATCCATATCCAATTAAACTATATATAACAACATAATTATACTTATGGAGAAAAAATGAAAAGAATACAAAAGTAAGTCCAACGACTTAGTGAGTATAAACGTATATGACGTATCAATCATTAAATGGTAAACTCAGTTGTTTATAAAGCGTATGAAAGATTATAAGGTGACAATTTATCAATGATGCAATATAGATATATATAATATATGTTATAATATTTGAATCATATAATAGTTTAACACTATGGTTTACTCAAGATATTACTCATTCTCGACAGGGTTGATATAGACTATCTTGAGAGACTTGTAATATAATATTAGTGCCCCGACCATTATGCGCTGCTGTCCATGACTAGCAACCCGACTGAGTTCGACCTCAAATAGCCCACACTAGTAGTAATGTACATCTTATAATGTTCAACCATTTGACAATGGTTGTGCCGGTCATGAAAATCAATGGATCCAAGGTTCATACACACACATTTGACCATAAAGTTAACCTGTATAGTAAGCCCATAACTATTATTCCGCACATACCGGTATATCATGTCATGCAACGCAATTAATCTTATCCATCTTTTACATACATATTTTTACAAGTCTCATTATTATCTTATTAATCAACATATGTTTTCATAAAAGAGAGTTCACAGTAGTTCCAAAATATATTTCATGAGAGTTGTAAATAAATATGTTTGATATATATAAAACAGACATGCAATGCTAAAAAAGTAACAAGTATCCATGTGAGCTTATACTCACCCGAGTTGTAAGGCTCCTCCATAAAATACCCTTGAGGCTCCATAACCTTAAATACTAAGAAACGACCCATCATTAGTTCTAAACCCGAGCTAAAATGAACCTAAAAATAAGGGCAACAAAATGTCTGGCCAAGATGACGTTCCGCGAAATGTCTCTAGGCAAGCATTCGGCCAAAGAGGTTCAAGTGGAACCAAATTTGGTCCAACGATCTCTAAGCCTTCTTAACTAGTCCTAAGGCCACAAAAAGGGTTTAACACTTCCTATCTCAAAACAACATCTCCAAGCATAAAGAAATACGTCTAACGGAAAGGAAATACTAAACCAAATTTAAACCAAGATTAAAGACAACGACCTAACTAGAAGCCCAAACCAACAACTAAACTAACTATGAAAAGCATAACAATCTAACAAAACACAAGGGAATGGTAGTAGTTACCTCAACAAGGAAAGCTCTCCTAAAAGACCTCCTCCTTTTCCAAGAGTACTCACAACCTCACACACATTCAAGAATCAAACCAACAGAGTTTCTCTAGGGCTTAAAGGGCAAATTGAAGGTTGGGGGTCGAATGGGGTGGGGTATTTTTAGGGGAAAGGGGTTGAGGGAAAAATAGAAAATTCTTAGAAAAGGGACAAGCGCTTGTGTACTGTTCACAACTTTTGTCAGGCGTAGCAGGAGAATCTCTAAAAATGTGTGAGCGCTCATGTACTTTAGATCAGATGGTCCAGAGTTGCAGGTGGCACACACGATTAAAAACCAATAGTCAACAAAAAGTCAATGAGCGCTAGGCTTGTGGTCCCCCACGCGAGCGTTCATCCCACTATAGCTCTAAAATTCCAAAAATGCCAAAAATACCCTTCTAAGTGTCCTTAGTAACCCAAAGTCTAATTAAGCTATCATAAACCTAACTAATTATTTGGGTCACTACAACATGACCGCCATGTGACTCCCTCGTCTTGATCCTGTGCCACCATCATCCACTGTAACTTCTGTTTTATTGTGCATTTGTTGTTTTCTGTATTTTACTTCATTATTTCCTTTTTTTATTTTTTTGGATTATAGTTTCCATGTACTTTTGTGGTGTGATCTTGGTTGGAGACTTTTTGTATGTACCAGAGACTAGTATGTTCTCTCTTCTTCAGATCTTGATGGAAATACATATTGGAGTAACGCATTTGATCAAAATTTTACTTGTTTTCAGACAATGAAAGTACAAAATGAAATATTTGTCATGATTCCAACTGATTGTCAATTATATTTAATTTTCTATTTTATATTAAGATTCTATTTGTAAAATATTTTATTTGATTAAGACTTTATTTTGTTTCTTTACTAAGAGTATGCTTAATTTCCCTACAAGTATTTATTTTCTATATATAAAGGTTAGTTTGTAATGTAAAACACAACTCAATTGTATTATTATCAAATCAAAGAATTTTTCTCAAATGCTTCGCGGATGTTACCATTCTTCTAACCGTGCCAGGCAATAATAGGATGTTTGAATTTGAAAATCTCAATTTGATGCGGTTATGATCTTACTTTTGAATTGGGGCAGGTTGATGTACATGTATGAGCAATACTGTCCTCGAGAATGCAATACGAAGGAAACCTTTCTTTCTCTCTGACATTTTTACAAACACCTTCTTTACATTTCCGTTTAGTACTCCCCATTCGTATAAGTGGTAAATTTCTATGGACTATATTCTGATAAGTAGTTTTGCCATGAATGTTAATCATCCTTGCGGATAGTCGATCATTAGCTTTTTCTGCAACTTGGAGCTGATCGATATCTTGAAAACACAATAAATTTCAGAATTCCGATTTTCTTCCTTTTTTCAAAGCAAATTATTACAACTAGCTAGCACATCCTCAAAGAGTTTCCGTTGCTCTTCTGAAACTTTTTTTTTTTTTGGGTTCATTTTTTTCCTTTAATTTCTCTTCTAACGTATGCACAACGCACCACCGAACATATCCACTTGCATTAATGTTTCCTCATGAAGTACTGTCACTTGTGATAGACCACTATGCTTTTAGCTTGTGTGGGGTGTGTATATATATATTTACACGTGTGTGTGTTTCGTTAAACCAAAAAAGGGAAAGAGGTCATATATTAGCTGAAACATACAGAGAGGTAACTGACAGATGGATTACAGCCGAATATAGGACCATGGAGATGGGCATCGGTCAGTCGTTGTATGTCAAACATTCCCCGGTGTGGTTATTGCTTTTTCTACATCTCTTAGATCCTCTCTGGTTCATTTGAGCTGGATAATAACTAGTTAATTATATTATAGGGATATTTTTGTCCCCGAACTAGTCTGAACTGGATTTAGTTTGATCACTTTCTAATTGCACAAGCAATAATAACACCATAGAAACAAGTCTTATGGAGGAGGACAGTATCAGAAGAAACCCGGTTCTCATAGCGCTTGAACAACTCCTCAGAGAGGTAGGGACCGAGGTGAGTCTCTACTATGGGCCTCAGAGTGGCACGGACAAGGTTTGCTTTGGCTCTCCCATAGGAAACCGGATCCTTGATCCACTCCTCATGCTTCTCCTCTGAATGCTCCACTATCTTCTGGTACTCTATCCTTTGTATCTCAAACCCACCACATCTCTTTATTCCCCTCTCAACCTCCTCCGTGCTTCTCATGTATACCGGAATATTGAACCCGTCTCTGGTCTCCTCGTCTATCAAACCCTTTCATTCATTTTTTTTTTGGGGGTGGGAAGGAAAGAAAAAGAAGTGATCAATATCAAGATGTGATTGGTGTTGGGTCTAACAGATTACAAAATGGTGATTTTTTGTGCTATAAAACTTGTTATTCATCCAAAAAAAAATGGTGATGTGCTTGTGAAAGTGAAGAATTGCGCGCTGTGAGAATAAAATGCATGAAGGAAAGACAGACACAAAGAAGAAAATGTGGAAAAAGGCAAAAAGTGATGATATGACGGGCATACGCTTTGCACTGAATATATGTAATGTAAATGAGAGGGGCCATATATAAAATATAAATAAATTCGCCGATAATCGATCAGATACCTCATTTAATAGGACTTTCCAAGCCTGGTCCATGGAAGTTGTAAAAGGGTGCTTGGCTCTTGAGTCTGGATCCCCTAACTGATTCTCAGGTTGCTCGGGTCGAGGCCTTCCTCCCATTACCATAAACAGTATTCCTCCTCGTACAATCTCTTCCTTCCGGCATCTTAAAAAGCTCTCCAAATCCTCTTCGGATTGCTTGGCATAGGCTTCAACTACCTCTCCCTTTGCTCCATCAATCCACGCTCTCCCTTTGTTCCAAGCTGGTGATCTGTTATCCAGCACTTCATCTGGTATCTGATTTATCGAATGAAAAAAGAAAATATACAGTCAGTTTAATTAATTACGTACGTTTGGTTTATATATATATATATATATATATATATATATATATATATATAGTTCCAGAGTCCTAGCTCGGTATGTATTTTCTGTCACAAACACGAAGTAGAGGAAACTATTTTAGAACAATTTCGCGAGATATCAATGGAATAGTATATTGGGTGTGTGAGTCTGTATGAGATCAGAGTCACCTTGGAGAGCCATTGTAAAGCACTTAAGCTAACCACGACATGAAGCTTTCTTTTAGGAAAGAGGCGACCATAGAATGATCCAGGCACACCAGCAGCAAAATATCGCCTTGTTTTGCCGTCGGATAACATGGCGGCAGGTAATGACCGGAATAAAGAGTTGAAATCATTCGAAGGGAGATCGGAGAAGAAGGCCTCAAACTCGGGCTCCAACCCACACTCTTGGATGTATCGGCGTCTTAGACTCTCAACAACCATGTCAATTGTGGCTAAGGTGTTGTACCCAGTTGCGCAACCCAAGTCAGCTATTCTTACAGAATCCATTTCCTCCTCTCTCCTAAAAAGTTTCAGAGATTGTATAGCCACTAAGAACAATGGCTTACATATGGTGATTGCAGACGCAGGAGCTTCTGAATTCTTTGCGTAGCTGCCGTCATCATCTCCACCTTGCATACTAAGAAATCTATCGAGGCCTCCTGCCCATGTCTGCAAGCAGTACTTGTATTCGGGCTCTAAAGCCTCCCTATCGGTAGATATGGCAATTGATTCCTTCATCCTCTCTTCTGAACAAACGAAGGAAAATAAAAGAACAACTACTCCACTCAGGGCTTGAGTAAAAACCCACAAGCTTTATATATATATATATATACCTATTTAAACCATACCATAAGTGTATGTAGTTTTCTTACCTAAAACCAACTCCAACTAGCACAAAAGGACTCTTAAACAATCACAACCAAGCATACACCTAATTAAGCAAACTCCTAAACAAACTCTGGCGTGCATGCCCTTTTTATCTTGAACTTCTAGACGATCGACCTAGCTAATCTGATGCATGCGTTGGTGTCCCAAGTGAACTTATTTGAGCAAAAAGAAGGGAGATAGTTGAGGTCCCACGGCATAACGTAGTTCTAGCAACGGTCAAAATTGAATTTTTCAAAATTTTTGTTTATTTTTTCTCTAGTTGAAAACTTTTAAAAATGATACAATTTTAAAATTCAATTTTAATTGTTGCTTAAACTTATGGATTGTTATTATGCTGTTATTTTAGCATGAAAGCCAGATACACATTAGGAGAGCTTTCAAGAGTCTTTTTGTTTCTTCGTACCTAGACTTTATGATTATTACCTATGCTACTTTAGAGGGGACTGCATGTATTGAAATCATGAAAGCCAATCAAAATTCGCATTCTATTCTCCGAGCTTTATATATATATATATTCTTCTCCGCGGAAGAATAAAAGTAACACCTACATCTTTCTCTAGTATTAGCATCGATGTATAAGCTTCCCAACATATATATGATAATGATATCATCCTAATTCTCACGCTCTTGCAAGGGATGAGAGGTGGGGGCTTGTGAGATAAATCTGGAATGTTACGCGCGGCTCTTCTTTCTTCTGCTTTTTTTTTTTTCTCGTTTTTATTGTTTTTGTTTTTGGTTATTTTATTTTAGCGTAGCGTAGGATGTTTACTGCCGGCTTACAGCATATTGGGAACGAACTGTATGTCTGTATTTGGCACCTTTGGGGGACCCCATATTGGAAGAGCCGCCCCTTACTTCACTTTCAGAGTATCTGTCGTAAGTGACACCCCGATGGTCTCTTTGACTTGTGACTCTCTCGATGTGTTACGTTTGGCTTAAGAAAATAGCATTATATAAGTTTACATTAGAATTAGTTTTCGTAGAAGAATTATTAAAGGAGAGTGATAGGCTGATAGGTGTCAACAGAGACATTCTGTAGCTTCTGTGGTGCAGTTTATCAACTCAAAAACATTCAACAAGATGCAAAAATTGGCCATGTAAAAAAATCCTATCATGTCGCTTAATTTAAGTTAAAAATAAATTTAATTTAATTAATATTTTAATATTATCTATTTTAAAAACTTAATTTTATAAAAAATTATAAACTTAATTAATATAGAAAGTTTTACAACACATTTGTTTCTAGTTATGTCAAAAATATAAAGTTGGGCAAGGAATCTAAGGGAATATATATATATATATATATATATATATATATAGTACGTTCTTGGTTGGCTTGTATTGTTCCCATCAGTGTAAAGATGCCTAAGTAGCAAGGACAATCATTATTCAAAGAAGTGGGCAGGCCTGCTAGAGCACTAGGTGAGTGAGGCGCTCCTCTAGGGTACCTGGATTAATAAGGCTCCAAAAAAAAAAAATTTGCCCAAAAATTTTTTTTAATAATTTTTTTTTTTAATTTATGGCCCTTTTTTAAGTAAGGCCCCAAATTTTTTTTTTTAATACAAACTTAAGGCCTCTAACCATGATAAGCAATCAAATTTAAAAAGGCCCCAATTTAATTAATAAGCTTCAATATAAATAAGGTTAATTAACTCATAAAAGCAAATATCCTTATACTTAAAAAGGTGAATGGAAGAGTACCAAAAAAAAAAAAAAAAAGGTATATAGATTTTTTCTTGTTGGTTTTTAAAGGTTTTTTTTGACAATTTTTTGGTGGGTATTATTTGAAATATGTGTATCAATAAGGTAGGAATTTATAAATAAAAAAAAATTGTAATATTTATTTTTGTACTTGATTTTTCTTATGAATTTTATATAGATTTTTGTCAATTTTTTTTTTTTGATAAATTTTGATTAAAAAAAAGACCAATTTAAGAGTTTGGCTAAAGACCCAATCAAATATTGAGCCGGCCCTGAAAGTGGGATGTCCTTGTTCAGAAGGATGAACAAGGACATCCCACCAGTATGGCTGTCAGAGAGAGAGAGGTGGTCCTAAATCCTTAAAGTGGTCCATCCTTAAAGGAGGAAAGAGACTGGCAAGTGTACATCACAAAACAACTACGGGTAGCGAAAGGCAATAAAGTGGTCCACCTACACGGGCCACCTTCTACCATCTTCTCTTCTTCCTTTTTTTTAATAAATAAATAATAATAATCTTATCTGTTATATTGGTCCAGCCAAATTACTGTAGGACAGCCATTATATTATATTATATGCATGTATTACGCATGCGAACCCTTGAGTTGCACATAAATTGGGAGGGAAGAAATTTATATATTTTATGGGGAATTAAGGGTGTATTTGGAAATAAACTTGACCGGAGGAATTGATATTACAGATTTGATTGATGTGAAAAAAAAATAAGAATATTTTATATAAAAAAATAAAATTTTTTATTTTATAATAATTTTTTTATTTAAAAAATAATTGATGTGATATAAAAAAATAATAATATTATGATTAATTTTAAAAAAAAATTAAAACTTTACAAAGTTTAATCCGATGTCATAACAAACAAGGCTAAGGAAGAGGGTGGGACAGGGAGCCAGCGGAGATGCGCCGAGTGTCATTCCTGAGTTAATGTTTAAAATCCTGGGGAATAAAAGTGAAGTAGCCAAGTTGGCCCCTGGCCTACCTATCTTTCTATGAAGAAAAGAAGGGTTTAGGGTTTATGAAGAACAAGTGGGTAGTACGAAATGGTAGGAGAGGAAGCTTTTTCAGTTGTTTCATTGATGAGACTCATGGGGGACTAACAGTCTTCACACAGTCGGGATTCAGAGAGGCCATAGCCTGTAGCGTCAGAACCCCACAGACTGCTAGCTGAGTGCTGAATGAAATCCAACCGTTCAGTTTCACAGCGAAGTATTACCATTTATCAATCTCCATCATTCAACTGGGACTGTCTGTCAGACAATCCCTTTGAATAGTTGCCATCAACATGGCTGTGACCCATCTGGAATATATGCTGATACAACTAACCCCTACCCCGCAACCCCTCCCAAAATATTTAAAAAAAAAAAAAAGAATAGTCCCTCAAGAATTTTCTTCCAGCAGGAAGATCAAAAATTCTATATGCATTAGAGTACTAACAAATTCTCGGCTTAGATGTCATTCATTTTCTTTTATTTATCAAAAAATTAAAAAAATTATAAAAATTTACTCATTTTAGATTCTTTTTTCTATATTTAAGAAATAAAACTATTTTTTAATTTCCTATAAAAAAACACTTCACAAAAAATTTCCTTATTTTTTTTATATCAATTAACTACTCTTTTTTACTTTCTTTGTTTTTTTTTTTTTCTTTTTCTTCTTTTTATACTTACACTTTTTTTATTATGACATGTGAAGGAGAATTGGGGAGAAAATGATTTGTTTATAATTTAATAAAGCATTGTATAGCTACTATATTTCTCAATGTAGGAAACATTGTAGCTACCTCTTGGTGTAGATTAAATATAGAGATTCTGATATGTTTTTATATATATATATATTTTTTAAATTCCTAAACATAGGGTAGAAAATGAGCTATAGGGCATCTACTCCTAATGCTCTTAGTACTAGCAAAAGATGCCCTATATGATATTCGCTTCCTTATGTTTAGAAAAAATTTCAAAAATAAATAAATAAATAAATCTAATTACATTAGATTCCCTCAATTTAACCAACTCTTAAGGGTTGTAACAGTATTTCCCAATTTGATTCCCTATGCATTATTTTAAGGGAAATGGTAAGTGTTCTTTTAGTATTCTCTTGATGTCATCCCAACTATAATATGACTTCTAAAATTTTCAATAGATTAAAAGTTAACAATGATAATCTCAAATTCAATAATAATGTTAAAAGTCACATCATAGCTAGAAGGACACTAAGATAACACTAAAATAGCACCTAACATTTTTCTCACAATTTGGAGAATACTAGGAGGACACTAAAAGAATACTAGAGGAGCACCTAACATTTCTCTTTCATCTCTCATCTTTCATCTTTTTGTATTTAATTGAGGATTGTGTTGAAATTTTGTGAAAAAAAAGTGATGATAGGTAGGAAACATATATTTTGTAAATAAATAATATTTTAATGATATAAGAAAAGGTAAGAGCACTAATAACAGATGCCCTATATTCCATTACATTCCCTATATTTAGGAAAAAAATAAAAAATAAAATAAAATAAGGCTTTGAATTCAAAGGACTTTGAATTTCAAACCCCGTCAATTTTGATTCATTTTTTAAAAATATGAGGATTTTATGTTCCTAACATTCTCTTTCTTTTATACCAACTATTACCAAGTATTAAAAGGAATCTTGACATTGACACGTCGGTCAATAGATTCCATTTTTAACACGTGGCTAATCCTTCAATTGGAATCCTCATTTTTTTTTTTTTGACATGTATTGTAATCCTCATTTACTAATTACTATGTACGTGTGGCAGGGGGAGGGGGATTCAATCTTGTGACCTACTCTTCATAAGGCGTGGTTCACAGCCGATTGTCAAAAAAAAAATACTATGTACGTGTGGCCTTTCAATTAAAAAAATTGTAGTTGTATATATATTATAATAGGGAAAAATATAAAAAACCCTCCAAATTATCAATCGTTTGTAATATAGTCCTTAACCAATATTCAAAAGGTAATAAAGTAGTCATTCAAACTATCAAAATGTATCAAAAATGTCATTTATTTTTTTATATTCCTATAATACCCCTATTCCTTTAACTAATAAAATAATAGTAAAAAATACCAAACAATTTTTTTAAAAAAAAAAAAAACCAGTGGGCAAATAAATACCAAAAAAAAAAGTTTTTGGAATAAATAAATAATTTTTTAAAAAAAATTGTTTTGTTTGTTTTACAATTATTTTATTATTTTATTTGTTAAAAAATAGGGGTATTATAGGCATATAAAAAAATAAGTTGCCTTTTTGATACATTTTGGTAGTTTGGTGGCTACTTTATTACCTTTTGAACAGCTATATTGCAAATGGCTAGTAATTTGAGGGGTTTTTTTTATACTTTTCCATTATAATATATATACACTACAAGCATTTTTTTTAACATGTCCGCACAAAAAAGAGGAAATTCAAACTAATGACCTTCACTTTATTATGTGTGATCTCAGTCGATTAAGCTATATTTTAGGGACTAGGGGTGTCAATATGGTTATGGTTAGTCTTATTAGTAGATTTTCTTGACGATTCTGCTAATCTAGGCGGTTAGCGGTTAGTGAAATAGGTAACCCGCTAACTACTTTTTCAAAATTGGGCTTTTTTTTGGTATTTTGGGGCATTTTTGGGCTTTTATTAATATTGTAGCATTTTTTATACTAATTTGTTTTTTGTATTTTTAGTAATTTTTTAGTCCTAATTACTATAAAAAGAGCCCATATTGAAAAATCAAAAATATTTGACCCCAAATTTATATTTACTTGTACTTTAAAAAAATCCTTAAATATTAAATCATAACCAATTAACTTTAAAAATAAAAAATAAAAAACACAACATATAACACAAATTCGACACAACATATATGCAATATGCATAATTACTTAATATATACTAAATTACAAAATATTAAAATAAGAATGTATGGTATAAGTACTTATGAAGCTAGTTAATATGTAATTACAAACTAATTAATAATTATGTTACTTATGTAGTTTATGTTACTTGCTGTTAATATATCATATATATATATATATATATATATTATTGCATAACATATCATATATTATTACAAAGTTACAAACATATCATATATAAATATTATATAAGTATAATTTGTTATTATATAATCATATAAATTATAATGATAATACATTAATATTTCAATTGTGGTTACAAGTAACACATTGTTTAATCCAATGTCAATTAATTAATTTGATATTATATGAATCACATCATCATTGCACATTAATAATATTATTAACTTTAATAAGTATTTGAATTGTTATTGAATCATATTATTAAATATTGATATTTTACATTTCTATTATTCAATATGCATAATTGCATATATGTATAATATATAATTATAATTTATAATATATATAAACTTATAAGTTGATAATATACATTGAAACTAAGTCTCTAAATACTTAATTGTTCATTATTGTATTGGTATGAACTTGCATACTTATAACTTATAACCTATGAATATGTATGTATAATTTGTTATTATATAATCAAATGATTTTATGATTAATTGATCATGTAATATAATCATATAAATTATAGTGATAATATATTAATACTTAAATTATGATTTAATTATCTAAAACAAAAATGTGATTTAATCATTAATGATCAATTGATTAAGTTATATGTATAAATATTATTATAATTATAATTATAAAAATATAGTATATAAAAAGCGGTTAACGGTTACGGTTAGTAAACCATATAACCGCTAACCGTTAAGCGGTTATAGTGGTTAGGCAATTATAACGGTTAGACGGTTGACAGTTATAACGTTTAGCAGTTGGCGAGTGGTTAATAATTGCTGCATTGACACCCCTATTATAGACCACACTACAAGCATCTAGCTTATTAACACTAACAATAAAAGGTTCATTAGCGATTAGTTAATGCTGCTAATAGTAGCATATTAGTGGCAACTCAAAAATTATCACTAATTTTAGACGCTAAAGAGAATAAAAATTAATATTAGCGTCGACTTTTGTGTTGACATTAACAAGTCACTGCTAGTAACTTGCTGGGAATATTTTTTCCTTCGCGGATTGTGTTGGAAAACTAAAAATTATTAGCAGCGACCCAGTCACCACTAATGAAGCTCAAGAGTAACGACAGTCAAATGTTGTAGCTGATAATGGGCAGTAGCAGCGACCATATATGCACCACTATTGACCCTTATTAGCGGCGAGTTGTGAATGTCGCCGCTATTGAGTTTCATCAGCGGCGACATTCAAATGTTGCCACACATTAGCAACAACATAAATATAAGGATAAATACAAAATTAGTCCTTGTAGTTTGCTTAAATTACAAATTACTCCCTACGGTATAAAAAATAATTTATAAGTATTCGAGGTAGATCAAAATAACAATGTAGTTCTTGCAGTTAGTTAAATTCCATTAAAACATTTAACAGATTTCGTTAGTGTGCCACATTAACACCAATAATTCTATATTTGGCTTATATTATAAATAAAATAGATGATTTTTAGAGTCCACCATTGACTTATGTGGGGTCCACATAAGTTCACAAATCTAATGATTAATTTGTAAGATAAGATCAATCAAATATGAAAATAATAATAATAATACTAATAATAATAAATAATGGCCCTTAACATTTCTCATAATTAAAAGATTAAAAGCTTAATTTTTTATTATTTATTTTTAAAAAAAAAAAGGATGGCTGCAGGGTTACTCAAAAAATTCTCAAAATAAAATGTAGGGTTAAATATTTTTTTGTCCCATGTGGTTTAACAATTTTATTTTTTGCCTACTCGGTTTCGTTTTGTATCACAAATGGTACCTTTATAATGGTTATAGATGGAAATGGCTGCCTAACTTTCGTCCAAAATTTGATGGGAATCCACATTAGCGCCCCTAGTAAAAATTCAACACGTGTCTATATACCTAATTAAAAATAAAATTTTAAAAATTAAAATGATTAAAAATCCTTATTATTATTTTTAAATAAGAAATGGGTGCCGAACCACCCCCAAACTGCAAAATGGGGTTGGCCGAAACCATCCTCAAAGGTTGTTAAGGGTGACTCGACCACTCCAAAAGACCAATGAAAAAGAAAATAAGTTAGGGTTGGCCCTTATGGGTGGTTCGGCCACCCCCAAATTAGCCACTCTGTGTGGCTAAAACTACCTCAAGCCACACCCCCAACAACCTTGGGGGATGGTTTCGGCCACCCCTAAACCAGCTAGGGTGGTTGGAGCCACCCCTTAGGACAAAAATGGGTTCATTTTGTCCAAAATGGGTGGCTCAAGCCACACCTTTTTTTTTTAAAAAAAAAAAAGGTTTTTATTAATTTTAATTTTTTAATTTTTAATTATGTATATGGACTTGTATCGTGTTTTTAAGGGCACTAACGTGAATTTCCATCAAATTTTGGATGAAAGTTAAATAGAAGTACCATTTATATCTTTAACCATTATTGAGATATTACATGATACAAAATGAAAACGAAGGTGCAAAAAATAAAATTGTTAAATTACATGGGGCAAAAAAGTATATAACCCTAAAATATGAGTAATGATATAAGTAGGACTAGGGTTCTCCTAAAGTCATCCCAAATGTGATGTGATATTTAAAATTACTAACCAATCAAAATTCAATAATGATCATCTTAAATTCAATAGGGCATTACATTTAAGATGACTTTAGAAGAACTTTAATCTTACTTATATCATTAATCTTAAATTATAACATAAATTCATTTAAATGGTAAACAAACCTTAAACATATCCGAACATCAAACATTGTCTTAGCAATTAAAGTGAGCATTTTAGAGGAAAAAAATGCCATGAGATTAAAACTTGACACATTCCTTTTCCCACATTTTTTTCTCCACAACCAATTAAACAAGGAGAATGCTAGGGGTTCTCCTGGGTTCTCCCAGACTTACGTAAAACATGATTTAAAAAAAAATAAAATTGTAGTGGCCTCCACTACCCTTTTTTTAGGCATTAGCACCAAATTTGAGGCATTTACACTAAATTGATGATGATCAAATCCATTTTAGGTGATACCATCCCTAAAAGGGTTAACCTTCCACCCTTAGGTTTTAGTTTTGAATCAAAAAACAAGTTTTAAAGCATTATAACATAAATATTAACTCATAAAAATTAATTTGTTAGCAAAAAAATGGTACTACAATTTTATTTTTTCTTAAATCATGTTTTACGTAAGACTGTGAGAACCAGGAGAACACTACAAAAAGAACCCCTAGCAAACCCCATTAAACAATGACCCACCAGAACAGAATAAAAAGTCTCGCAAAATTTCAAACACAACCAAAACCCCAAACCAAACAAAGATGCCCCCCAAAATTCCTTGCTGGCCCATTTGCTCAGTTTTTCAATTCTTTTCTGGGTATTTTACCATGTTTGATGAATTATCTTAATAACATTTTTGTTCTGTCCCTAAGAGGTGGCTGGAATCACACCTAATGAAACAAAGGTCACTAATTTAAATCATTATCTGTAAAAAAAAAAAATTTTAAAAAAATTTGTTCTTGTATGTTGGTCCTTTTCGTTTTCAATTGAAAATGGCCAATGGGCAATCAACTGTTTGTGAAAAAAATGTGTTGAATCGAGAGTTCGCTTGAGTTTGCAATCTTTCTAATCAATTTTTTTTTTTCAAAAAAAAAATAATCAAATATAATTTTTTAATGTTTTTAATTAATTAATTATATGGGACACGTGTCAAATCGTAATTGGTGCTGACGTGACATTTTGTGAAATTTTGGACGAATATTTTATGAAGAGACATCTCCGTCTTTAAGCAAACCAAAGAGATCTCCTATGATAAAAATAAACTTAGAGTTAAAAAAATAAAGAAGTTAAACCACATAGATAAAAGTAAACCAAATAAGCAAACCAAAGGGATCTCCTATTATCATAATTCATATTTAGTATATTAAATAGTTTAATAATAAAAAAAAAAGAGAATTTATATCTAAACATCTTGGGTAAGCACACCAAAATTTTAAAATTCCTAAGTTTTTTTTTTTTTTTGACAATTTACTCTTTGTGTCAATCGAAATAACAATAAAATTTTTGTTGTCAAAAATTTTTTAACAGCCGTTAATCTGAGTCAAAACGCACCGTTTTACTTTATTAAAATATTTATTTTTTTAATTTAATTTTAAAATTTAAATCTAAAAAAAAAAAAAAGAACAAGGGGTGGCAAAACCACCCCTAGCCACCCCATTTTGCTTGGGGTGGTTGCCACCCAAAGCTTTTGTATGGGGTGGCAGAGCCACCAGTTGGCCAAGGGGTGGTTGAGCCACCAGACCATAAACCTTAAATTTTGCAATGTACGTGCAAAATGGGGTGGCCAGCCACATTTTTTTTAAAAAAAAAAAAATTTAGATTTAAATTTTAAAATAAATATTTTAATAAGGTAAAAACAGTGCATTTTGACCCAAACTGTTAGGCTGTTAAAAAATTTTGATGGCAGAGATTTATTGTCATTTTGATTGACCCAAGGAGTAAATTGTCAAAAAAAAAAAAATTAAGAATTTTAAAATTTTTGTGTGCTTACCCAAGGTATTTAGATATAATTAAATTCCCATAAAAATATATTTACATATAACTAACTATCCTACATGTAAATAACTAACTATAATTAATATACACTAGCATATTAACATTTTAATTACTAGTTTTTTTGAAAGGGAAAATCATTTTAGTCTTATTGAAGAATAATTACGAGCCTAAACATTCTTACATCACAGAGCAAAAAGCTTTGAGAAAATTATAGTCAAAGCTACGAAGTTACAAGTTATAAATGCTTGTATAAAAATCAAAATTCAAAACCTATCTATGATAACAATATCCGCTAACTCATGACTGATTTTCAGTTATAACATCAAATTTGTTTCTGACAGATTCAACTCAATGCATAGGTAGCTTATCTTTCTCGACCCTATAAGTAGAAAACTCATGCCGAAACTCATCCTCCTAAACCCGAGAACCTGGAAATAAATCACATCCACAACCCCTTTCTAGACGATCCTTATTCAAACAAAATTATAGAAAACAAAAAATAGAGAAGACCTAACCTCTATAGAAAAACAACCAAAAAAGTACATATCTGCTTCTAAGAAGAAGACTAAGTCTACTCCTCCTCGACCCAAAATGGTCGGGAAACTATATCATTCTCCTCGTAGATTGCTCACAAGAGCATACCTAAGAAGAAGAAAAAAACTCTTATTCAAAATAAACAAAATAAGAAACATAACCATAAAAAAGGGCAGCGATCAATGTAGAAGAGAAGATGGACATTGGCCATCATTGGCATGTGGTGGAGTGGACAGAGGAGATGGGCGGCACAACACTTTGGAAGGTGGACGGAAGTGGCCAAAATTGCTACATATGGCCAAAAAACACATTATTATTATTATTATTAAAAAAAAAGAAGAAGAAGAAGAAGAAGAAGAATAGAGGGGGAGATTAGGAAGCTCTCCCTCCTCGGCTCAGGTTCATGCTTTTTAGAGGGTGATTTTAATTACTAGTTAATACTTAATAGTATGTTAATATTTATACACTACAATATTACATTTATATATATACACACACAATTTTGTGTCCACCGACAGTTCATATACTATGGGGTGCTTTGAACTCAGGAAAAATGAAATAAAGAATCAACCGAATCAACGGCTGCCAATGGAAACTCTATACCCTGATTCAACCGAGTGGGAGTTTGGACTTAGCAAACGAGCTCTTGCCATGGGAAACGAAAGCGAGACAAGCAAAATAACCATTATGGTGGAAGAGGAAGGGCTCACAAGTAGATTATTCGAGTAGATCGCAAGCAGATTCGTGAACAGACTTGTTCATTTACATCCCCACTTAAATCACTCTTACCACACAAACTCAACTCATGGCACTATCACCTCGGGCAACCCCTTCCCAAAAAAGTTTTATCCACATAGTAATGTAGATCGGATAGCTTTGGAGTTCATGAGGAAGAATAGTAAAGATATAAGTGTGAAGAAACCCCGGAGGATGGTGACACACTCACAAACTTGTAGGATAGAGAAGGACCGTCTAGATGATCTCTCAATCCGTCCGGACCAGTAGCTTGCCAGAGAGGGAATAGAACGCTCCGTTTGGAGGCCATTTGAACCTCGTCCGAACGGACGGTTTATTTTATCACATTTTTAGTTCCTGTCCAGACGTGTATCCGTGTTTTGGCTTAAACTAACTTTATTTCAGTTTCCTCTTAGAATTAGAACTCTAAAGTCTATAAATACATACTTATAGCCTGAGAAACGCGGTTTTTTATTATTATTTTGTTTTCGTTAATAAGAATACTCAGAGTTGAGTTTCTTCATTATTTTTCTTCAAATCTTAGATAACATCTATTGTTTAGAGAAGATTTCTTTGATTTTTGTGATAGTTTCACGATCTTAGAAATATTTATCCCTTCTACTTGCTGTATTTCTTGCTTATCACTATCTATTGCTGCATCACATAGCCTTTAGCTCCCTTGATGTGAGGTTGAAACACCTTGATGCCAAACAGAGTTAAGATTGTTCTAATAGCATATTATAGCGATAGAAATTAAGATTTGAAGATTAAAAATAGAATTGAATAAGAGAAAAAATAACAAATATAGAAAAGAGACTTTAGTTGTCCCAAATAAGCAAACAAATAAAAATTCTAAAAGACTGCAATTTAATAGATACTTCAAAACTGAATTATTCCATTGAGTGTGTATCCCTTATACAGAAAAAGCTAAACAAAAAAGACCATCAATTTTTTTAATAAGATAAAAATAAACCTATAAATTTTTTAAAAAAAATAGAAGATAAAAAGACTATATATAAAGAAAAAAAGAAAAAAGGGTGCTCATCCACCCACAAAGCCACCTGTTTAGGAGTGGCTTGGTCACCCCCAGCGAGTGGTTCAACCACCCCAGGATGTGTTTTCTTTCTCTATTAATTTTTTTTTTCTTTTTTTCTTTTTGAACATGTCTACATAAAGGAAGGAGGAGAAAATTGAATTAGTGACCTTTATTTCATGAGAAATGAAAATGATAACACCGTTAATACTTGGTAAAGCGCAACGCACCATGCATGCATGCCCGGTATCATGTAAAAGTTACAATGGAAATTTATCAACTGTACAATGTTGGCAATGTAGGAGCGTAGCCCTCAGACCAAATTTCTTCTTCCAGTCATAATCATAAATAGTTACGTGCTATCACCAGAGCTGAACCTTGGCGGGTCCATTCATAATCCTACTCTAGGATTTCCAAATCCCCTCAGAGTGACTCAGACCAACACTGAGGTTGGATGGTACCGTATACCTATGCATATGTTGTTTACCTCTTCGCTTAGGTTCCCTACAGTACAATCACCAAGGCCTCTTAGCTGACGTCCTTGCAATCTGCTAGTAACCATGGTTACAACAAAAGTATAATTGATAACCTGCATTACAAGCTGGGAGCTGAAAGTAAAGTGGAAAGAAATCACATCTTGAATGAGCATTATTAATAATGTAATGTAGGTGCCACACTATCAAACTGACCATAACAAGTTTTTTTCTTCCTTTTTTTTACCCCCCTGTTATTCCCTGTTCGAAATTAAGCTAGGCAAGCATCTCCGAATTTTCTGTTGATCAAACAGAAATCGGGTTATTTCAGACTTGAATAAGATAACAAAGAAAGAAGCAAATAACTGACCACAACTGAAAGCATAACCGCACCCCTAATCAAACACCTAATTGTGGCTCTAAAAAAAAAAACCTTGACAAATGGGTTCATTTCTTTTATCTCCAAAACCCAGGCTAGCATTCATCTTTGAGGGGGATCCACTGTCCGAACATTTGCTCCAGTCATTCCTTCAATTCGGTCCTTGGTAATCTCCACAAAGTGACCCACAATTTCATGGAACTGCTTCAAACCTGACAGGGGGAGAATGATGGAGGACCTATCAGAACCTGCAACCTGCAAAATTCATAGCATTCCAGGATAATATGCATCTATATTTGTCATCATAAACCTTTAACAAGAAAGTACATGAACAAATGTTCTATAGGCTCTCTAAGAGAAGTTTCTCTGGGCACACCTCAGATATCCTTAGGAAATGGCCTCTGTTATTGCTTCCAAGATCAAAGAAGAATCTTTTCTGATCAGCTCTAATTACTTTTGAAGCCCCCATGCTACCAATTTCATCCTGTGCTGGCAATTCAACAGACCTGTCGACATTCAATTCAGAACTTGGGGCAGGTTGACTACTGTGGCCAGAGATGAAGCCAGCGCCTACATCATCTGAAAGCCCAAGGCGTTCCGAAGGTTCAGAACTTGGCTGTAAGCATGCAATAAACAGGGGGATTGTTTAAATAGGGAGAGAGAGAGAGAGAAAAGAAGAAGAAAAAGTGATTTCAGAAGTGGAAATGTTTTCACAGGGAAAACAGGAAGGAGAAAAGTTTATGCATGGAAAACAGGGACACACCTGATTGGGCAATATGAAAAGCCTTGATGCTTCATTTATCTCTGCTAAGATGTTTCTAAATGCCGCCCATCCTTCATCCCTGGAGCTTCCTGCTGGAACAATGATTGTACTGCGATTTCTACTAACAGAAGCTTCAGATACCTGCATAAGCAGATCTATTAGATCCATTACTCTCTGGGAACAAAAAAACAAAATAGTCTTTAACTTACAATTCCCTTCTCCTGTTCACAATTGTTAGTGATTATGTAAAGCAAGATCATAACAATTAGCAGCTCAGACAACTTATGGTAGATGTACAATAACGTTTAGAAGGGAAAACCAAGAGTACATCTACTCAAGAAAGTTTCAAAATGGAAGAAACTGGATCAATATGCCCTACCTTTGAGGTGTTACCAACCAAAAGAGTGGTGAGTCCAAAAGAAACTGACACTGTCGAAAAGTGGCCTCTCTAATTTGCGAACTTGAATCCCATTGTAGTGCAACACTCCAGTTTCAGTGATGGCTGGGCCAAAAAGTTGCCAGAGGCTACTCCTCAAGCAGGATAGATAAGTTCAATTGGTCAAAGGGTGCTTCACAAAGAGGGTGATGATTTGGTAGTAAGATTCTTAGCAGGTTTATCATTATATTACTAAAAAAATAAATAAGAAATGAAAAAAAAAAAAAAAAATTGGTTTGGTGGCTTGGTGCTGAGAGAAAACTTTCGCAGAAGATTGTTCCAGTTCTTAGGATTTGATACAACAGGAGCACTGACAGACAAAAGAAAAATGATTGAGAATGTACATCGAGGGAGAGTGGGGCGGTTCTGAGGAGGGCATCAGGCTAATAGTCAGTGCTTTAGGTTCCCTGATGGCTACTTCAATATTGTTTTGAAACCATCCACTAAGAGGGTTGCCATCCAAGCATTAAGTTCTCTTTCTCTAGGTATATTGAATGGGAAAAAAAAAGATCTCTAGCACAAGGGGCTACTTATAGTAGTAGTGGGTCTCACATAAGCTAATGAGAATCATCCGGGTCATCATCCAGCCAACTGGAATCATTTGAAGCATGGCATGAAGCCATTTAATGTGTGGGACACACCAAGGGTAACACATGTCCCAACGAATCAGTAGAGCATCAGGTGTCCCAGAGGAATGGGTGAGAGAGAGACCAAGTAAACCCGGTATCCATAGGAAGGCAGTGGATGGTTGCATAGGTTGAGTACAACCTCCAAAATATAACCCTCAACTCTAGCCACCAAGCCAATATCCTTTAACATTTGCAAACTGACTCAAGAAGGAGCTTGCATGATTCAAGGAATTGAGTTGAGACATCCCTTCTTTTCATTGAATTAGCAACGTAACTGACAGGCTCCCTAGGCCCTGTTCCCCACATAGGCAGGGCAGCAAGTGCATCGGACTGCTACTCTCATATGCGTAGCAAGATGTTAACCCCTTAACCCCTTCAAGTACCATATAATTTGGGTTACATATAGTGCACTATCAAACTGGGGTGCATAGAGAAACACAAACCCCTCAAAAAAGTATTTTGTGGGCAAGTCATACTTGGCTAAAAAAGCAAGGATTTATATTTGAAGCGGTGAATTATCTCCCATAACAAATGTAGGAGCAAAGATGGCAGAGCCATGATATAGCTTAAGCTTTTTGAAAGTGCTTAAATATGCTTTACATTCAAGAACATTTTTGAATGAAGTACATTAAAATGATGGTAAACTCTAATCTTAAATTTGCAAAATTGGGATCTAAAAGTCAAATCAAGTAAAATACATGAAGATTTCATCATTTGTTTTAGAAAAAAAAAAAAAAAAAGAAAGAAGAAGAACTACACTTGAAAAAATTGTCATGTCCCTCCAAACTAAAAAAATTTGCAATTGACCCTCCAAACTATTAGCCTCTTTCATTTAAACCCTCCAAACTATTAGCCCCTTCCATTTAAACCCTTGTCTTTAGGGTAAACGCATGAAAAAATCTATTATGCCCGGGTGAATATATGAAAATTAAAAGAAATCTCTGGATGAGATCCATTGCGAGGTCTCCTCCATCTGTGGAGACCCACGTGGGTCTCCTCTTCCATGGGGAACCCGTAGGTCTCAACCATGGACATGTCTGGTGATAGTTAAGGGCTAAATATAGTTTCCCAAAAAATAAAAATGAAAAAACCAATACCAATTGCATGTTTCTCATATGATTTCCAAATCTTAAATCTCATACAACCCCCATCCCCAATTTTGGACCCCACATTTTTTTAGTTTCGGGCCTAATACTTTTTTTTTGGGGGAAACTTTAGAAAAACCCTCTTGAACTTCTACTTGTTTGACACTACCCTTCCAAAAAAATAAAAAATAAAAGGCTTTAAGAACTCTTAATTAAGGGTCTCGAACTATCAATTTCTTTCAATTACCCCATTCCGTTAGGATTTTCCGTTAATTTTTGTCAAAATACCCCTTATGTTTTTTAATAAAAAAAATTGCCAAGATGTTGCAAAAATATTGCAAAGATATTTATTTTTTTTATATATAAAAAATAAATGCTAGAATCTTTACAATTTTTTTAATTTATTTTTTTATAATAAAACAATGGTATTTTGAAAATGTTAACAATATTTAACAAAAAATTCTAACGGAATAGAATAATTGAAAGTTCGATACCGTAATTAAGAGTTTTTGAACTTTGGAGAAGTATTTTCAAACCACGTCGAAGTTCAAGGGAGTTTTGTGAAGTTTTCCCTATTTTTTATATAAATAAAGCAAATTTATTAAAAGCGCAAGGGATGCAACTTAAGTACACATGTGCATATAGGAGAAAAACACCCATCAAGATCAAGAATAAGAAAAGAGAGTGCAAAAATCTACAAAGCTAGTATTATTGGAAAAGGCGTAAAACGAGATTCACTTAAAGAGTGATTTAAGAAAACACAGCTGTAGCTTCGAGCCCGTCTTCTCGCAATCTTCAATCAATGTTAAAATCACTACCATTTTGACCAAACCTTCCTTTCCAGCAAGCCAAGAGCTCTACCTATCATGCGGGCATACATTCTATTCCAAACATCTGAAAAAGCGAATTCCACATCTCTCTTTCAATATCACAGTGAAGAAGGAGATGATCATGTGTTTCCCCACTCTTTTGACATATATAACACCAATCCATCACTATGATGTGACGTTGACGGAGATTATCCATACCAAGAATTTTCCCTAAGGAAGTTGTCCAATTGACAAAAGCCACCTTCAAAGGAGCCTTAAACCTCCA
The DNA here is from genome assembly GCA_013348765.1 of Carpinus viminea. Lineage (NCBI taxonomy): Eukaryota > Viridiplantae > Streptophyta > Magnoliopsida > Fagales > Betulaceae > Carpinus > Carpinus viminea. The sequence continues at coordinate 54,874,704 of CP054668.1, read as the reverse complement.
AATGTTCGTCAAAAAGAGGAATCAACGCGAGGAAGGAGAACTATATAAAAAGTTGACCTCAAAGAATCTTCTCTTTGTAGGAATTCAACAGAGCTTATTTTCATGCCCTGACCCAACCTAATGAAATACAGTGCATTGAAAAGAGAAGAGACAATGTTCACTTCCCAATCATGCAGCAATATGATAAATTATATCCTAATGCATCTTTCCACTATGAGCTAGCATGTGGTTAGCCACCAAAGCATCATTATCTCGTGCAATGCAAAATAACTCCATAAAGGTTTCCTTTAGAGAACATTCCCCACACCAAATGTTGTGCCAAAACCTGGTTCGACCACCATCAAATACCTTGATACTAACAAAACTAGAGAAGGCATTCGAGGCCCTCTTAATATGTTTCCAACTCACCCCATATGACCTAGTGACGACATTAGAGCACCAACCTCCCACCTCACTAACATATTTTTTATCCATTACTAGTCGCCAATAAGCTTCTCTCCACAACATACTGGACCTTATACTAGGCATAAATCTAAGTAAAACTCCAACACTAAGTGTAACACTGATAATGCATATTCCCTTAACAACCATATATGGTAGTTGGAAGTCATGCTATGTTCAGACTACAAGTATTTAACAGCTCCTGTGATTCACAACATGCACTTACTTTATCATGTTTATCATACAACGGTAGCTGAAGGCATGACTCCATAACCACCTTCACTACCCCCATCAGCAACCAACTGTTTTAGTACCTAATCTAGATCCATCAGATGAATTATACCTAAATGTGAGCAACATGAACATAAGACATTTTATGAATATTATAACAAATGTAGCTACCAGTTAGAAATCAAAATGAAATTAAAAAAAAAAAAAAAAGGCATGCATCACATGCATAACATGAGCCTCTAACCTAACTGATGCAAGGGGCAAGACACAAATTCTAATTTAATTTTAGAGATCAATTATATTTTTTAAATTTTCTGGTAATATTGGCCCTTGTAGTTTTTATCTAGGTCCTATTAGTTAATTGGGTTTTATGTTTTATTTAATTTCCAAGACTAAAGGGTGTTATTGGTAATTCAATAAATAGGCTTTGCCCTATATTAGGGTTTGGTTGTTAGTCTATTAAGTGTGTTTTATACTCCAATGGAGACAGACTTCAATGAAATAAAAAAATGTGTGAAATTGATTCTCATTCTTTGTCTCCTTCTCTCTCCTTAGCTTCTTTTTTTTTTCCCCCTTTTAGCTTTTTTCTCTCTCTTCCCTTAACTTCTTTTTCCTTTTTTTCTTTTTTTTTTTTTCCTTTAAATTCAATCTCAATAAAAAGCATAGAGGGGCATAACCCCAATATACACTACACAGGAAGTATACCTTTCTCCTCCCTTTCCCCTACTTTAAACATGTAATTTTTGTAATTATTGTTGGTTCTACATCACTAACGCTGGTTGTAAGCTACATAAACTTTATAGTAATATCAGAAAAAGGCTCCTAAACTAGGAGTAAATATGCGTCAAGGGCAAGAATGCTTACACCAGTTGTAGTTAGGTAGGTGAACTCAAAATATAATTTCAATCACAAAATGCTTAGCGAAGTCAGTCACACTTGGTATTAATAGTGAGGAAAACTGCCAATTTTTGTCCTCTCTAGAAGATAAAGTAAACTCTCATCAGACAATATACTGACTTTTCAAGCAGTTGCCACATTCAGAAATCTGATAGGCAAATAAAAAGATGTAAAAAGGGACACAAACCTAGGACACATTTGTGGATTCCTTGCCCTTGCTTGAAATAAAACAGTTACAACTTTCATCCATCGACATATTATTGAATACAATTCCCAATAAATGTAAGTATATCCGTAACATATCCAATAAATGTCAGCATATGCAATTGACTATAAAGACACATAAAAATAAAGAAGGCGAAAAAAGGAGGGTTGAAAGGACAGATAACCTTATACTTGAACCCAGCCCAACAAAATGGATCCAACCTAGTCCGTATGTATTTTTCTGTGTGATTGTATGCAGGTTTTGGCAGGACAAAATCTAACTCAGAAACCTAGAACCTGAAGCAGAATTGGGCTGGGTGCAGTTGAAGGCAGTCTATCTAAGCAACGGGTTTTGCAATGGTTAACATTGAATCTGGCCCAGTCCACCAAGATACAAACTTATGCAAACTTTAAGAGATTCTCTATTATTTCTGATACAATGATACTAGTTAGACACTCATATGAAAAGGATGGTTGGAAAGACTTTCTTTCCAGGATATCATGATCCCATCAGAAGGTAACGGAAAGGAAGAGAAAATAGTTGAAAGGCTGATCCAAGGCTGGTGATACCCACTCCACGAAGTTATAGAATTAGTTCTGCTGATGTGGGACAATGTGTGTGCATTATACAGTGGAATCATCTCAAATTGAAACGCATTGCTGAATTTAAAGAGTCAAAATATAGAACAGCTTGTGATGTAACAGAGAATGGAGAACCACAAAAGCAGCACGAAGTACTAATATGTGAAGGGCGAATGGAATGGGTAAACAAGAATGTAAAAAATGATGAGATAGTAGAAGAGAAGTTTTTCGTTTATAAAAGAAAGAAAAGAGAGGGGAAAACAGAGGAAAGAGGGGGAGGAAAGAGTGAGCACCTTCAAGAAGCGACCCCTCCGATTTTCGCCAATGTCGAAGTAAACACCTGAAAAGTAAACAAATAGTCAGAAGAAGAGAATGGATAAAAGGGAAATAAATAAATAAATAAATAATTAAGGGGGAGAGCAGAGAAAGAAAGAAGGAAATGCCTTGGTGTCGAGCTGCAATTCCTTGCTGAAGACGTCCTGATCATCGGAATTGACATAGTAATTGAAGAGATCCAAGAACCAGGAAATGCCGGAGAAGGGGACGATGATGGTGGACCTAGTGGCAGAGGTCTTCTCGGAGATCTTGAGATAGCGGCCCCGAGGGTTCTCCTTGAGATCGAAGTAGAAGAGCTTGTGCTCCACCTGCAGCGTTTTACACAGCAGCTCCACGTCATTCCCTATCCCTCCTCCTATCATCCCACCACCGCCAGCCGCCGCCGCCGCCGCCGCCAGCAGCAGCAGCAGCACTCCCACCACCCGAATTCCCCTCCATTATAAAACTCTATCCCTAGCCCTAAGCCCTAAGCCCTAAAAGCTTAAGAACTTGACCGCTCTAAATCAAAAACACACTCACTCGGGCTTCGAATCGAGCAAATAGAAGAAAGAAAAAACTAATCAATTATGGTTTGAGAGAGTGGTAGGTAGCAGATCTGAAGAATAATTGGAGGATGGCTTACAATTAGTAATAGCGGTTCGTTCTGTAAATAAGGGGTTTGAAGGAGAAGGAGGAGGATGGATGGATGGGAGACGGTGAGGATTGACTCAGTCTCTTCTTCATATTTGGCATATTATTTTTTCTTTCATATCATATATTCATAAAAATTCATACAATTACTACCAGTAGTTCGTATTTTATAATAATAATAATAATAATTCAAATGCTCTCTTTCTCTCTCTCTCATGTCCTAATCCTAAACAACCAAAATCGCGTTTTTTATGGGAAGAGAGGGGGGAGGGAGGCGCATCGCATGCATCTGTTAACTATTCACTATTCACTAATCACTGTTAGTAATAGTAGTATTCCTTTTGCTTGCAGTAACTAATTCCGGAATTCCCTTTATACATCATCCAGATTCCAGACAGACAAAGCTAAAAACTTTCATCCGCTGACACCAGTTACCGCCCAACCGCTTTTTAATTGACTTCCACTTCCACAACGATGTTCTTTCCGTGACATCTAAAGCTCTTTTCATTTTTGTTTTTTTTTTTTTTAATTTTGATTTTGGATATATTCACTCATATTTATTTATTTACCTTCAACAGGATTAGGAATCATCCTTGGACTCGGTGCATCTCCTCTTTTTCTTTTTTTCTTTGTTGTTTTTAACTTTAGCATTCAAAAGTAAATGAGAATATAACTTCCATGTACGGAGACCCAACAAAGTCGAGACTCGAGACCCTCTCCTATGATTCAGTAGTAGCAGTAGTTGGCCCAAAAAAAAAAAACAAAAAACGGAAAAAGGACTTTTATTATTATTATTATTATTTTATGGACAGCATCAGCATGGAACCTCGTATTTACGGTAGTACGCCCAGAAGAGAGAGAGAGTAGATTAGAGTTCAACTCAACCCCTCCCCCTTCTCTTCTTTCAAATCAAATGCTCCGCTCCCGCCTCCCAACATCACCCTCCTCCTCCTTGTTAGGAATAGGAATAGGAATAGGAATAGGAGCATTAATATTCTTATCCAAATACGGAGGCAAGCGGTTGTTATCTACGACAGCAGCTCCAGACCTGGTTTGTTTGCTAAAGCGGTGCTCCGACCTCAACCACATATTCCAAACCCACGGCTACATGGTTCTCAGAGGCCTTGACCAGGACAACCTCCTTCTTAGCCGATTCATTTCCGCCACCTCCTCTTTGGGCTTCTCCGATTACGCATATTCTGTCTTCACCCACAAAACACAACCCGACATATATCTCTATAACACCATGATCAAGGCTCTCTCTCAGAGTCACACGCACTCTGCTAAAGAGGCCATCTTTCTTTATAACAGAATTCGATTTGCCGGCTTACGACCCGACACTTACTCTTTCCCTTTTGTACTCAAGGCCGTTGTTCGACTATCCTCGGTTAAATTTGGAACTGTTATTCATTCTCAAACTATAGCCACTGGGTTGGACTCCCAAGTTAATGTGGTCACCGCCCTGATTCAAATGTATTCCTCCTGTGGATGTGTTCCCGACGCCCGTAGACTGTTCGACGGGGTGAGATTTAGAGATGTGGTCCTGTGGAATGCAATGGTTGCGGGTTATGCCAAGCTTGGTGACCTAGACACTGCACGGGAGTTGTTCGATCGCATGCCTGAAAGGGATGTGATTTCTTGGACTGCCGTCATTGCTGGGTATGCTCAGATGTCCCTGCCTGACGAAGCCATCTTGCTCTTCCGCAGAATGCAACTTGAGGATGTGGAGCCTGATGAAATCGCAATGTTGGCTGTACTCTCTGCATGTGCCCAATTGGGGGCCCTCGAGCTAGGGGAATGGATTCATAACTACATAGAAAAACATGGGTTATATAAGATTCTTCCTCTTAACAATGCACTCATTGACATGTACGCAAAATCGGGCAACATTACGAAAGCACTAGAAGTTTTTCAAAGTATGAAGCATACAAGTGTCATAACTTGGACAACGATTATTGCTGGACTGGCTCTGCATGGACTTGGAATAGAAGCTCTTGATATGTTTTCTCGCATGGAAAGGGCTAGAGTTAAGCCAAACGAAATCACTTTCATCGCCATCCTTTCAGCTTGCAGCCATGCTGGTTTGGTCGAAGTGGGGCGCTGGTATTTCAACGACATGAGATCAAGGTATGGCGTTGAACCACAAATTGAACACTATGGCTGCATGATCGATTTACTAGGTCGAGCCGGTTACCTCCAAGAGGCGCGAGAACTAGTTAGGCAGATGCCATTTGAACCAAATGCTGCTATATGGGGCTCTCTTCTTGCTGCCTCTAACATTCACTGTGATGCCGATCTTGGAGAGCATGCTTTGCGGCATCTATTCAATTTGGAGCCGCATAACAGTGGAAACTATGCACTTTTATCTAACATATATGCTGCTCTTGGTCGGTGGAATGACTCTGGGATGGTAAGGAAGGTGATGAGAGACACGGATGTAAAGAAGATGCCAGGTGGGAGTTTCATTGAAGTGAACAATAGGGTTCATGAATTCAATGCAGGAGATAAATCACATCCGCAGTTCGATAGGTTATATGAAGTTTTATGTACAATAAATGGACATTCGAAGATGGTTGGGCATGTTCAAAAAGGGTGGTGGTGGGCTGCTTCAGCTTGAATAAGTAATCAGCATGATATATTATTTACGACATATGGTTTTGATCTAGCTTTGAGTACCATTAGGGACATAATGTGTCATAACCACCTGAATCACCTGATGTGCCACTGCCTCACGAATTAAAAACTCAATTTATTCCAACTCATTGAGAAGATTTGACCTTAAACTTGTTTAAACAAGATCAGATGAGCACCAGCAATGTTTTTTGGACTCCTTTGCAGTTGGGACATGGGAGCCATTTTCATATTGTAAGATGTACTACCTGACGTGGTCGATCATGAAAAAAGCTTCAGTGCATCAGCATGTTTTTGCCAGCCATTTCATCAACAAAGCAGGTATTTTATTGCAAAATTTATGTCTTTACAAGAAGCTGGATGGTTTAGCTTTACAACGACTTGTAGGGGCTTTCTTTTCATTCCCTTCCCCTTCCTGCTGCCCATCCTTCCATGTCCTGCTCTATATATTCTTACAGGCATAGCGTGCATGAACCACCATGTTTACTGAGGGAAAAATGGATCAGCAGCATTCATAATATTGGCTTCCCTAGTGCACCCAATGTTCCTTTTTTATGTCAGAACCTGTTAAAACAAATACGAAGGAGTCATTCAAAAGAACTCGTGTATTCCATCTTTTTGTTGGCGGTCAATAAAAGACTATTTGGAAAGCCAATTGGCACCAATAATTGGATTTCTCTAATTTGTTGGTCACTGATTTTGAAATTCTTGAGGCAAATTTTGAATAAAGTCCATGGTAAAAAGTAAAGTAGTGATAGTTGCATTTCTAGTGTCACGCATTGGTTTGAGTGGCAAAGGTGTGGGTTGGAATAGTCTTGGATAGCTCTGGCTTCATAAATTTTACAAACCCTTTGGTCGGTAAGGGTTTGCTTTATTTGTATCTGTGTCTGTTTTTTTATTTTATATATATTTCTAAAATATGTGTGAACTAAAAGGTTGATGACTCATTGAGATCTCCTTGAAGAACACTAACGCTTTCTATTAGACTTTGTGAGTAATCTATAAACTTGTCAAAAAAAGAAAAGAAAAAATGTTTACAAACTTATCCGAACAAATACATTTACATATTTTTTTAAAAAAATTTCTAAAAGATTGCATGAACTATCTATGGAGCTGGAAAGGAATCTTCTATGTGAAGGGATTAGTTGGAGACAAAAGTTGTGTGCTTTATGGTTGAAGGAGGGCGACAATAACACAAAGTTCTTTCATAGAGTGGCAAACTCCAACTGTAGAGTCAATTCCATTGAGTCCCTTATGGTTAATGGCTCATTATCCTCTAATCCCATTGAGATCAAAGAGCATATGATAAATTTTTATTCCAAGTTATTCACTGAGAGCAGTGGTTGGAGGCCTGTTCCTGAAGGTTTACCTATGCATTCCATTGGTGAGGAGGATTGTAGGTGGCTGGAAAGGGAATTTGAGGAGAGTGAGGTGTGGGAAGTGGTTAGACATATGAAGAGTGACAAGGCTCTGGGCCCGGATGGCTTCTCTATGGGTTTTATTAAGGCCTGCTGGGGGGTTTTAGAAGAAGATATCATGGCTGTGTTTGGTGAGTTTCACAGCAAGGCAAGTTTTCAGAAAAAGCCTTAACGCGTCTTTTATTACTCTCATACCTAAGAAAATGGGGGCGTTGGACCTTAAGGAATATGGCCGATTAGTCTGGTGGGGGTGGTGTACAAACTTATCACTAAAGTCTTGGCGAATAGATTGAAAATGGTGTTGGGTAAGATCATATCGGAAACTCAAAATGCTTTTGTTAAAGGGAGGCAAATTATGGATTCGGTTCTTATTGGGAACGAATGCATTGATAGTCGTCTTCGGTCCAGGATTCCTGGTTTGTTATTAAAGTTGGACCTTGAGAAGGCTTATGATCATGTAAATTGGGAATTCTTATTGCACCTTTTGCAGAAATATGGTTTTGGGGAGAAGTGGAGAGATTGGATTGGGTTTTGTATCTCTTCGGTGCGCTATTCTGTGTTGGTGAATGGTGAATTAGCAGGATTTTTCATTAGTTCTAGGGGAATTTGCCAAGGGGATCCGCTTTCTCCTTTGCTGTTTGTTATCATCATGGAGGCTTTGAGTAGAATGTTGATGGAATCGGAAGCTAGGGGGCTGGTAGCTGGTTTTTCTGTGGGTCCTGTGCACAATTCTGGTTTGAGCATATCGCATTTGTTGTTTGCGGATGATACGTTGATTTTCTGTGATGTGGAGGTGGAGCAACTTCGCAACCTTCGCTGTCTTTTCTTTTGTTTTGAAGCTGCTTCTGGGTTAAAGATAAATTTATCGAAGTTGGAAATTGTTCCGATTGGGGAGGTGCAGAATATTGGATTAATGGCCAGCGTTTTTGGTTGTCGGGTGGTGGGTTTACATATGAAGTATTTGGGGCGTCCCTTGGGGGCACATTGCAAGGCGACAACAATTTGGAATGGTGTGTTAGAGACAACAGAGAGGAGGTTGGCGGGGTGGAAAAGGTGCCTCTTATCGAAGGGGGGTAGGCTAATGTTGATTAAAAGCACTCTCTCTAACATTCCAACCTATTTGTTATCCCTTTTTCCTATTCCTTCAAGTGTGGCAAACAGACTAGAAAGGCTGCAAAGGAATTTTTTATGGGGTGGTATCAATGAGGAGAATAAGTTTCACTTAGTTAAATGGTCAACAGTTTGTTCTCCTTTGCAAAATGGTGGGTTGGGGATTAGAAATCTATGCAGGTTCAATCAAGCCTTATTGGGGAAATGGTTATGGTGTTTGCTACGGAGAGGGATGCTCTTTGGAGGAAGGTAGTTGAGGTAAAATATGGAAGCATGGCTGAGGGGTGGTGTACTAATTAGGTTATGAGGTCCTATGGTGTAGGGGATTGGAAGCATATTAGGAAAGGATGGGAGTGTTTCTCGAAGTTCCTTAAATTTGAGGTTGGTGATGGCTCCCAAATTAGTTTTTGGCATGATACTTGGTGTGGTAATCGACCGTTAAAGGTGTCTTACCCTGAGTTGTATCGTATTGCAAGAAACAAAGAGGCTTGGGTTAGTGATAATATGCAGATTTTGAATGAGGAAGTTCATTGGAATGTTCTTTTTATCCGAGAAGCTCAGGATTGGGAGGTGGAGGTGGTGATGGATTTTTACGGTAAATTGTATGGGACCTGGCGCCGTGTGGGGGTGGATCGGATTTGTTGGAGTCCTTCCAAGAGGAAGATATTTGAGGTTAGCTCCTTCTTTGGTGTGCTTTCCCTTTCTTCGGATAGGTATGAGGAGGGGTGTTCTTCTTTCCCGTGGAAGGGCATTTGGAAGGTTAAAGTACCGCGCCAAGTTAGTTTTTTTGTGTGGACGGCTTCTCTTGGCAAGATTCTCACTTTGAATAATCTTCGCAAGAGGGGTTTGATTGTGGTGGAGTGGTGTTGTATGTGTAAGAGGAGTGTTGAGTCCATCAATCATCTTCTCCTTCATTGTGAGGTGGCTCGTACTCTTTGGAGTGTGTTTTTTTCTCTTTTTGGTGTGAAGTGGGTAATGAATGGTAGGGTTCTTGATCCCATGGCATGCTGGAAAGGTCAAAGAGGTAATAAAATGGTGATGGGGGGTGTGGAGAATGGCCCCTTTGTGCCTTTTGTTGACTATTTGGAGGGAGAGGAATGCTCAGTGTTTTGAAGATAAGGAAATGACAATGACAGAGCTTAGCAATGGATTTCTTCAATTGTTATTTTTTTGGGCTGGGGTTTTGAACATTCCTCAAGTTTCTAATATGCAACAATTTGTAGAAGTGTGTTCTTCTTTTTCTCTTTAAAGGGGTGGGTATTTTTGTGTACTTCCTGTGTATTAGGGTTGCGTCTCTCTGCACTTTTTTAATGATATCCTTACTTATTTATCAAAAAAAAAAAGATTGCATGAACTAAAAGGTTGATGCCTCTTTCAGATCTATTTGAATAACAATGATGCTAATTTATTTGAAACTTTAAAAGAATGCGTTGTTATCTCCAAAACAAGTGAATAAGCTCAGTGCATAAAAAGATGTGCAACAGAAATAGGAATAATGCTACTCTTCACATCAATTTCACACTGGCTGGCATGAGAAGCTACTTAAAACATATTACATCAATAAGTGTGAAATGGGTATGAATAGTAGCATTACTCAAGAAATAATCCCATTGATATACTTTTGTGCGGTCAATGCAATTTTTCCTAAGGCACATCCAGAAATTTGGTATTCTCTTTATTCCTTTAGTTGGAGGGTTTCAGCTACAGACGTTGGCATAAATCTGAAGACAGACAGGACACAGAAACATCTTGGTACATTATGTGCATGAATTACGCATCTCTTTATTACAATGAAGTTTCTACCTAGCATATACAATAAGAGGATCACATTGCAGGTCCATTGAGAGTTCCACCCTGACCTCTACCAGCAAAAAATCAGCAAGTAATGTTTGCTGAACTCCTCGTCAAGGAGTCACTTCATAGCATTAAAAATCGCCAATAGAGTCACTAAACACTTCAAAGCATTAAACCATAGAAGAAGTCATGCTCAAAACCCAACTTCTGAAATCCCAATCCTAGAAGTGCACTGGCATATACAATCTGAATTTTCTGTTTAAGGAGGTGCAATATCCCTGACCACAATAGAATAGAAAACTTTTTAGAATTTGTTAATATGTGAAGGAGCCATTAGCTGCTAGTTGTTAGCCAGAGTTTCAAGTTTCATATTTTGTGCAAAAGCTTGTAGGACGTGTTGCTTGAGAAACAATGATCTGGATCAGCAAATAAGAGTTACATTTAGTTGAGACTTTATATTCCTTACCTGCATTCTGTGCATATTCCTGTGATTTAACACAAGGTGTGGTTAGTTCCTCTGGACTTGGATTGACCATCAATAGAGCTATTTTTGATCTCAAGTTTTGTGGGCCAGTTATTGTCCCTTTCATTGAGCTTCTAGATGAGGAATCAAAGTCCTCCTTTTTACTATTTTCCGCACCTATTCCTGCAGGCACTTGTTGACAGTCTGGTTCCACTGCTGATGAGGACAATGACACGTTAGAATCTTCTTTTGGGTTGACAACACTATAATCTAAATCAGATGGCAAAACGTGGCAGCAACCAATGTTCTTTGGCAAGAAACTGTCTGGCCATCTTGTTTCACCTTTTAGCGCCTGAATCATAGACATTAAATTGACACCATTATCATCATAATCTGGATAGAAAGTACTGCCACAAATATTGGGTGAAAAAGAAGTGCCACACTCATTGTCCACTATTAATGGGCAATGTACCAAATCTCTTTTTTGTATCATTAAGTCACCCTCAATCACATGGAATACACACTTGGAACCAGATCTTGAGTCCTTACTGAGACAGTCCTCCATAAGTGTTTGAGGTTTATCTATCACCTCTTCTAGTATGGATCGTCTAATTCCCTCAACATCAACTTGTTTCTCCAATTTTTCAGGGTAAAAGATCTTTTTCGTTTTAAAGTTACAATTATGCACTTTCCCATCTCTAAGCTTGTGTTCTTTCTTCTGCACATTCAACCCATATTTCTTCTCAGAAGTAGGAATAGCTAGAACCTGTTTACTCCTATAAGAATAACTACCGATAGAAGGTTCATTCTTATGCAGATGAAGCCACTTGTCAACCTTCATAAAATTTGTGGGGCTACATTTATTTTTCAGTCTATTTCCATATTCCTCACTATGACTAAGGTGAGCATTTTGATAGATTGAACCCCTTGGTGATGTTTCCTGTTCTGGGAATGTAACCACTTTAATATCACATTCAGATGTGTCTTGGCTGTATTCTGTTTCAATATCTGCGCTACCTTTCATGTTCAAACCCAAGACACAGCTACTTCTGGATATACTGCACTCTGAGCTGTAATCTGAATTACCCTTTACAGGGAAGGTCACAGACTCAGCACGATGAGCCACTGGCCTTCTCCTTCTTGCAGGGAATATGTGTTTCTCTTCCAAATTTTGGTAATCTACTCCAGATTTTCTTCTGCTGCATATAGTTGGCCTCATAAATCTTGGTAACTGTGACATGATACCTATGGGGACATCTCCAGTCTTGTTACTTAAAATATCAAGAGTAGGTTGGGACATTCCAATAGATAAATGGGTAGCATCCAGCTGCTGACTGGAATTTGGTCCTGTCCTTGTTAGTGTTTCTAATTTCTCGTTTAACCTTTCAATGTTTCTCTTAACATTTCGACGCTCTTCCTCAACCATTTTCATCTTTTGCTGCAGATTTGTCATTGCAACTTCCCTCTCGTTCCTTTTTTCCTGCTTTTGAAAATTTCACCTCAGTGGTCATATCAAGTTGCACAAGATCAAAATGGATATAAGACGAAGCAACATTAAGCATCAGTCACCATGAAGCTTGGAAATGGCAATTCTAGCCAATAACCAGGTAATGCACCCTACTTATTAGTTGTTGGTGGAAATGTCTTTATTGTCATTTTTTTTTGGGCGCCGAGTACTGTCAATGAATTGTGATTACTCACAGCCATATTGGATGTTATTTGATGCACCAAAATGCTTATTCATAGGTTATAATCTATTAGATTGTTACTTATCAAAAAAAAATAATCTAATAGATTGTTAACAGGAAACATCTAATATAGTGCATCTTTTTCTAAACTGTAATTTTCCTGGATAATAATAATAGATTAACTAGACTATTAATGTATTCTTCTGTTATCCTGTGTGATTCTCTTCAAAGTCAGATTTGAACATTTTATATATGTGGTTTCTTTTTCTTTTTCTTTTTTCTTTTTTTTCCTTTTTTGTATTTGTCTCTCTTGTTACCTTTTTTATTGGTAATATCCGTTCTTCTAGATATACAAAATTTAATAAACATCTATCTGGTATCTTGTTCCATCACAAAGACTATAACACGTTAATTCATACATGTAGAATAAACTCATCAACATCTTATCATTATTTAAAGAATTGAAGACATCAAGTATGTAACTTTTTCTTGGATCCAGATAATTTAAATTTGGATCTTCTTTTAACTGTTTAATCTGTACTTTTCCAGCTTCTATACTTGAGCAGTAAGCATTATTAAATTTCTTAAATGGAAACGTAAGATACACAATGTTAAATTTACTTACAGTTGAGTCTAAGGTCCCCAGATCAATACTTCTAGCCCTTGTTGCAAAATTTAAAGAACATATTGTCTCACACAGATCTTCTTCTTTGGGACTAACATGGACAAGCATCAGCGTTTTTGAACCCTCTCCTGAAGTTAAGGAGATGTTGGATGAAGGCAAGAGAAAGTTTATATTAGGCTGATGAAGAAGAACAATCATATGCATGCCAAAGGCACTGATAGGAGGGGAACATTCCAAAGAAATATTCATACAGTCTCCCTCCCTAGCAGACATTTACATGGAATTATTTCCATAAGTAAATGTGACTATGAAAGAAGAGATACATGTTTACGTTTGCTCCATGAGTTTCCTAAGTGGCACCCTTGAATGGTAAAAACTGACCACCACCCATCTCATACCATATATATGATAGAGGTTGGGAGTGGCTTGTTAGGGCTTGTGATTATTGCATTCTCTCCCAACTTTGACTATATGGTATGATATAATGACTAGATTGACCATTTCCCATGACAGGTAATAAAGAGGTCAATAAGGAAAATAATTACCGAGGGAATCTTTAAGAACTTGCGTCAGCTTGCTATTCCTGTCAGAGAAAAAAATAAATAAATAAAGTTCTCATTTAGGGTTTGATCCATAATGCTGGAGAAGCCACTAAATATCCAACCCTTATTGACAGGTATAATCATACCTAATGAATCATCACTATTTCATATATATTTGGAAACTGAAAGTTGTTAGTCGATCTCACTAACCACGGATGGGTCAACATAAAACAAGAGTGGCATTTAATGAAAAGCACCTTTCTGATTCGTCTCAAATTCTACATTAATTGAGTTGACTTAGATAGTTTTCCTGTGGTCTGTAAGAATCTCGTTTCTACCTTAATCAATGATGTGACTTTAGTTAGAGCTAGATGACGGAGAATATATATATATACACAGGAAAAAGGCTTCATTGAGTTGAGTGTTGCTGTTACCTATAAGGTACATGAAACCTTTTCCTTTGAAGGGCATTGATGACATCTCCAAGAGCAGAAAGTGCTAAGTTAATGGCTTTTCCTTCTTCAAATCTTCTCCCCCATGCCTTTGTCTTTAGGACACGCTCACTTCCACCAAGGTCAACAAACCAAACTTTATTCGTTTCCCTTTGCCTCTCAGGGGCATTGAAACATGTGATCGATAGGCGAATCAGGCTATTAAAGCAGCAAGCAAAAGGATAAACTCAGAACAGAAAATCATTATTGTTCACTGATCAGTTCTAGAATTAGTACTTCAAACTCAAAGCAGATTTATGGTTTTCAAGCTTCTCTGTCACTCCTGCTAAACAGAGTTCAGCACTTTGGGCCCCTGTTTATTCAAACGTTCAAGACAGTTCTTTATAATTTTAATAAGGGAAAGGACTTACCTGTGTGATCTGCTAGAATTCATGTTAGAATTTGTTGAAGCAGTTGATCTGGACTGGCATCCTAGTCTATACAGTCTCAACGCTTGGTTGAAGTTACTCACCTGGATGGCCACAAGGTTGTCTATTTCAATCCCTCCCTTAGGATGTGTTTGGATAGAAAGACTGTATGGAATGTATAAAATTATGTCAGTAAGCACTGCCTTCACATCTAACAAGTAGAAACTTAGAAAGGCCCAAGCGTATTATTCTCCATCGTAGTCAAGGCAACAATGAAAGATGCATTTGGCTTAAGCATTTGAGAATCATAGTTGAGCATATAGTGAAAATATGTCTGTTGTCTTCTCTAGTGGTCATGGAAATTTCAAAGGAAAAGTGGAAACTTGAAGTTGGCCAATGTTACCTTTTGATTTTTCTGTTCATTTAAGACAAATGTGTCCCATAAAAAGAGTATGTGAAATAAGCAAACTTTAGCATGACTTTTCGAAGAGTGCTTAATTGAGAAGAGTTTACTTCATTAACAGCGGACAATTTAGTGCAGGAATAGAACCAATGGTTAAGGAGCTGCAGATTGACAGTGTATGAAAGATCAACCATAATCCTAAAATGACCGGACCAAGAGTTATCATAGATATTGAGAATTGATGTAAACAACAGTTTTGTCTAATTACATCATGAAAAGGATGTAAGCTCTGATACTCATTCTCTTATAGACACATGGTAACCATGTGAGCCAGAACTAGTCTTTACGTTCAGTAGGTTGAGGTTGCAGTCCAGAATTTAGGTATTACACATACATTACTGGCAAGTGTTGAACTTTGACTTGCTAGGTTTAACATATGATTTGATTCAGAGGATCCCACTTCCTAACCTCAATATACAATGAAAACAATAAAACTGAAGGAACTCAATCAACTATGTCAGTTGCAAATCCATCTTAATACCTTCAGAATGTAATGAAGGGAAGGACCAAATACCCAACTCAAGTTAGTGCTTAGGGGTGAAATAAATGATCAGATTTGATCTGGAGCAAAAAGTTTACCCCTAGTAACCAAATGTTTTCTTCTACTAATCATATTTCCATTTTGGGTGCATGGTAATTGTAGCTAGGTAATTTAATGAAAATCTGATACCAAATTATCTTGTTTAGATTTCTCTGCAGAAGTGGGCTGCTTATAGGTTGAATATGCAAGAAGAATAGGATCCAATCTTCTTTACCTTAGATTTCAGTTATGTACTAATTAAACATATCAAAAGTGAGCTTTTAAAATGAAGTTCCTGATGAATGACTGCCTATAAGTGCATCTCACCATGGGGGCATAGGATCCATTGCTTTTCTTGGTTGAGGGATGAGCAAGTCTTTTAGATTTCCCATGTAAATCTCGAGCATACTGAAAGTGAACAAAAATGCATGGTTACTATCCACCGCTTGCTTAAAGAGTGCTTCAATTGCACGGGGCACCACCCCTGGAAAATCTGGAGTGCCTTCCTGTGATCCAGGAAAGTAATTTAGAGATAGCATTAAATTAATTCAAAGCTAATAAGTGAATTAGTAGGTTAAGTCATCACTGAAGTAGGATATGAACGACAATCTGTGCTTTATCAGTCATAATCATGTTTTAAGCTAGAAATGCAAAGAATTTGTCTGAATATGCTATATAAGTGATAACTTATTTGAGTCACTTTGCAGCAGAAAAAAGATCAGCCAGATCAGGGCATGCCACGAGTTTGAGGGCACCAAGTCTTCAGTATTTTGGTGTGTTAGGGAAATTGATACCTTGGAGAGTTTTTTTTTATTTTATTTTAGTGAAGCCATAACATAGTATGTTGAGACACCACACAACCCAAAAGCTTAAGCCTATAGTTTTGGGTTCAACAATGCTATATTAACCACTCATACTTCTTACATATTTCCGATAAGAGACTCTATCATTTTACACTCACACATATATACTCAACAAATCTCTTCTTATGTGTGAGTCTAGCACCACATTGCTACAAACGGAAGCCTTTTATTTATCTTATAGGCCCTCTCCAATATCACTTGTGGGTTATGTTAGTTTTTCCCAAGCCACACACCTTTGTCCTTACTTCTTGGACTCTTGTTGTGCCTTGTGCCATGAACTTTTTTGCTCTTTCTCTAGGGACTCTTGTTCATGCTCGCAGCTTGCACCTTTGTTCCAACTCCATGAACCATTTTCAAGCTCATACCATGAACCTTTGCCCTTCACTCCAAGGACGCTCATCCATGCTCGTACTCCGCACCTTTTTGTCTATACTTCAGGGAACTTTTGTTTGTGCCTGTGCCACTCCACCATACCGCACACCACCATCAACCCTAATACCACTTGTTAGGAAGATTGATACCTTGGGGAGGGTTTTTTTTCTTTTTAATGATTCCATAATATAGCATGTTGAGACACCGCATAATCCAAAAGCTTTAGCCTATAGGTTTGGGTTCAACAATGTTATATTAACCATTTACATTTGTTACATATTTCCAATGTGAGACTCTTATCCTTTTACACTCACACATATATACTCAACATGGTGCATTAAGCCTACCATGTGATAGGTCAGAGAACAAAGACAAGCAAACAGAGAGAGCTTCTTTAGAGTAGGAGAGACCACCATAGCTCTTTCCAAGTAGGGGAGATCATAATTGTTTGATAAAATTTCTCTATGAGGATTTCTTTATTGATCGATAGTCTTTAAAAAATAAGCAAAGCTACCGCAATTCTAATACAACTCTAATCCCAACCCAACTAATACTTCCAAATCATAAGAGATAAGAATCCTAAACCAAATACCTATTAAGAGTAAATGGTCTTTAAATCGACTACAATAGGATAACCTCTAAATCGATAAATTTCAAATATTAAAATTAACTTAAATTCTAATCTTAAATATCCTAATCCTACTAAACTTATCTCCCCTAATCTTATCCCTAACACCA
Source organism: Carpinus viminea (assembly GCA_013348765.1). Taxonomy (NCBI): domain Eukaryota; kingdom Viridiplantae; phylum Streptophyta; class Magnoliopsida; order Fagales; family Betulaceae; genus Carpinus; species Carpinus viminea. The sequence goes on along the minus strand of CP054668.1, from coordinate 54,857,297 downwards.
TGTTGCTTGGCTATGTTATGTGTAAACATGTAATGACTCCTGAGCATGTTTAGTAATAAGCCCATAATGGCATATGAAGGTCCTCACCATGGTGAAAGTCTTCCCGGTTCCTGTCTGCCCATATGCAAAAATGCATGCATTGTAGCCATCTATTGCCGATTTAATGACTGGTTCAACTTCAGAGAAGACTTCATCTGAAAATTGGCAATCTAATTTTTTGTTACAAAACAGATAACTATATTTTATTTTCTATTTGCAGATAATGAATTGATTCGTTTACTTACATGCTAAGAAGAAGAAATGATATGAGAAAAAAGTTTGACATAATTCAAGCACCTTGTGATGAACCTGGTTGGAAAACCTTGTCAAAACTGTAACTTTTACTCTTATTATCTGAAAGCCTTAGAAGAACATTACTTGAATCGGAAGCTACAACAGGTCTAAAATGGCCAAAACTCTCCCCCACTGTGATGGGCCTTATACGACAAAATACACGAATGCTTCCTGCAGTGCAATATGATGAGCACATTACTGCAATATATATTGGTGTGCCAGCAAAGAAGCTACAAAGAATTTTCAGGTTGAGTGCAACCTATTATCCAATAAACTGATGACCCTACATCTAATTTGAACCCTTCTCCAAGATGACTACTCAAAGTTTATGATTTGGAAGAAGGCAATACTCTTCCTTAACCATTTAGCAATGCAAAACCAACTCTCAGTCTACAAAGTAAAAGATAGTTTTCGATTGAAGATGACTAACCTTTCAAGTCCAGAAAATCATTTAGGACCTGCCTTCTCTGAATATTCAGTTGACTTATGTTGGCTGTTAAGGCAGCCAGTTCATCTGTTCACGGGGCAAGAAAAGTGACAGGCATGGCCTAAACAGTAATTTTGGGGGAAGGTGAAATTTCACATGCATGTGCAGGCACAGACATCTGCACACAGGGATACATCTGCAAGCATGAAAAAGAAAGGATTTACCTTCAATCTTTGAGATTGCACCACCCAATTCATCATCTTTGTTTCCAAAAGAATCACTTCTCTTAAGGTTTGCTGACTTCAATTCAATGGATGGTCCTTTAGATTGTTGGCTTCTTATTATATCACAAACTGATTTGACCCAGCTGGAAGTAAAATGTGCCTTCCGTCCTAGTAGGGAATTAATTGTTTCTGTAAGGTTCTGAACAGGTTTTCTTGGCTCCATGGTATTTGTCTTCTTCCGCTGTAATATGTTATAGCAGGTTAGTCTTCCCTCTTCTCCTCTGTCCTTTTATCCGTTCTGTATGTTGTAACTGTACATAAATCGAACAAATGGATATGATATTGTATAATCTAATAGATAATTGGATATATTCTAAAATCAATTATGCAACTTAAGTTAATAGAGAAATGGGGGAAAGATATATATCTTTATGATGGAAAATGTCTCTCTTGTAAACCGTTCTTACAAGATTTTTGTAATGATACGAAAGCTGTATTATCAATACACATGTAACGCATACCTCTCATACATTTAATGCATGGAGCACATCCTCGCACCATGACATGATTTTTTTTTTTTTGGGGTATTATAGCATTCCTCAATGTTTGTTATTGAGTAACAATTAAGTGGTTTAAGAAACCTTTAAAATGGTGGTCAAATTGATTTCATCCTTTAAAGGTTGACAGGGGATATTGTAGAGATTGTAAAGTGATACCAGGAGAGAGCATAGCCATCCAATATAGTTTGATAATAGTATATGTTCATATTAGGAGATGGCGAAGAAAAAAAAAATGAAGGATGGGGAAATCCAAGAATTGGGTGGCAGAAGTTGAGGGCGAAGAAGCAAGTTGTTTAAGAATGATATGGTCAAAGAAGGCAAATGGCGCTTAGATAAAGATGCTAAGGAAGAGTGGCTGGCTGCTAAGGAAGCCCTTAGTTTGTTAGTTTGCTAAGTCGATCAATCTGTTACAGTTTAGGTTTAGAAGGCATAAAAGAGTTGGTGCAAGAGGAGCATCATAAGTCTCTGAGACTGAGAATCAGCAATCAGTGGAGACAGAGAAGGAAGGAAGCTCAAAACCATGAGCGAAGACAATCAGTTTTATTGGTGCGGAAACGAAGATATAAAAGAAAATGTAACAGAAAAATGGCTGTGTTTCATTTAGTGAAATATTTGGTGAACGAATCTACAGAGAGAGTACCACTAATCTGGATTTCTCCGCTTAGCGCTTCAAAGCTCCACAGCCCGAAAATTGGATGTCGGAACAAGCCGTCATGGACCGTGAAAATGTCAAGTACGGCAACAAGGGAGTCCCAACTTATATCTCACCTAGTCATAACCTTTGAATGAGCAAATGCCCATTTCAAAGAATTTGGAGTAAAATATTACAAGCATAGCTGAAGAAGAAGAAGAAGAAGAAGAAGAAGCCTCGGAGAGAGAGAGAGAGGTAGTTGAAATCTCACAGGTGGGCTCAATGCTGACGAAAGAATTTATGTCTCTGTTCTTGCTATGACTAAAAGCTATTTCAACACGTAGGGAAAAACCCTGCAAACTTTTTTTTCTTTATCAAAGACATCTATGAAAGGCCATGTGATTCTGAAAGCATCAAGTTAAGCCACATTTTTTTCATATATTTTTTTTACGGACAATCATTGTTGGATTCTTGCTTCTTGACAAAATACCTTCCCTCTCACTGCATGAGAGAGAGAGAGAGAGAGAGCGGCCAGTTGGTGAGGGCCCCATTATGGATTGCAGCATGAAGCATTTTCACTCTTCAGGCCGGTGGGTAGAGTGAAATAGCCTTAAGTTCACTTTCACTGTCCCAGACTATAATTTAGCTGCCATTAATGACTTTGTATTAGAGCTCACCAACCAGGAGCTTTCCACATTCTCAATCTTCCAATCTCTATCAGGCTCCTATCTTTAATGGATGATCGAGTATTTTAAGTTTGCAAACTACGCCAACAGACCAATCAATGGACCTAAGAAAATTCGGTTCCATCTTACGATGATGACCCAAACAACAACCAAAAAAAAAAAAAAAAAAGGTTATTATCCAACTTCATTTTCGATTAATAATGTGTACTTGCTTTTGATCTCGTGCTATGAATATCATTAGATTTGTGGGGTGACAATTTTTATATCTTCTATGAACCAAAATAAACCGTCTCTTTAATTAAGAAATTCTGATCTCCATGTAAAGTAGGGTAACAACACACTAACATTAGAAATTCTCAAGTGCCTCCATGACAAACGGCCGCAACTTCCCCAACCCATCACTTTATTAATCACGTTTGAATTATTAAAATTACTTGAGGAAAAACATGAAGAGATTTAGTGAAGGATTGGTTTTATGGTGGTCAGCTCCAAAATTAGCATTATAGTACCTTCAATAAGGCAAGGGCAATTTACTGAGTGTTGGATGGTGGGGAGTGGGAGTGCCATTTATGAGCAAATACGCATGATTAACAATTTTTGTGTTTGTTGCAAGTAAAGACGGATGGATTGGTGGCCATGCCATCAGCCATGGTGAGTCACATAGGGCCCGGTTTTGGTGATGCCGTAATGGGAAGGAGCGTCTTAAGCCTACAAAAAAAAGGAAGGAACAGCCTACTGCTACTCACCCAAATCGTTGTTTTACTCAACACTTGGAACTTAGAAGGGCTTTCTGGTTCCACCCACCTTTTTAATTAGGCTTATCATTCGTACTTTGGCTGTTTTTAAGTTCTGCAAAAAATGTTTTTTAGTTCTGGAAAAATAGTTCTACAATCACGGGATTTTTGCTTTTTCGCTTTCAAATATCCAAACTACAGCAAAAAGAGTCCGGATTTAACATTGTGTTGAAGCTTACGAAATTTTTTTTATTTTTTATTTTAACAAAAAAAAAAAAAAGATTTCTTTGTAACGTTCTCTTTTCAAGCAAAAACCTTTCTCTTTCTTTTCTTTCCTTTTTCTTTTTTCCTCTAAAAAACACTTTCGTTCATATTTTTCGTTGGCCTATTTATCCGATAAAAGTTGCCAAAATCTTTTAGAATGAAATCCAACACTGGCCCACGCGGCCCTACTTCAGAAACACAACAAAGCTTAACCCAAAATTAACATTATAAGATTGATGACAATGAATTACATAATTCTCACCCACCAAAAAAAAATAAAATTACATGATTCTACATTATTTCCAACATTATATAACGCCCGTGAGCAACTGAGTTACAAGATAACATCCCTGCCCGCTGCCACTTTGTATCAAACAACTACTTTTACCAATACCTCAAAGAGAAGACCCAGCTCCAGAACATATGGGTATAAATCAAGTATCCTGGGGTGTCTCAAATCTTGTTGGAGTGTCGATGCCCATCATACAGCAAAGACCTGATATTAAGATTATAAGCAAAACAATGCCCTGAAGCATTGGGGAAGCAACAGCGTTAGAAAGTACTTTACAAAAGTCCTTGTGTATAATTAAAGTAGAACCAATGAAATCCTACGTACTCATAAGAGTGTAAAATACCCCTCAAGCCGTAAAACCTAAAAAGGAAGGGAACGAACAAGAGTTTGGGGGAGGGGGAGGGGGGGTGGTTGTGGACAAGGCAAGTTATAACTAAAGGGTGTTATGATCTTCATATATAACCATACGTTCACAACAAAAATGTTTGCTGACTAGACAAAACTAAGATAAATGAGATTTCTACTTTGGCGCAGTGGCCCAAGAAAGTAAAAGTAGGAGCCACAGTTTATGAAATGTCATTTACTCTCATTTTTTGCTAACACAAGTTCTACTATTGCTGGAATCCTATAATATAACGCATGTTCCCTACTCCAAATAATGGGAAGGCAACAAAAAAAAGAGGATGATTATAACACCCTCTTCCCATAAGAAGACGATATTACGCATTTCTTAATCAGAAACATGAGGATTAATAAGTGAATTAAAAGACGTTTGATCTTCCTATACTTGCGGCCAGCACTAAAGGAAACATGCGGGGATCTGATTTCTCTTAAAAAACATGAATATAGTTTCTACAACATGATTGCATGATTTTCCTGAGTGTGTGACAATAGCATAATGTGTATGAGTCAGTGAGTGCTGCATTGCATTGTAGGGACCAAACACTAAGATTAGGTTGCTGCAGACACTGCAGTCACCAAGAAAGGTGGCTGCATGGCCTTTTTGGAAAGATATTTTTGCAATAATTGGACCCCTAGAATAAAAAAGTCGGAGGTATAAACATCATTCTCTCACTTTTAACGTTTAAAATCTAATGGAGTGGCTTAATTTGACTGCAATTGAAAGTTCAAGAATTCAAATTGAGAGGTTTTAAACTTTGTGGGAGTATTCTCAAATCGCGTGGTAATTTAGGGGTATAAAGTGAAGTTACCCCTTATTTTTATGTTTTAAAACAACCTAGATGATGACTTGGATTGTCTACAGGCCAGGGAAACTAGAGAGAGAAGCCTTCACATGAAAGAGGAATTGAATAAGTGCACCTAGCATATTAGTTGTTTGTTCCCTTTTGTATATTTCATGTGTACTTTGGGGCGCATTACGCTTTTAATAAGACTGTTTATTACTTATCAAAAAACTCCTTATTACTCCTTATTACTTATCAAAAAACTACTTATTACTTATCAGTTCTTTTTTCTCTTTTTCCTTTTTCAATAAAACTCCTTATTACTTATCAAAAAAAAAAAAAAAACTTATCAACAAATATATATTAGTTGTTAGTTCCAGCATACTTTCTATAATAAGACTAAAGGTATAAGTTTTTATGGGATGAGTTGTAATGAAAGTAATGTGATAGTTTAAGTTTAAATTATTATGAGACGTTTGATTTTCTTTAATTTCTAGTTTATGGAATTCTTATATCCTCATGTTTTTTTATTAAGAAATGCATAATATCACCTTCCTATGGGAAAGGGGTGTTACAAGAGTGGCATGTGATATTTTTTATGTTTCTACTTTTTTTGAGTCTTTAGATTTATATTCATCTTTCTCTATGGGTAAGGAGTTCTCTTGTCTATGTATACTTGGGTTGCACCCCTCTGTGTGTTAAATGAATATACATTATTTATTCGTCACATACCTTACATGCCATCTGGGGTATTGCGATGTTCAGGTAATTTTATCGAATTTAAACTTTCTAATGTTTGAATAGAGAATCTGTGAAACAGAAAAGCAGGAGCAGCCTAAACCATCATGCTTGTGATATGTTGTCAAAGAGGCAGGTAACATGTCACGTGCAAGGTCAAAAGTGAAGAAGTTCACACAAGTTCAAGATCAAACAAAAGCACCATCATATCAAAATTTCTTACAAAACATGGGTAAGCAGCAACTTACAACTAGAAGTCCCTCCAGAAGTGATGATTTAATCTGGCAAACTCCATCACAGATTGTAGAATTGACTGATCCATTTCCTGAGGCACCTTCAGCAAGAAACCTTCCCAGTTCCTGATAAGGATACTGAATTGACCTGAAGGGGTCCGAAACATAGAGAGCTGCATATTTTGCCCCAGACTGCTCCACAGAATTGATCAGCTCAGAGAAGATATCACCTGCAGATTTGATTAAAACATTCAAATGAATCCATGAGACTCACTTGACATATGACATAAATTAAACAGTTCAATTTACTAATACCCTCACACACATGTAAAATATTTTTAACACAACATACTTTCATATTGTGGTTTGCCATGTTCTTTCGAGGTATGAGACCCTCCATGGCAGAACACAACCAAATTTGCTTGCCCCTTTTGCCTTTTTCCAATCCTTGAAACTAGATAATCCTGTTCATATTATGGGTTATAGACAGTATCAAATCGTTGTCATAGACCCCAAAATTTCAAAATGTCAAATATCGTCAAATTGATTTACATGTACTGCACGCAGATCTGCAAGTTTTTCAAACTTTTCACCCTCTACAGAACATGAATCCATGAAAGCAACATCACTGATTCCTAAACCATGCCCACACGTTTCTGTAAACCCTGAAACCAACAAATTTTCCATCGTCTCCTCCTCTGATGCAGCAACATATGGGAATGCCATGGAAAAATTAGATCTTGTGAAAGAGACCTGTTCACATGAAATGGTAACCATTAATTAAGAAACTTGGAGGTTTTATGTAATTTATGGGAACCTGAGTCGTAAATTTCTAATAACAATACTGGTTAAATGTAGTTGGGCAAACACTACTTTCCTTGAGCAAGTCTACAAGAGCTGGGTCTGCATGTTTGCTAGCTGAAATATCAGAAGATTGCAACTGCAGAAAGCAAAGGGAACATCAGAAATCACCTCCGTGTGTTTCAGAAAGTTAAGCTTTACCAGCATAAAGTATTACATGGGCTCTTAACCCTCTTTATGGTTCATGGTACAAGAGAAAAACCCTTTAAAATATTCTCAAATGTGTTGGAACGAAGCCAATTTTAAAATCTTCTTCCCTTCCCCTCTTTCTTTCCAATATGTAAAATGAGCCCACATTGTTAATCCTAGGCAAACAATTGAAAATATATTCCACGAAAGCATGTGTTGGAATAGTAACAAGTGAGAGGTGTGATTGGTTAAGTGGTCAAATTACCAGGTAATAATGACAAGCGTGCTTGGCATACCAAAATTCATTGGTCTAAACTTTTTGCTTAAACTGGTAACCCAACATGTAACATCAACCCTTCCAAGAAAACTCCCAGATGTCAACTCTCAAAGCCAACAGTTCGATTGGGCAAATGTTTGATGTGACTATGTTGATCATCTGTGGTTCACATAGTAGAGCAATGGTAACTCTCAAGTTAGCTCCACGCATGGTTAAGTAAAGGCTCTAATCTATTGGTGGTGAGCTAATGTACCTGTGTTTGTATTGGTTGCTCCTTTGCTAGCGTAAGCTGACTCACATGTGCTCCACCCTTGAACAAAAGTGATTCTGAATGTGTGCTGGTGACCCCATTGTAACGCAGCGCGAGTCCCATGTTAGCTCCACTCATGGTTGAGTACAGGGATCCAAATGGTGAGCATATGGTTCAAGGCTCTAACGGTGGTGAGGCAAGGAAATTGTTTGTTTGTGACTCCCAAGTTAGCTCTATCTAAGGTTGAGTAAAGGCAATCCAATGGAGAGCATTGGACTTGATGATGACACGTGACACCTAAATTACTAAGAAAAAGGCTTTCGTTTAGGGAGATAAGGCAGATTGCAGCTTGATGTGCTATGGTCAAAGACTCACATGAAGGGGAAGGTTTTTTGGAATATTAATATGTAAGTGATATAAGTGGTCAAACACCCACATTAAGGGCCTGTTTGGGATTGCGTTTAAGAGGCCTAAAAGTGCTTTTAACACTCAAAAAGCCCGTTTGAAAAAAAAAGTACTCGTTTGGTAAAAAAAATAAATACGCTTTTAAGGGTCTAAAAAGTCTAAAAATTGTCAAAGCGCACTTTTGGCAAAATTAAGCTTTTGCCCAAAAGCTCTTTTTGACTTAAAAGCTCTATTTCTCAAACGCAATCCCAAACATGCTCTAAGTAGCAGTCACTAAACATTATATAAAAAAAAAAATAGTAGCAGCCATTAAATGAGTGGTTAATATAACATCGTCACACTCAAACTCATTAACCTAAGTTTTGGAGTAAGTGTTCTCCTAACATGTTGAATTGAGCATTAACTAAGAGACTTCCCAAGGTGTTAACTCTCAACTCTCACAAACCCAAGATATATGGACTTAGAGCCTTTGAGAATATCAGGAAAAAACTAGTAAGTTTTGCAACTATGAAGTCATTAAGTAACCAACCCAAATTTTAAGGATTTTAAAATATAGATTATACAACACAGCTAAGACATATAGCCTTCAGCTTTAATTATCACGAAGCAGCTGAATGCTATTCTAGTAATTGCGAGGGATTCACATAGATGAAAAGAATGTCAAAAAGGAACCATAGTGATTTTTTTTATTTTTTATGAATGAACCTGAGTGTAAGTTTGCATGATGAATTTGAGACAATTGAAAATTTTCTTACCTCTTTACCAACAAAGACCAGTGCTAGATCCACAGTGTGCAAAAGTTTCTTCCCCGAGCACTAAAATAATTGAAAAATAAAAAGTTGCAGTGTAAGGAAATGAAGAGAACCGCAAAGTAACAGCTTATGTCACTTTAAGAATTTGAGAACAAACAGAACCATATAATAAAATCTAATAGGTGAAGCAAACAATTACTCCAAGGATCAAAATTACCAGTAAGTTTGACCAGCCACCTTCAGTCAGAACAGACCTTACTAGCTCCTTCGGAGAGATGGTCTGATAATTTACAACATCTTTAACTAAGTTACTTGAGAACCTAAGATTAACCATGAATAACACAATATCAGATCCCAAGTTGTGGTAGCAATACAACAGGAAATTAGGAACATGGGCACAGAGCAGAAAATCATGTTCAGAACAATTATGAATTTATCATTGGGCTGCAAAGTGAAGCATAACATCAGTGTGTTGACAATATGGAAAATTGTTACAAACAAACAACACATGCAACACATGAAAAACTGCATGGTCTAGCTGTCTCAAGTTTGATAGTAATTAAGTTCTAATTTTTAGTAAGAACCAATTAAGTAGTTCCTTCAAATGCACAAATCCCAAAGTGCCATTCCTTCCTCTCTTACTCCACATCAATATATATATTAATAAGAAATGTATATGGAAGCATGAATCGATAAAGTTATCAAAATTTTGATAGAATGAAGATGCAATTTTAAAAACTTGAAAGCTGAAAATAGAAGTGTGTTAGTCTCATAAAGCATACCATAGCTTACACTTAAAAAATATATTTCTTTTTTGTACTTAAGTTCCCCCTACCCACAGGCAGAAGGGTGGGGTTTTGCAGTACTTGATTACAGGAAACAGAGGAGATGGTGACTTCCTGGCAGCAACGATCCTAACCCTCTTTTTCAGCTCAGAATATTCAGAAATGCTAAGGGATAGGAGTGGGCACGGAACGACAGGTGTACTGCCAGGAATGACCTCCAAACGGACCAACCACCACATGGCTCCCAAGCCATGCACACACTGCTGTCGGTCACTTTGTCAATGGTGGCTGGGTGGTGTTACAGGTGCCAGATCTTGCACTTGGGGTGCTTTCCGCGTTGGTGCTCTTAAAAAGCTTTATTGGGTATGGTTGGGTTTGGCTTGTTGTCGCAGGAATATCTTGCAGGGGTCAGTTGGGTAAGTAGTATCAGTTTTCCAACAGCCAACCCGACCCCCTGTTGGAGATAGCAAAAACCAACTGTTTCAGGTCAGTGTATCAAGTTGGGATTGGGATCGATTATTTTGCCCACCCATACTAAGAGGTTAACGAATATTAAAACTATTGAACTGACTAGAGTACTTGGGTGCAAATTAGCTCATTTGACAAATCAGGAAACAGGTTTATTAAAATTTATCTGCAAATTCATGTTGAATGGATGTATATTTGGAAGAGATATCGGCGTAAGCTCCAAAATATAACTTTAGTCATTAAACAGATGATTTGGGATCATAATGTAGATATACTTGAACAAGGGTTCTATTGACATAAGATTGAAATCTGAGTAAAGAGAAAGGCTTGCTCTTCAAAGCAAGAGCAAAACACATTTCGAACATCTACATACTCTAGAATATAAGAAAAATGGATTAAAAGAGTGCACGTTCGTACTCATCATCAAGGTGAGGTGACCAGAGAAAAGCGGGCGCGGTGGTGGAAGGCAAGGCCAGCCCACCTGGAACCTCGCCCACAAACACAAGCAGAGATAAAATCAAGGCCGACACCATAGTCGAAGAAGCCGTCTTCGTCTTCATCTCCGTCCTACATAGAATCGCCAAACATATGTTACTTGCATACATAAAATTCACATAAAAACTAACAGTATCATAGGGAAACAGAGAGAAGAAAATGAATTGCACGGAATAAGAGAGGGCACTAGGAGATTGCAAAATAAATGTGCACAGAATCATAAGATCTTCGGGAAAATTACCAGAGAAGAAGCAGAGCTGAGATTGCCTTTTTGGTTGGGGTTAGGGCTAGGCTTTTAGATATAAAATATCATCAAAAAAGGCGATTCGGTTGAAAGATGAAGTTACAGAGGGCGATCTTGAAATCTCAAAGAGAGCTACACTTCCTCAAAGAGAGCAACAGCCTAAATAATGTAGGCCGTATCACGTATCAGTGCGATCCTTCCTTCGGCTGGTGCCTGGCCCTGGACCACCAGCATTTTGCACTCAGGCCCACCTTCAGACTGATATATCACACTTTATCCCCAATAATTTTCAATATTACACTTTCTCTCCCCTCTCGGCCTCTCTGACTCTCTCTCTCTCTCTGTGAGTCCACCGGTCTCAATTGTGGGCTGGATTGGGCTGCGTTAGCGCTCCCCAGCTCCGGCTCAGCCCGTTTAGCAAATTCATACTAGATTCCGGACCACGTTTTCAACTTTCGCATGAAATTAAAATGTTATGGGCTACCTTTTACAACTACGTACACAATGAATGATGATAATGCCATAGGGAACAGATTCTTCTTTAGAATTTTTCATTTTATGTGTAGTGCACAGGCACCCATGCTCTTTGTTGTTGATATTAAATACCAAGAATTGTTATACATCCTAAATTTTCTTTTTAAAAATTAATTCCCAAATGATATGTAAATATTGTCATCATCAAATAAAATTTATTATTTTGATAAATATGTTACCTGTTAGAAATGGGTCTTGGGCATAACTTAATCCAAGAATTGAGGTTTTCCATCAACCTTATAAATAACACATCTCCTTAATATCCAAATAATATGGGACTTATAACACATCCCTCACGTGTGGTGGGAAAATGGATCTTGGGCCTAACTCAACCCAAAAACTAGTTAAAGAGTTGAGGTTTTTCCTCAACCTAGGACTTCCAACACGCCCCTTCACGTGTAGCGGAAGGACATCCAAGCCAACACGTGCAGTAAATGGAAGATGGTGAGCCACAACCAATTCAACCTGGTTCTGATACCATATTAAAAATAAGTCTTGAGCCTAACTCAACCCAAAAGCTAGCTTAAGAGTTAAGGTTTCTCCAATCTTATAAATGGCACATCTTCTTAATACCCAAGCAATGTAAGACTTACAACATTATCAACTCATGAGATGATGATACATTATTTGAGAATAAACTTTTAAAACAAAAAATTGAAATTAGCTCATGATCCCCTAATTAAGGACAAACACCAACAATAGCACCCCAGCCCACCAACACGATCAGTAAAGGAAACAATCAGAAACAATAGCAACCTCCTCTTTCAGCCTATGTGCCAATAAGCTATTGGGCCGACCATTTATTTAACTCATTCATTTTCTTCTTATTTTTCTTCCCTTTTTTTTTTTTTGGTTATAAATATTCTTGATCGATCACTCTATTTTGGAGTGCCCCATCCCCTCCTCCTCCCGTATTTCTCTTACATGTACTGTTGTACTAATCAGTACTAATGCAATGTTGCTAAAGAAAAGAAGGGTATAATTATGTTATTGTAATATTAAAGTAAGTAAGTAACCCCTAGCAATTAAGTATAAAGGTGTATTAGTCATACGACGCATATATGCTATTTCTATCTAGCTAGGGCTAGCTTGTCGTATTTAATACTAAGAAGGTTAGTTTGAGAGTAAATGGTCCTCAGATGTCTCAACCAATTCAAGTGAGTCACTAGCATAGATCTAATTAAGAGCCTTGCAAAGATAGGTGAAAAACTTGTGAATGCCCTCTCATCTGTCATGTGAGTGCTATTAAGGCAATCAAGCTAAAATCCCATGCACATGCCGCTACCATTCACTCCATTCACGTTATATTAATTATAATTTTTTTTTTTTTTTCGTAAAGTTCAACCCCCAACCGATCGAAGCCCAAATATCCCTGCCGATCAAGCTTTCACAAATCACAACCAATGAAGGACCTGTCCTTGTTTCTCCTCAAGAATTCTCTGGGAGCCAAGATGAAGAAGGGTATCAGAAATTTTTGCAACGGTGATGACTCAACCTCAACCCTCAATCAGCACAATAAAGCCAACCATGGCGACTCCTCCTCCAACATGGTCACCCAGTCCCCCGCTGGCTCCCCTTACAATATGCACAATATTAATGCGAATTCAGGACAAAGCCCAACGCTGGAGGAGATGATATTGCAGTTGGAATTAGAAGAGGAGATTGCCAGAAAAGCGAAGCTTAATGATCAGTACTACTGCAGCCGAGTACAGGGCAGGATGTCATGTGTGAACAACTCTGACATCTTGCGGTCTGCTAGGAATGCATTGAACCAGTACCCTCGCTTTTCTCTAGATGGAAGGGATGCCATGTACCGGTCTTCGTTCAGGAACATGAATGGCAGAAAATCAGTCTGCTGTGACCGTGGATTAAGAGGGAGATTCTCGGAAAATGATCATGATCCTTTCGATTCCAGCTTAAATAAAACTTGGTCTTTAGCGGGAGAGAGTGTGGTATGGTGCAAACCTGGAGTGGTTGCTAAGTTGATGGGTCTGGAGGCCATGCCGGTGCCGTTGATCAGTACTAGCAGAGATGGCAAAGAAAGGTTGAGCTCTATCATACAGAGGCAGAATCTCAGGAGGAGAGCCGAAAGACATGAAATAGAGAGAAGACTTGCCATGGATCATATTAACGGTTGTGATGGAACCAAGAGGGGAAGGATGGCTTCCTCATCCTGTTCAAGGACTACTTCTACTGGATACTGCGTTATGAAGCCGGTTGAAGTGGAACCAGCGAGAGTTGCAGCAGTTTGGCCAGCGAGGCGCTTTCTCTAGAGAGTTGTTAAAATTAAGTACTGTTGCTTTGCATAAATGTCAAATTAATTGTAATATTAATCCCTTCTTTTTACACAATGTTATAGCTAGCCTTTTCTTCTTTGATGAGATGGCCGTTTAATAATTTTCAGTAGCATGCATATATATTATCAGTTTGTTCACAAGGCAATTATTAATTAATTATAGAATTAAGCAGGTATTACGTACAATCAATTTTTTATTTGATTTATACATATGTTTATGGTTTATAAAATGGTAAGAAGATACAAATTTTATTTTGGTGGATTTAGATTTTCCTTCCTTTAATAAGGGTGATTGGGTTTCCTTAATTTGTTGGTACATTAAAAGTTGCTCGATCAAAAGACGAAACGTTTTCTCATTTTGAACGAGCTCACCCCACTACCTTCTCTCTTTAGGGCAAAAGATCTTTCCAGCCTCTACCCGATTCGACTTTTGATCTCTCATTTCGTAAATTGAAGCCAAAAAGGCTAACTTTTTTCTCCACTTGAGATTAAACTCAGCGAAGTGACTATAGATTGAAGCGAAAAACGCCAACTTTCCTCCACTTTGATCGTTTTGATCTCAATCCCCTCTTCAATGGAGTTTTCCTGTTGAATGATTGTATGTTCGCAAGTAAGCTAAGCGGCTGACGATGTTGAGCTTGGTATGCATGAAAGAAAAAAAGTGTGATGACGAATCGGATTATACAAAGTTCTAGCCTATTAATTTTGTATCGAGTTTGAGAATGATGTCAAAAATTGACAAGTCTTACTTATAATAGCCATGTAATTAAGATCCTCTTTGTACTTATGCCTTGATGAGTCATTTATCACAAATGCTACCCTATTATTGTATGGTTGCTAAATGAAGGACGCTAGGGCTTGTTGAGGTTGTTGGACTAACCCATGTAGAGAAAATGAATCATGGGTTGAAACCCATCCATTTATGGGCCATGAGCACAAGGAAATATGACATGGGTCGACGTATCATATGCCCAATAAAATATAAGGAGTGTTGATCATGGACAATATACTATGGGATCTCTGCCAATTAAGTTGTTCCTTTCATATGAAATATATATCATCATTTACCATAGCTAGCTAGTAACACGTACAATTCAGATGTAAGAATTATTCGTACGTACCTAGAGTGGTTGACATTTTGTTGATCAGGAATTGAATAATGTGAAGAAATCTACATTTCACTTGAATTTCTGGATCCTAATATTCCACCAACAATGACAATTTGACACATAGAAAATTAAGGAAGAAGGATATTAATTTCAGGATCCTATTATTGCGATAGCGTACAGCTAGCTAGTACAATGGGGCGCGAAACTATGAGCCTGTATATCCCAGTTAATTGTGATAGCCTCCATGCCTGGTGCAGACGGCAGACTTGAATAGCATATACTCCCTACTTCATATTAAAATAATACATATAATTAAGCTAGTTAGTGGAAACAAATTAATTCCCCCTTCCTTTTTTTATTTTTTATTTTTAGTAAGATACTTGCCTATTTGCCACTTCTAAAGTGATGCATGCATGCACGACGGCACACAGACCAAATGGGTTAAGATCCAATTATGTTTATGTTAACCACTCGAATTTGTAATAGTACTCTTAATTTACAATGTGACATTCCAACTTTTTTACACTCTAACTTCCGCGTATAATTAATTAAACTGTTATTTTCAAAACATTTTGCATTACAATGATTAAGCAATTAAACTGTTAAGTTTATATTTTTTTTATATGATCATTTTTCGGATATTTTCTATATTTTTTTTATATGATCATTTTTCTCATGAAGTTTTTACCGACCCACAAGTGTCTGTTTATAATAGTTTTTTTAGAATTTGATTATACATTCCTTAATTAGTTCACCTTACCTACCATATATTTTTCTATAAATAGAATCATGTGTAACACAAATACAATCAATTAATCAAATCAATAAAATCAATATGAAGTCTTGTAGATTACTTCCTAATTAAGGCTTAACCAAATATTCCAAAACTATGCATTCCATCTTTTTATCTTACTTTCTTCCTATATTTTAATATTTTCTATATAAACATATATATATATATATGACTAGCTAATCATATATAATAGTATCTCTTTTTTCCTTAGATATATATATATATATATATATTTGTATATATTTCATTTGCTTAGCTTTAATTCCCTTGGCCTGGAAGTGACGGTTGTTTGCAGTGCATACTTGGGGTAAGCTTTTCCTTATCCGCTTGCCGACCCAAAAAATTAAATTAGGAAAAAAAAAGTGAACTTTAATTTGTACAAGCTTAATTATAGGTGATGATAGGCATGTTCAATCATGCTCCGGGTTATGTAAAGGCTTAGGATTAATTTATATACTTAAATACTGCAACAGCATGAGAAGTGGGGTGAGGATTATAATTATCGGATGGTTACAGCTAAGATTGCTTAATAAAGAGAATAAAAAAAATTTATTTTAATAAAAGGAGTGAAGGAACAGAAAGAGCAGATTGTCATCATAATGGTTTGACACATGCTAAGCACTTTGATCCAATCCATAAGATCCTGAATTTGAGGTAGACAAGTTTCCTGCTTTTTTGTTTCTCTCAACTTAATTAATTTATATGGGACTCTTAATTTCCTCAGTTTTGGTATCAAAAGTCAGAGATGGCTTCACAATGACAAAGGGATGGGCGCAATGTACGTGTAATATATATATTAATTCACAACTACCAAAAAAAACTAAGGTTAACATAAAGTCAAAGTGAAGCACTCCCCATAACTACCCCATGTGCTATCAGATTCTCGTATTCAGATATATATATCATATGCAGAAAAAGAAAAGAACTAGTACTTCATGATCATATTCCTCATTAATGAAAAAAGGACAGACGATGAACAAAGAAATGTTTTAAATCAAGCTTAAGTTAGTAGGCTTTTAATGGAAAAAGCACGACCTCTGGCGGAAATTCAGGGAAAGATGCGAACTCAAAATCTGGGCAGGAGCGGAATGGGAACAATGAGAGGAGTAATTCTGGGAATAAAGATTTCCCATGCAATAAGGGTGAACGTGATAAGTGGACACCTTATATGGGAAATCAGACCAGTGATGATCCGATGTTGAATTCAAAAAATCCAGCTCAGTCAACGACTTCCACTGTGGTTGACGCTACAAACAAAGCTATGAATGATGGGCCAAATTCTGTGGGCCTGGAGAGCATGAAGGGAAGCCCACTTTTTTCATTCACTGGTCCACTGATTTCTGAGGTGGAAAAGAGAATGAAGATTAATTGTCAAGATAGTGAGCTGAAGCCCAAAGGGAAAGAAGGAATTACTTGGAAGCGTAAAGCCCAGGGAATTGCTGAAACTGAGGGTCCTCGGAAGAAAAGAGACGGTAGAGGTGATGACTACTCCTCTAGTCTTGGTTCCAAGGGAAGGAAAGAAAGTGAACATGTAGTCAATCAAAGTGGATCGGGAATGGCGGCGGCTGTGGTACAGCCCCGCCGACCGCAATGAGTATTTTGAGTTGGAACTGCTGGGGGCTTGGGAACCCTCGGACAGTCCAGGCGCTTCACCGTCTTGTGAAGCAAAAGAAACCCTTTTTGGTCTTTCTAATGGAGACCAAGTTACGTAGAGTTCGGATGGAAAAAATAAGGCGAAAATTGGAATTCTCCAATATGCTTACTGTGGATTGTGTGGGAAAGAGTGGAGGCTTGGCTTTGTTATGGGGGGATGAGACGGAGGTGGAAATCCAAAACTATAGCCAACGTCATATTAATGGCATAGTTCGGAGTTCGGAGAGGGAAGAGTCATGGAGGTTTACGGGCTTCTATGGTCAACCGGATGTCACTAAACGACACGAAGCCTGGGCTCTATTAAAGCATCTTGCAACTCTTTCTCCTCATCCATGGGTTTGTTTAGGAGATTTTAATGAGATAGTAGTCCAAGCGGAAAAATGGGGTGGTAGAGGTCGCCCGAGTAGCCAAATGATAGCCTTTCAACAAACTTTGGAGTTTTGTGAGTTGTCGGATTTGGGTTTTAATGGTCCAAAATTTACTTGGACAAATTATCGAGAAGAATCGGACTTCACGAAAGCACGTTTGGATAGAGGTGTTGCTAATTTGGCATGGCGAGGGATTTTTCCTTCGGCTGAAATTTTGTGGAAGTGGTGGCATGCTCGGATCATACACCTCTAATATTGAGCTTAACGAAAAAATTCAAGATACGGCAGGGAAGTGCACGTTTCAGATATGAGGAGAGGTGGAAAATAGAGGAAGGCTTTCATGAGGTTTTGGAGGAGCAATGGGCGACACCTTTTACTAGCAGGAGCAGGTGGGAAGCAATTCAGTCCAAACTCAATAATTGTCGCATTGGCTTGGTGAGGTGGCATAAAACTAAAGGTGAACCCATGCAACAATCCATAACCGATTTACAAGGAAAATTGAAGGAGTTACAAGGCTGCCACGGAGAAGTGAATGGGGCTGAAATGAAGGCTACCCGATTAGCACTGCAGGGGTTGCTTGACAAGGAGGACCTGCGATGGAGGCAAAGGGCGAAATCCGATTGGCTCAAAGGTGGAGATCGCAACACGCGATTTTTTCATGCATGTGCTAATGCCCGGAAAAAAGCAAACCATATTGCTAAGATTACTGATGCAGCAGGTATCCAATTTTCAAAGCCGGAAGAGGTACAAATGGCATTTATCAATTATTTTTCAGATTTATTTACTTCTAATGGTACAAGAGATATGGAGGCTGTTTTGCAAAATCTGGAAAATAGGGTGACAGAGGAAATGAATTGTGAGTTATTAAAACCATTTGTGGCTGAGGAGATTAAAATGGCACTTTTCCAAATGGGCCCTCTTAAGGCTCCGGGCCCTGACGGTTTCCCTGCAGGCTTCTATCAGACGAACTGGAATACAGTGGGAGGAGATATTTGTCATGCAATTTTGGAAACACTCAATTCGGGTATTCTACCTTCATTTTTGAATGTGACTAATATTGCACTTATTCCGAAAATCAAGAAGCCTACTTGTGTGACGGAATTTCGTCCGATAAGCCTGTGTAATGTGACGTATAAGTTGATATCAAAGGTCCTTGCGAATAGGCTCAAAAAAATATTGCCTACAATTATTTCTCCCGTTCAGAGTGCCTTCATTCCAGGGAGATTAATTTCGGATAATGTTTTGGTGGCCTATGAGACCCTCCATACGATGCACACGAGACTAAAGGGTAAGAAGAGCTTTATGGCGATTAAGCTCGACATGAGTAAGGCCTACGATCGTGTCGAATGGAAATTTTTGGAAGAAGTTATGCGTCGTTTGGGGTTTAAGGAGCGCTGGGTTCAACTTATTATGATGTGTGTAACATCAGTTGAATATGCGGTGGTGGTGAATGGAAAGGCTTGTGGGAAAATTACTCCAGAGAGGTCTACGGCAAGGAGACCCCATTTCCCCATATTTATTTCTCTTATGCGTAGAATCTCTGAGTTGTATGATTAACAAAGCCAATGGGATGGGGGCTTTGACGGGTGTCCCTACATCTAGGAGGGGCCCCCGAATAAGTCACCTATTCTTTGCGGATGATAGTCTCTTGTTTTGCAGGGCCACTGTCGAACAATGGGGAAGATTGCAGAATATCTTGTTGCTTTATGAAAAGGCGTCAGGGCAGAAACTGAACAACAACAAGACTTCTATGTTCTTTAGTAAAAATACAACAGTGGTGGATAAGGAAGCTATTTTGGAGATTGTAGGAATTCCAGCGACCCAATGCTACGATACATATTTGGGCCTACCAGCTTTAGTTGGTAAATCACGTACAACTGCTTTCAAGGGTATATTAGACCGGGTGTGGAAACGACTACAAGATTGGAAGCTACAATTTCTTTCCCAAGCGGGTAAGGAAATCCTCCTTAAGGCGGTAATTCAAGCAATTCCGTCGTATTGTATGAGTATTTTTCTCTTACCCAAAAGTCTTTGTTCGGACATTACCTCTCACATGCGTAGATTTTGGTGGGGTCACCAAGAGAATGAGCAGAAAATTAATTGGATGAGTTGGGAGAAGATGGGTTTGGGCAAAGCGTCGGGAGGGATGGGTTTCCGGGATCTCAATTGTTTTAATAGAGCACTCTTAGCGAAGCAATGTTGGCGTTTGTGGAAAAATCCGGACAGCTTAGTAGCAAGACTTATGAGGGCGAAATATTATCCGGATGGATCCATTTTAGAGGCTCCGGTTGGTACAAGGCCATCTTTTGCATGGCGGAGTATCTCTAGTTCTTGTGAGGTGCTAAAGGAGGGTTTAATATGGCGAGTTGGAAATGGTGCTATTGTTAAGATATGGAAGGATAAATGGATTCCAAATCCATCTACCTTTCGTATAGTCACGCCACCCAATATCCTTAGCCCGAATGCAACAGTGAAGGAGTTGCTTGAGACTGATTTGAAGGGCTGGAACATTCCTCTATTGGAAAATATTTTTTCCATTGAAGAGGTGCAGCTGATCCGGTCACTTCCAATTAGTTGTACAAACCAGCCAGACACGTTGATTTGGAGGAGTACGAATAATGGAATTTTTTCAGTCAGAAGCGCTTACCACCTACAAATGGAACGTAGATATTTGAATTCAGCAGGAAGCTCGGTTAGTAGGGGGCAAATGGCTTTTGGAAAAAATTATGGGGTTTGGCGGTACCAAACGTAGAAAAAAATTTTCTTTGGCGGGCATGTCATAATATCCTTCCAACCCGGGAAAATTTGATGAAACGTAAGGTATTGCAAAATCCAGAATGTCCTATTTGTGGTTTTATGGTGGAAACGAACTTACACATCCTTTGGCAATGTCCGGCTGCCTCGGATGTGTGGAGTATGGGTCCTGTAAAATTCCAAAAGTGCACTGCTGGGTCCAGTTTTATCGAGATTGCAGAGAAATTTTTCCTTACGTGTTCTGCAGAGGAGTTGAGGTTGTTTACTGGGCTTGCAAGGAGATTGTGGCTGCGAAGGAATGATTTGATACATGGTGGCTCGTTTGTTCCTCCAGAAATTATCTTTTCTCAGGCAACTAGAGCAATGGAGGATTTCCAAGAGGCTCAAGAAGGCGTTCCTACCATTGTGCCCAGTTCTAGTCTTGGGGTGCTGTCTAGATGGGAGGCCCCGAGTCCGGGATGGGTAAAACTTAACTGGGATGCTGCTCTAAATAATCAAGAAGGAAAATATGGCGGAGGTGTGGTGATTCGGGACTGGGCCGGAAATGTGTTAGCAGCGAAATGTTTCTTTCGTAACGGGACTGTATCACCTTACGCTGCTGAGTCTCTTGCGGCCTTGTTGGCGATCAACGTGTGCTGGGAAAAGGGGTATACTCATGTGCACATGGAAGGAGATTCCAAAAACCTTGTCAACGCTGTCAATTGTGATGAAGTTGACTGGGGACCTATGGGGCATATTATCGAAGATATAAAGGTTGGGCTAAGGAATTTTCAACAGTGGAAAGTGAGTTTTACCAAAAGAGAAGGCAACCAGGCTGCACACTTATTAGCTAAGTTTGCTGTAAAAAATGGGGTGGACATTGTATGGAGTGAATCTCCAGATTGTATCCGCGAAACCGTTTTGTTAGAGCAAATTGCTCTAGCACAGTAATTTTAATAAGATTTTATCTTTCCTCAAAAAAAAAAAAAAGTTAGTAGGCTTAAATGAATTTAGTCATTTATTCAATATTTTAATACTCTTTTTTATATGCACGCATGAGACGTTCAAACTATTTTTAATAGACATGGCCAAACACGTAGAATATTTAATTAAAATGAAGTAAATGATGAGTCAAGATTTAAACTCGACCATAATTTTTGACTTTAATATTATGTTAAATCACCATTTATCTCAAAAGCTTAAGATTATACATATATGAAGAAATAAATTGGGAACAATTTCATTTCAACCTCATCCTCTCAAAATTAATTAAGGAAATATAAGAATAATAGACCAAAAAGACTTTTCCATCCATTTAATCAACTTTCTGATGTCCTCTTGCATGCTGATATATATATCTTTGGCGCGGGGCATGATCGATCATATCTGTACGTTGTTTCTTATGAATTAGTTTGGCAATGTTACTATCATATGCACTTCAATATGCTATTGCTTGCTGGATCCACTCTTACATTGATTAAATAATTAATTTTTTATTTTTTACCAGTTTAAACTTTTAAAATAAGTGGTGATAATTAGGCTAGCTTCACAATTTATCATTTTCGCTTTAATTTTTGAGATAATATATTATATAATTGTCTCACTATTTTTTTTTTTTAAACTTATTAATCTCCCTGATAATGAGGGAGAATCTTGATTTCTGAAACTGAAGGTCAAAACAAAAGCCCACTTGACTAACAGGAAGGGCTGAGGCAATTTTAAAATATGTAGTCATTCATTATATATAGCTATTAATTATAAACTCCATGGATGGTTATTTGAACTGTATATGTTTGATCAGTTAGTTGTTAAGACACTATTCTCTGGCGTTTCTAGTTTGAATATTGAGGACATTATTCATATTTTATAATCCTCCACTTGCACTGCGTACGCATCTATATAAACAAGTCCATTTCTTCTCCAATCGTCACAAATTATCGCCAGTACTTGCAGTGACTAGCTGCATATAAGTCTTAAGCCACTAGTGTACGTGAGCCCTATTGTCTGCTCTTCTAATTCTATTGCTGAAATTTCAGATGGATCCGTACGTTGTCTCATTTATTTATTTTTATTCTCGCAGGACATGGATTTCCTTGGATATGCCATAGTAGCCCTTCTCGCCATGTTGAAGACTGTGAAGGGGTATGGAAGTGGGTGGACAAACGCCCATGCTACTTTCTATGGAGGTAGTGATGCTTCTGGGACAATGGGTAAGTTAGTTATGAACAAGAAATCAAGAACATATACAAATTTTCACTTGTAGCATTAATTAATTAGCTAGAGAAGGAGAAGCTGATGTTTAACTAATTTTGGGTGCATATATGGTGTAAGCAGGTGGGGCTTGTGGGTATGGGAATCTTTACAGCCAGGGGTACGGGACAAACACAGCTGCGTTGAGCACTGCTCTTTTCAACAGTGGGTTAAGCTGTGGAGCCTGTTTTGAGATTCAATGCGTTAATGACGAAACATGGTGCTTACCAGGATCCATCATAGTCACTGCAACTAACTTCTGTCCACCTAACTCTGCTCTCCCTAATAATGCTGGAGGCTGGTGTAAT
Organism: Carpinus viminea; assembly: GCA_013348765.1. Classification (NCBI taxonomy): domain Eukaryota; kingdom Viridiplantae; phylum Streptophyta; class Magnoliopsida; order Fagales; family Betulaceae; genus Carpinus; species Carpinus viminea. Next base: position 54,834,281 of record CP054668.1, on the reverse strand, counting down.
CCTCCCCTGCAGCACTTTGATCTCTCTCAGACTGTTTTCCAACGCCTTGCTCGGTACAAGGCTGGAATTGTTCCTGTTCAGTACAGAAGGTAATTAAGAGTATATATATATATATATATATATATATATATATATAATTTTTAGTGTAATCGATCCTGTCTTCTGCTCCTACCTACTTATATTAACCTCTCTCTCTCTCTCTCTCTCTCTCTCTATATATATATATATGCAGAGTTGCTTGCAAAAAGAGTGGTGGAGTCAGGTTCACAATCAACGGCCACTCTTACTTCAATCTTGTTCTCATAACCAATGTTGGTGGAGCTGGTGATGCTGTTGCTGTGTCTATTAAAGGCTCTAAAACAGGTTGGCAGGCCATGTCCCGGAACTGGGGACAGAACTGGCAGAGCAACTCTTACCTTAATGGTCAGATCCTGTCTTTCAAGGTCACAACCAGCGACGGACGATCTGTGGTCTCCAACAATGTGGCTCCCCCCAACTGGTCTTTTGGCCAAACCTACACGGGACAGCAGTTCTGAGTTCTGATCCTCCCAACTCCCACTAAATTAAGCCTATCACCTCTAACTTTAGCGTGACTTTCTTCTTAGCTACTACTCTTTCTTTTCTAATTATACTACCAATATAAGGTATATTGTGGTGTTCAGTATCGTGGGGGCTTCTTTTTTTTTTTTTTTTGAAACAGCCCTGATAGGTTTCTGTCTGAGTGACGAAGTTGAAATAACACTCTCTAGTCTACCAAAGGTTTTAGGTCTGTTGAGGGTATCTGCAGACTGTCTAGATCGAAGGCCTCTAGGCTCTAGTAACTTTACTACAGTTTTTTTTTTTTGATGAAATGCATGGGACTACTGGCCGGGCATCATTTTGGCTGAGGTGAACAAGGCTTGTCACCCGCCCCAAAGAAGTTGCTTTTGTTAATTGTCATCTGATTGCTGGTTCTACTCTAAAAAAGGGTAAAGAAAGAATGAGATATTGTTGCAGATGGAGCAAATTTTTTCTGCTTTGAGGCATTGATCGTGAGAGCGATATTTGAAGGCTTGTAAACAGCTTGTTGGCTGAAATATGTCCTCGAATTAAGTATATCATATATAGGAAATAAATAATATTTGGAGTGTGTTTCTTCTTGTATTTTATGGTAGCTTTTTCCCCGTACTTGTGTGGATGGAAAGTGCATTTTCTTTACTGATATATCGATTTTAATTATTACTTTGTATTTTTGCTTTGGCCGGAAGTGTATATCTAATATCTCAGTTATAATTAAATTAAGTATAATATTTGCCAAGTTGTGGAGTTTGATTTGTGAACACAAATCAATGTCTCGGTAATGTGGCTTTGAACAATCATTAACTTTCACGCGCGCGTTCTTGGAGACCATGCAAATTAAGATGTGGTGCCTCCGCACTTTGAGATCCCATCTGTTGAGCCTAGACTGCCTAGTTGGCCTTCAACTCCACGCTTCTGACTGCAAGTTCACGTGCCACGCTTTGTACAGTTGCCTCAAGTTTTGGGCTCTTTAATTGTCTTCATGCCAATCCAGCCTACAGGGATATAGTTTTCTAATAAAAGTATATATTACTTTACTCCCAACAAATTAAAATGTAGAAAATGATGTTACTCTTGTGACGAAGATTTGTTTCTGTTCCTAATCTCAAATCAAGATTGGTTTGACACATACAAGGTTAAGGCTTAAGTGATGAAGATTCTACTACGTTGGATAAAGAAAATTGACCTTTTTTAATTAGGTCTTTGGGTAGTATATATTCTGAAAATTAGTAAACTTCTTTTGGTGATAATTAATTAACAAGAAGAGATTAAATTTTTAAAGAATATGATGAACATGCCGGTTGCATGATTGGTGCGCGCACATGCTCCTTCTATGCGTCTTCACATATATATTGGCTTCTTCTTTTAATCTTTCTTATTCAGATACCTGTGTGTGTGGATTTAAATGTTCTGATTGGTTAGTGTGTACCTCTTGAATCAATTTCAATTCCCTTGTTGTTGCGTTGCTGTTCTTAGCTAGTCACATCGACATATTCTCAACTCTCCATTTCTTTGTGCAATTTACTCAAAATTTCTCTTGATTGCCTCGAATTCTCCATGGCTTCAGCTACTGAAACCTTCATGTATATATAATCTACCATTTTGCTTATTTTTAAAAGTAACTCACTGCCAATTTATTGCAAGATCAAAGGGCTTTGATATCAATTGTAACAAACATATATAGGGTTTTATGAATTCTTTCTTCTATTTGGGAATCTGATTGTAATTAATAAATGATGGAATTTTGTAGAATGAAATGGTGTTGGGATTTACTACTAGAATAGATAAATGGAATTTGAAGTGCCAACATCTTCAAACAAACAGTAGAGCTGAACTCTAGATTTCTTTTTCAATGGGGTGGTTTGTTTATAAGGATTTAGGCCCACCCACCCTAATCTAACTAATTTATACAAGATCAAAGGCCCATTGAAATACAAATAAGCTAATAGCCCAACAACCCAAACCCACTCCACTGCTATTGTCTTTAGATTGTCCAAGGAAATGAGAAAAATTATTTATTTCTGACCAAATAATTGTAGCTGTCCCCTTGAATGTGAAAAATACAATATCAGAAAAATTGTAGGTGGGAAACAGAATTTCCATTTTCGTAGTTGGCACTTGGCACCACTTTACTTCTTCCGAGGGGAACGAGTTAAAGGGCTGGACTCACTTTACTCTTCTCTTCCCGCCCAAAGCGGCAAAGCCCTTCTCTCTCTCTCTCTCTCTCTCTCTCGGGTGCGTACAGCTAGGGTTCATCTACAATGGCTCCCTCCGATGATAACACTAGTAATAATGAAACGAAGATAGTAGAATTAGAAGATGAGATTGAAGGAGGAAACATGAGCACCACCGATTACTACTTCGACAGGATCGGCGAGCCCGTGCCGATCAAACCCCATGACTCCAACTTCGATGCCGAAAGCCCTCCCTCTCAGCCACTCGCCGTCTCCGAGCCCCACGGTCTCATCTTCGTGGCCCATTCCGGTGGATTTTGTGTTGCTAGGACGGAGGACGTTATTGCCTCGGCCAAGAACATCAAGGACAAGGGAAGTGGCTCTTCTATTCAGGAGTTGAGTGTTGTGGATGTTCCCATCGGCAAGGTTCACATCTTGGCTATCTCCGCCGAAAATTCTACCCTCGCTGCTTCTATTGATCGAAATGTCCATTTTTTCCCTCTTACTTCTCTTCTCAATAAGAATAAGGTATGTTACGCTACCCTACGCTTTCATTTCTGTTCATTCTAGTTCAATTCTTATGCTTTTCATTAGAGCTGCAATGCGTATGATTACATTAGCTTGACCAATCTTCTCTTTCGAATTCTTATACTCAATTGCCCTACCCTTTCATTTCTGTTCATTCTAGTTCAATTATAATGCTTTTCATTAGAGCTGCAATGCGTATGATTACATGAGCTTGACCAATCTTCTCTTTCGAATTCTTATACTCAATTGCCCTTGCTAGTTAGGTGGTTGCTTTTGTGTACTTCCTGTGTACTTAGGGGTGCCTTAAGCTTTTAAACGAGATTGGTATATATATATATATATATATATATATACTCAATTCATGTTATTCCATTCAATTGGTGAGGTCATTGTTGTGTCTTCTTTAGCATAACTTTTGTTTGATATTGTCTCCAACTGGAAACTCGATTCTTTACTGTTTTTGCTTTGGTGATTTTTATAGAGCCAAAGGACCATTAAAAGTTTTCATTAATTTTTTTATGCCCCATATTGATACAAACTCCAGGTAGAACTCACTCTTGAAAACGGGCTTACAAGAATAAGATGTCCTGGAGCTATATATGTGGGACAATAAAGAGAGTAACACATATTTAGCTCCATTTTGAGATAAACCCAAATACTAATCCCTGTTGCTAAGAATGCTGTTTATCATGTGCAACATGGATTACTGCATTGTTAGTATTAAAATTGTTGGTTCCTTTCCGCACCACAGTGTTTGAGAGAAGAGGATTATGGGAGGCTGTCATGGCCCATTATTTAACAAGCAGATAAACCAAGATATAGCACAATACCTGTAAAAAATTCATTTTACTCATCTTTAGTGAAGGTTACATGTAGAAATAAAGAAATTCAGCATGAAACTTCTATTATTTCTTGATGCTGTATAGTTTTGCTTTGCATGTGGACACTACAATTTCTGTTGGCCATAGTTGGTTCTGTTGAGATAAAATAACTCTATGATCACAAATGAAGCAGAAAAATAACAGAATAGAAAATAACAACCAGTCACATAAGACACCAAGATTTAAGTGGTTCGGCTTAACAAGCCTAGATCCACTGGCGGAGACGGTCCAATAGAAATTCACTAACAAATGGTGGAGTACAAAGAGTGATACAAACAAAACTACCCAAATCCAAAACCTCAATACATCCAAGCTCACAAACACACGAAAGAGAATTAAATACAAAGAAATTATCTCTTAATTCTCTAAGAGCTGCTGCCCATTTTTCTTTATTTTCGGTCTCACACGGAGCTGCACAAGCTCACTCTTTCTCCCCTGCCTTGTACCATATATATATACATGTGTGTGTGTGTGTGTGTGTGTGTGTGTGGCTGTTGGCAAAAGGCTTCATGGTGAAGACTTCTTAAATTTAAGAGCAGCATGCAGATCTGCCCAACAGATTCTACACAGATCTTTCATATGGCATACTTTTTACTAGCCCTACATGCATTGAAAGAGCAGCATGCAGTGTCACTGATAAGACTTCTTAAATTTAATATACTCAGAGCAACAACTCATGATTTAATCCACTTCTCTTCAAAGCCTCTTCTCCTTTTGTTAAAATGCCACTTGGGGTTACATTAAAACGATGTGGATGCAAATAAAAAACTCATTCTTTGTTAGGATAATCATAGTGACACTTGGATGCTAAGAAAATCTTACACTTTTGAGTATGCCTGGCCTGTCTTATATATTTAAACTTAATGATAGACATTCCAAACCTTCCAGGACCAAAAAAAAAGAAAAGAAGCAAATGTGTAGGGTGAAACATCATTGTCTATCCATCTGAAAGCAGCAATAAAATTGATTTGGTTCAATTTATATTTAAAATTGTCTTCTTGGTGGCATTTGCTTATTCAAATCATCAGCAACTGAAAATTTCTCTTTCATATTTTATTTCTACTGCCCATTACGCAGGAACTTAAACCATCTTTCTCACATTCACTCGATGAATCAAGCATTGTCAAGGATTTTAAATGGAGAAAAAAGCCAGAACATTCTTATGTTGTTCTTTCAAATTCTGGGAAGCTATATCATGGAGTGGTTGATGGGCCATTTAAAGATGTAATGGACAATGTCGATGCTGGTATGTTATATCCTGTTGTCTTTTATTCTATGATATGAGTCACATCCAGTTTTTAGTAATTACTCTTTCCTGCTGATGTGACATTTGCATCCTTGCGTCTCCAACAGATATGTTTATGCTACATTCTCACATTGGCACACTGTAACATCATTATGAATTTCATTATTTTATTATTCTGATGCGCCAATGCTCAAGAAGAAAACGAAAGACTAAGAGCGAGTGACACAAAGTCTGCCTACTAAAACATTGAGTGTAAAGAACTGACGATGGTTTATATGGTGGTCATATCAACAACATTGAATATAATATGAAAAATTCTTCACATGATTATTAAGTAAACCACCAGGTTTACCTTTGTAGAAGTATTGAGTCAAAACATAATTTGTACTTATCAAAAAAAAAAATTTTTTGATAAGTACAAATTATGTAATATTGCAAATTATGTAATATTGAAATATTTCCTACTAATTTTGTAATGTTTCTGGTCAGAGTGCTTCTGCTTCTTTTGGTCGTAAAGTAAGATTTAGTGGAAGGCAGCTCTTTGTTTTTGTGAATGAATAATAATACTCTTAGTGGTGCTACTTCTTTAGAAGGTATTCGTAAGGAGACCTTATTTTCTATGTAAAATGGTCCATATGGATGTCTTATTTCTTACTAATATTAGGATAGCTGAAATAAATCTGGGACCAATCAATGATCGTCCAGGAAATATAATTTCCAGACTGTTTAGACTTACATGAGTGGTAGGTACCACCTGTGGGCCTTGGCCTTGTAAGAGACCCAATCTCTATGTTTCACTGCATTTTCTATATAAGCCAATAGGACACTTTTCCTGCATTACAGTACTGGGAATCACCTTCCTTAGTTCCCTGTGAACTAAAAAGAAACCTCTGGATGCATCAGTCACCAAAATGAACAAGTAACCAATAGTTGTTCAAACCCTTCACTTAAGCTTCACTCCACATTTAAAACTGCAAAACTTTCTCTTTTTGGCACATCAAGTCATTGCTCCAAGTTATTGTTTTCATGCGCCGTTGACACTACTTTTTTTTTTTCTCCTTTTCTTTTCTTTCTAGAAGCCTTTATCTTTTTTTTTTTTAGTTAGAGCACTAGCAGCAGATACCCTATATGCCATTCTCTTCCCTATGTTTAGGGAAAATTTAAAAAAAAAAAACCATTAAAACTTACTCACATTAGATTCCCTACATTTAACCAACACTCAAGGGTTGCTACAGTGTTTTCCAATGTGTAAAGAACCAAAAGTGGTTCCTTATACATTATTTTAATATAAACATTTCTCTTTTTTCTCTCCTCTTTCATCCTTTTGTCTTTAATTGGGGATTGTGTTGGGATTTTGTAAAAAAAGTGAGAGTAGGTAGTGAACTTATATTTTGTAAATAAATAATATTTTAATGGTATAGAAAAATGTAAGAGAAGGTATTATGAAATATATTTTCATAGGGAAGCAAAAAGTAGTTTTGTTCCCTAAACTTAGGGAAAATCAAAGGGAAGTTGCTGCTAGTGCTCTTATGCTACATTGTTAGGATTTGCTTGAAAACTACATAAGAGAATATTATTTGGTATAGAGGTTTTTTTTTTGTTCTCTCTCTCTTATATAGTTTTTTCCCTTGCTTATTTTAAGTTTTTGCTTTATCATAGTTGAATGGAGTGTAAAAGGCGAATTTGTTGCTGTGGCAAGAAAAAATGTCCTTAGCATTCTCTCTTCAAGATTTGTGGAGCGGTTGTGCATGTCACTATCATTCAAGTCATGGATTGGAGATTCAGATGTGAACTGCAGTGTAAAAGGTTTTTACTTTCTTTTTAATTAAATTTCAATCTATTGATTGTTTCCTCATCTATATGGTGTGCAGTTGTTTTTTTTCCTAATTCAATTGAAGTCTTCTGTCTTGCTCAGTTAATTCAATGACAAGAATTTCTTGGTAGTTTATGCCTTTAATGAATTCCTAGCATATACATTTGACTTATTTGTGTACTTTTGGGGCATGTAGATGCTAATTGATGTTTTTTTTTCTTAAATGTTGTGAAATTCCACCATATATACTGTATTCTTGCAATTCTTTATCAAACTGGATCTGGCTTAGTGGTTCCTTATTATTTCTTGCATTTTGGAATTGGATAAACCCTTAGGCCTCATTTGGTATGGAGAATGGGTATTCCATTAGGAAATGAAACTGGATCTGGCTTAGTACTTTTGGGGCATGTACTTTTCAAAACAGAGGGACTAATTCTTGGAAAATTGATTAGAAACCGTGGAGAATAATGTTCATTAACTGTATTGAGCTGGCAAAGAATTCTACACTTGTAGATGCTGATTGATGTTTTTTTTCTTCTTAATGTTGTGAAATTCCACTTGCACGCCTTATTTTTCTTGCATTTCGAGGATAATATTCATTAGCTGTATTGAGCTGCCAAAGAATTCTCACCTGTAGATGCTAATTGATGTTTTTTTTTTCTTAAATGTTGTGAAATTCCACTCGCATGCCGTATTTTTCTTGCAATTCTTTATCAAACTGGATCTGGCTTAGTGGTTCCTTATTATTTCTATGTGCTTTTGGAATTGGATAAACCCTTAGGCCTCATTTGGTATGGAGAATGGGTATTCCATTAGGAAATGAATAGTTATTACTGGGAATGAAGGATGGTGGAATGTAATAGTTATTTCTATTCCTTCCCCTAGTTCTGATTTCACCACTTGTATTCTAATCCTTGCTAGTTCAGGGATGGCAGAGTCGTTGTGCCTAAAGTAGATTTTGAAGAAGTAAAATTCCTTGGATCATGTGAGAAGAAATATCTCCTCACAAAGTGAGGGCAGTATCCTGTGGTTTCTTGTCCTTTTAATAATGTTGCAGTCTTCATATATGCAATTTAAAAGGGGGTCCAAAGTTGTTTTAGAATTTAAAAAAGAATTCCTAGTATCGCTTTTCCTTCACACCGGCTGCAGATATGCTATATTAATTTTTGGGCAACCGTAGTAAATTATAATTGCTTTGTTTGGGAGTTAATTTTGTGCTGTTTAAGGGATTTTGAGTGTTGGAATTTCTCCAATATACCTCTGATTAAAGGTTAGAGTCCTTAATATTCTTTTGACACAGCAAAGAGAGACAAAGGGTTGGACTCTTCATGTGTCAATTTGTTGTGCTCATGTCGTTTTCAAAACATGCCATTTATAGTTGTACCCGGCTCATTTTCCAAAGATTTCCTTGTACTTACATCTTCTTTAAGGAATGCCGCCTGTAATTCCTAGAACATATTAATAAAACTTCTTATTACTTATCAAAAAAAAAAATCCTAGAACATGTCTTTGCAAGCACCCATATTTGACATTTGGCCAATTAATGTGTATGTGTACTTGCATTCTTTAAGGAATGCCGCCTATAATAACTACAACATGTCTATGCAAGTACTCATATTTGACATTTTGCCGCAGACACATGAGATTTCTTGGAGTTTATAGATGAGAGTCTGTAATGTTAAATGATTGGATTTGATATTTATTTTTTAATGTGCTCTATACAGCTCTAATATGTTTTAACGATGGTATACCTATATCAAAAACTTATATGAGACTCGGAACTAGTACATATTCTCTTGATTTTTCCTCAGGTTAACTGGTATTTACAGATTTTGTTTGCTTCGTAACTTAAGCTGTTGATGGAGATACTATGCTTTCATTTTTTTAATTGATAATTCACATATACCTGATGGGTCTTGAAATGACGAAGCTCACCCTCTTCCCATTCTTATGGGTGGAGAGTTTCTATTCTAGCTAAAGTTCCTTGGCTCATGCAAAATTTTGTTCTCTCTTGTAAGATGCAACCATTCTTCTCTTTTTACCTTTTTTTTCTGTAAAAAATATTCCACATTCTTTGGCTTTGAAACTAAAATATTTCTTGAATAATTGCACCAGTGGATTCTATCAGGTGGGTTCGTCCTGATTGCATTATTCTAGGGTGCTTTCAACATACTGCGGATGGCAAAGAGGAAAATTACATTGTCCAAGTTATCAGAAGCAAAGATGGCAAAATTACTGATGTTAGTCATGCTACTTTTTGGATACTGATCCTGAGCTTATTGTAAAGTTTGTTAGAGTTCTTATACAAGATGAGCTAGCAATGCATATTTCCTTTATACTGCTTATTCATTACAATTGGGTGGCTGTAAAAGCCAATTTAGTGACCAAATTGTTGTTTATAAAAGAATAGATACACTCAATATGTTTCGCTTTCATGTTGGATTAGAAAAGGAGGATCATTCTTGGGTTAGAAACCCAATAGTTTTTGCCCCCCTACAAACACCCTTTTTTCCACAGCAAACAGAAAAAGAAAAAGAAAGAATAATTAAGATCATTGACTTTACCATTTATGATAGCGCAAATATTGGTTCATACTTTTGATTCGTATTTATATTACCATGTCTGCCTCATCTGCTGGTATGAAATGGAGGCCTTCTCTAGCAGAATGCGGATTTATAGATTTTGATACTTTCTACATTTTGTGGTCTATAATGAAGCAATCAGGTTTTCAACTCCTTAATATTTTTCATATAATACAAATAATAGTAACAGGGCATTAACTAGGTTGCCTTATTGACATGTCACTATTTAGCAAATTCATGCACTTAAGCGTAAGGAGTGCAACTTGGGGTCGCTGTTGTGCTGCATTATTATAAATATTTTGCATATGTATTGTATTTACTTAAAATCTGTATGTACTGTTATAGTTTTGAGCATTGATTTTGTGAAATCTTTCTTGTAGGGTTCTGTCGAGCCAGTTGTGGTGTCGTTTTATGATTTGTTTCAAAGTTTAAGTGATGATATTTTGCCCTCTGGAAGTGGACCGCATTTATTCTTGAGCTATTTAGAACAATGGTATGGGTTGTAAATTTCACACCTGAAGGTTTTTGACTGTTTGGCATTCAGAATTAATTAATATATTTTAGCATTGCCTGCTGCTGTTAATTTTGCCTTAATATACTAATTATGTAAGCATGTCTGAATCTTGACCAATCCAGCTCTTTTTGGATCTTATTTACTAGATCAAATTATTTGAATTTAGAGTCTGTTGGGGATTGCCTTAAAGAGCTTAAAATGTACTTTTAGTACATAAAAATTTGTGCCAAGCAAAAATAGGTCCGTTTGGTAAAAAAAGGCAAAAAAAAAAAAAAACTTTTTTGCTCTAAAAAAAGCCCAAAACACACTTTTGGGAGAAGCTTGAAAATGAGGTTTTTTCTAATAAGCTATTTTTGGCTTTTTCAATAAATAAAAGCTATATTTTCCAACACAATTTCAAACAGATTCATAATGTCTTGCCTATGTGTTGTAGAGAAGCTACAACTGTTGCTCTCTACGCCTCCCCCCCACCCACCAAAAAAAAAAAGATGAAGAACTGTCCAAGTTTATCGGATTATGTTGTGAATATGATTAACCCTAAATGTAGGGGAAAATGTCTTTGTGCATTTAGAAACACTGCTTAACTGTTTTAGAGAAATGGTTAGTTCCTTATAAATAAAAAAGTGTATCACATGGAGGAGATTTCCTTCCAAACATGCCATAAGCCAAAAGTAAAAACTGCCTTCAACATATATATATTTTTTGATAAATAATGTTTTATATATCAAAAAAAGCGCAAAGCGCCTCTAAGTACACAAGAGAGTATACATAGGTCCAATTTAAACCCAAAGTCAAAACCCAAGAAGACCCAACCCAAAAACCCAACTAGAACCCACAACCAAACAATGAACCAAAGAATGAAACCCAAGACTACAACCCACAATAGCCCACCACCAGCCCTAAACAACACAAAGCCCCTAATGCACCTCTAGAGGAAAGGAAAATGCATTTTTTGTCCCAACATAACCCCGCTGGCGATGACACCTCTCTGGAGAAGGTCTCTCTCTAGTCTCATAATTGATAGAGCATCCTAAATACTTGAGTTCCCTCTTCCCTTTTACCTTAGAGTATAGGGCTTCTGCTCCTCTTCAATACTCGAAAAGAGATTCAAAAGACTTTTCTCGTCATATCCATCACCACAAGACAATCCTATGCTGGAGGTGAATTTCACCGCATCTAGCACCACCTCCGAATAGTTCTCCTCCCCCTTCTCCGAAGTGTCCTAGATAAGAAGGTAATTTCAAGTTTTATGTAAATGACATGCTCTGTTCATGGAGAGAGTTTGTAGAAAACTAGTGTTCTGATCAGATTTTCTATTTCAGTCACCGAAGTCATGAATGCCACTTTTTCACCGAATTCATGAGACCTGGTTACTTGTTTAAGCATCCTTTTTGCCCAGCTCGGTATACGAGTTATTATTATGATTGGACATTTATTTTGGGGTGTTTAGTTTGAAACCCCTTTGATTCATAATTGTTTCTAAGTAACTCATTGCATCTCGTATGTGAAAAACCCAATCCATTTGCTCATAATTCTTTTCCTCTACATACTTCATTGTCAAATCATTTAACTATGTGTAATCTTATTACTTTCAATTAAGCATTTCCTTGTGTTTACTTAGAAAAAAAAAAAGTATTTCCTTGTGTTCAATTCCCTGCACCTCCAAATCCTTATATACTTATAAAAAATAAAAATTTCTTGTACGATGGTAATATTGAACAGATTATTCTAGCATAAAATGGTGATGCCTAATTTTTTTTTTTCTTTTGCATGTTACAACAGTGAGCTTGCAATTACTGCTAATAGGAAGAATACAGATAGACATATTGTGTTGCTTGATTTGTCACCAGGTGATGAGATAAATGAAGTTGCAGTTGTTGATATTGAACGAGACAAATGGCTGCCAAGGATTGAGCTTCAAGGTGCTCAAAATTGTATCTATTAGAGCAAATGGATGAAGTGATCTTTTTGTTTTACATGGTTTTTTTTACTGTTACTATGAATTCATCAGTTTATGTTATACATTTATTACATAAACATTCGCTTTCTACATGAAAATTTGAATAGCTCATCTACCTCTAAATCTCCAAACTCTTCTATTTATCCTCTAAGAGGATAGATGACTTGAAGATCGTATATACACATTAGGGTGCTGCTACTTTGAAGTCCATATATTTCTGAGCTTATGTGTGTTTATAATGAATTCCATGACCCTCATCATAGTGTTTAGACGACTGAATATTATGTCTACTATCAGGTTTTTCTATATAGTGTCAGTGAGATATTATAAGTGCTTTGCTAACCCGTTTCTTCAATTGACTTGCTTCTTGTCTCTCTTTCTCTCACACACACAAATAGACATATAAGCATACATCAATGCATGCATAAATACACACACATACACACTTAAATATGTGGTGTGTGTGTGCCTATGTAACCATACATAAATACATACCCGCAATACACATTAATGCATATATAAATGCACACATGCGCATTGTTGGAAGACCCAAGGATGGGGACATTCTAAAGAGGCTATTTGGAAAGTTATTCCTCCGTTCTTAGTGTGGAGCATTTGGAGAGAGAAATTGGCACCTCTTTGAGGACTGCGACTCCAACGTGTTATGTTTAAAATCCTCTTTGCTCTTTTCATCATTTTCTTGACCTTTTTTTTTTTCCTGTTTCTAGCTAAGTGTATCTCTTGTATATGTGTACTTGAGTTGCCCCTTTTGTGCTTTTTGATGATATTTCATTTACTTATTAAAAATTATCATGATTTTCTTGTTCTTGTTCTTTTTTTTTTCCTCCTTCTAACTAGGTGTATTTTCTTGTATACTTCTCATGTACCTGGAGACGCCTTATGCTAATGATTTTTCTTATAAAAAAAATTCTTAAAAAATGTTTTTTTTTTTTTGAAATCTCTCTTAGATTGGGCTGTAGTCTATGTTCCTAATTTTTCCTCTTCGAATCTTGTAGATTTTGTTTAACTTTTTAGATTTTTACATCTTTAGGGTTGTTGTATCTCTTGTTTACTCTTTCATGTATGAGGGCTTTGTCTTTTCTTCTAATAAATTGTTATTCATTAAAAAAAAAAAAGTGCGCACATGCACACACGCATACATCAATGCATGCATAAATCCACACATATAGATACATACTTCAATGCATGTGTAAATGCACAAACAAATGCTTGTAGATATGTGTGTGTGCACGCGTGTGCATGCGTGCTGGTTTGAATTTATTTATGCTTATTTTTCAGGATTTTGTTGCCACCATTAATTAAAAGCTTGCTCATTTGCCCATTCTTTCAGAAAATGATGATGATAATTTGATCCTGGGGCTTTGTGTTGACAAAGTTTCACTCTATGAGAAAGTGAAAATTCAACTTGGAGTTGATGAAGACAGAGAGCTCTCGCCATATTGCATTCTTCTATGCCTTACTCTGGAAGGCAAGCTTGTCATGTTCCATGTGGCCAGGTAGTTTTCTATGATGTTTTTCACACCTTTCTCTATGTTAAGTATCATGTAACTCAAGTACTGCACAAGTAGGTGTCTAAGCTCATTTAAGTGGTTCTGAGCATCCTGAGCATTGCTACTATGATTTTTGCACTACATTTGTCTATATTAGACATTAAATCAAGTTTTTTTTTGCAGTGTCCAAGGAACTTCAGTTCCACCAGAGGTTATTTCTGCCCATTATGACGAAGAAAAGGGGGAAGGGGATGCTAATATGGTGGTACCTGTAGAATGTCCTTTATCCAAACCTTCACTTGGATTAGATAAACCAGAACTAGAACAGGTGTCTTCGGGTTTTGATATCAGGGATGTAAACAGCAAGGAACTTATGACCCAAGAAGACACTGAGATTTCTGCCAAAAGTGATCCAAAGCCTTTTGATGTGAGCAAGAGTTCAGTGCCTCCTTTTGTTGCTGCCAGTCCTGTATCCATCAACGAAAGTAATTCTAAAAGCTGGAAAGTTGAATCCCAGGTAAATTCAGTGTCCTTTGAAACTGCTAGGCATTGCACTGTCCCTGTCACAAAGCTGTACCAAGATGCAGACAGTCAACAAATACAGCCTTTCAGACAGCAAAGCACAAAATTAGATCAATCATCTTTGGCTGGTTCCTTTAACATGTTTAGTGACTTAAGCAAGACAGGAAGTCAAGAATATGCAGACCTTGGATCTATCAATTCTTTTGCAGGAAGAAATCCTGCTGATACCCCTGGTCAATCAAGCCAAAAAAATTTACAAAATAGTGTTGGGCTGCGTAAGGAATCACTGGGACATATTGGATCGACTAGCTTGCAGAGTGCTTCATCTCAGTCGACTAGCACAAAATTAGATCAATCATCTTTGGCAGGTCCCTTTAACATGTTTAGTGACTTAAGCAAGACAGGAAGTCAAGAATGTGCAGACCTTGGATCTATCAATTCTTTTGTAGGAAGAAATCCTGCTGATACCCCTGGTCAATCAAACCAAAAAAATTTACAGAATAGTGTTGGGCTGCGTAAGGAATCACTGGGACATATTGGATCGACTAGCTTACAGAGTGCTTCATCTCAGTCGTGGTCAAGCGGACAATTTGTACATCCAAAAGAGAGTAATGCAAGATCTTCATTTTTACCTTCTGGTTCTATTCAAGGCAACCAAACTGAAAACTCAGGCCCCAGTTTTGATGCTGCAAATGTTTCTGGAGGCCTAGCTGTAAAACCTTTTCGCTTAAAGGATTCCTCTGGTACATCTACTTCAGTCAATTTTTCTGGTGGACCAGTTCAGGGTGGGGCACAGAGAACATCAACATGGGCAGGGAACATTGAATCATCTTCCCTTCGCAGCTCACAAATGTCAGCTCAGGAAAATTTTGTATTGCGAAAGTCTCCAAACCATAAGCTTCATCCTTCCAAGGAAGATTACCGAACTCCGCCCCAGTCAGGCATGCTGAACTCTGAACCAAACTTATCAAAACAGTTTGGAAATGTAATGTACATTTCTTATGCCTTTCAATTTTTGCAAATACTCAGGGAGTAGAAGTTCAGATCAGCATTAGAGTGTAGTTCTTTTAAGCTGTGACTGACTTAAAAGTTTGCTATGTTATGCTCCAGGAGTTCACAATAGGGCAGCCTTGCTAGCATTTCTATAGGTTTTTAGATTGTAATTTTATTCTCAAGTCCAATTTTCTTTTCTATCAGAGTTGCAAACCTGTTTGAAGATCCAAGTCCACCAATTTTCTTCTCATTCTCTTGTTTTTTTCTTTTTTGGGTGGGGGACAGGGAGATGTTTTCCTGAAAATAAATGGTTGCAATTTCCTTCATCTTGTTGTGTTCATTTTTTCTTCCTTCCAGATAAATGAGATGACCAAAGAGCTGGATACACTTTTGGAATCTATAGAAGCAGAGGGTGGTTTCAGGGATGCCTGCACCATTTACCATAAAAGTTCAGTTGAAGCATTGGAGCAAGGCCTGTGGACCCATTCTGACAAATGCAGAGTATGGAAGGTAATTTTTTTGTATTTGACTCGCTCATATCTTCTCTGTCATTTATATTATTTTACGCACTTGTTGGCTCTAGCTTTGAGTTGCTTTATATGATGTAACCACTCGGTTTATGAGATTTTCAAAAGGATCCTGTTCAATCAAAATAATAAGGTCCAGTTGCATACTTTAGTTACTTCTTACAATAATATGGGAAAGAGTTTCATAGATACTTTACAATAATATGGAAAAGAGTTTCATAGATACTAATAGAAAGGACGTAATAGGGGAGGAAAGTTCTCCAGTCTTCTCGTTCTGTGGAATAGGCCATAAGGAGACTAGCGTTTGCAGTGGCTAATAAAAACATCAGCCTACAATCCTACTTTTAGTGGGAATGATCATTTAAGGATAGAATCTCAAGGTAACTCCCCCCAACCCACTTTTCCCTCTCCATCTCTCCAAAACAAAATTCAGGGAGTGCTAATGTCTGACAATAAAGTTCCCTTTGGAACTGGCTGATTTGGAAGGTTATGAAAACCATTAGACTAGAGAGTAGATGAAGTGAAAAACATTTGTATCCGGTAATATCTGTGTTGACCAATAAAGAATATAGCCTTAAATGGAACTTGGGAATGCCAAATGCTCCTAACTTGGCATTGATGAATCTAACCTCTATTGTCTCCCCCATTTAAAATTAATGGTCAGAACAGCTCAAGAACGAGCTATGGTTGCTGGGCAAGCTATGGTTGTTTGTATTCTCTGTTTTAAAGTGAAATGGGTAATGCCTAAGAAGGTAGTTGTGTGTCCTTACTTTTGATAAGTAATTGTGGGCTCTTACTTATAAAAAAAGAAGAAGAGGTAATGTGTGCCCTTTGGATAGAAAAGTTGGTTCAGAAAGCATAGGAGTTTTCTCATTTAGAATGTTAAAGCAGACTATGTGGAAGGAAAGAAATAATCCTACATTTAGTGGTGCTGAGCTGTCTATTATTGAGTTGCACTATTTTTTAGATTGTTGTTTGAGTGGTCTTGTGCACTTGAAACATAGTAAATCATTGTTTATATATATATATATATATAATGGATTTTCTTTCTTTTTTATTATTATTCTTTAGGAGAGCTTTCTATACACTTATTTTGTACATTAGTTTTCCCCTTTATTTTGATAAAATGAATACACACACATAGACACATACATACATAACCATGTCTTAAGCTTGTTTGAATTTTAGACATTTGCTCTTTTGGTAGTATATCTGTATATGTATGTGTTTTTCTTTTTTCTTTGGTAACATTTGTGTTCTCCGTTGTTGTGATTCTTAAATTTTATCACTCGTTTGAATCTTGGTTGTCTTTGGACTTTGTAGAGGATAATGGATGAGCGACTTGGAGAGATCCAAAATCTTCTTGATAAAACTGTTCAAGGTATTGTTCTATGCAAATGAATCACATGAATGAACAGTATTGATTTATTTATCATCAATTTAAGAGCCCTAAGAGATCTATATTGAATATTGTTATAGATTCATCTAGAGGGTCCTATGCTCAATTTTATGGTTGTTACAATCTCAAACAATGTGCATCTAATATGCTCTTACTATAGTGCTGTAATATTTTATCGAGCACTCAGATACTAAGCATGGAAGCAGGTATGAGTGATGAAATTGTGATCTTGAATAATTATGGTACCATTTACAATGGAATTACTTGCAAAGGAGTATATTCCATGTTAAAAACCTTTTCAAGATGTGTGAGATGGAAATGTCCGATAAACTTAAAAAATTCTTCTTATTATTACGCATTAGTCTTTGAAGTAGTTTCTCTGAAACCTGCGCGTGGTTTTTCATTATATATTTTTTGATAAGTCAAAATATATATAAAAAGCGCAGAGGGGTGCAACCCTAAGTACACATGAAGTATACAAGGGAAAGCTTAAGAGGGAGAAGAGAAGTGAGAAAGGAAATCCTGAAAACTAATAACAAGCGGGTCAAGCCAGCCTGCAGCCTAAGTGTAAAGAGTAAAAAAAAAGTAATGAAGAATTTCCTCAAAAGAGTGCGCCGTGTCTTCGAAGCATCTGGCATTACGTTCCCTCCAAATACACCACATCAAGCACAAAGGAACCATCTTTCAAACCACAGCACTCCTTGTGCAACCCCCCGTCCACCAACAAGCGAGTAACTCTCTAACCGTGCCAAGCATAACCCAGCACAAACCAAAACGGCTGAAAATGACGTTCCACAAGGCATACGCCACTCCGCAATGAAGAAGGAAATGATCCACCGACTCCTCATCCGACTCGCATAACCAACATCTATTAACCACAATCATGCCTCTCCGTTGAATATTGTCAATAGTGAGGATCTTACTCCTAGCAGCCGTCCAAGCAAAAAACGCCACTCTAGGCGGGGCCTTGGTCCTCCAAATGCCTTTCCAAGGAAAGGAAATGGACCCAGGCGGAGAGAGAACCCAATAGAAAGTGCTCACCTCAAAAAAGCCTTTGCTAGAGGGAATCCACCACAATTTGTCCTCCAAGTGCCCTCGAAACTTAAACAAATACAAGCGGCTATAAAATGAAGCCAGAACCTCCACCTCCCAGTCATGAATTAACTGAGTGAATACAATGTTCCACTGGACACCATCATTGGAACGCTCCACATTATCCGCAATAGATGCCTCCTTTAAACTGGCAATGCTAAACAAGCGAGGAAAAGAGTCTTTGAGAGAGGTCTCCCAACACCAAACATCCTCCCAAAAACTAATCTTGGAGCCATCCCCAAGGTCAAATCTGAAGTGTCTCTTAAAATTTCGCCACCCCATATAAAGTTGATAAGGCTATAAGTGGACTTTGATCAGGAAAGCCTAAGGTGGACAATTAATATTACCCATCAGCTCTCTATAATTCAATTGATTTGCATCATGTTGCTTCAAACTCTATAGGGCTTACAATTTGATGTTATCATATACATTAGGCCCTTTAATTTTACCATTATAACTTTTTCATTTTCTTCAAAGAGCCAACTTGATTCCACATATATGAGATTATCTTTAGGTAAATCCCAACTGATAGTAGGCTTAGATCTAAGGTTCCAGGTCTTGTTTGTAAGCTGGATATTGTAAAGGCTTTTTGACCATGTCAATTGCGATTTTCTTTTGATCGAGCTCTATTGAGAAAATGCTTATGGCGTTATGCTATGGAGAGATAGGCTTTGTGGAGATCAGTGGTGAAGTCTAAATATGATAGTTTAAGGGGTAGTGGTATTCTAAGGAGGTAATGGGGTCGTTTGGAATTGGAGTGTGAAAATATATAAGGAGGGGGTGGGTAACTTTTTCAAAATTTGTTAGATATGAGGCAGACAATAGGTCAAAGGTCAGGTTTTTTGCAAGATGTGTGGTGTGGGGAACAACTGTCTAAAGATATCTTATTCGGACTTGTATAGTATTGCATGGTGCAAGGACATGTGGGTGGCAGATCATATGCTGTTATGAAATGGGAGTATTCAATGGAATATATTTTTTACCAGACCTGTACATGATTGGGAGGTGGATTTGGTCTCCTCTTTCTTAAGGATGTTGTATTCTCTCAGAGTGAGGCAAGGAGATGCGGACAAAATATGTTGGATCCCTTCCAAAGGGAACAAGTTTGAAGTAAGGTCATATTATCAGGTGTTAACCACATCCACTGGTTCCCTTTTTCCATGGAAGAGTATTTGGAGAGTTAAAGCCCTTTTGAGGGTAGCGTTCTTTGTATGGACAACAACATTAGGGAAAATATTGACTTTGGACAGCATAAGGAAGAGGAACGTGGTTGTGGTGGATTGGTGTTGTACGTACAAGAAGGGTGGAGAGGCCATTGTTCACCTTTTTCTTCATTGTGAAGTAGCAAGAGATTCATAGAGTTCGCTTTTCATTTTGTTTGGTGTTGATTCATGTCTAGAAGGGTGAGAGAGTTGTTGGTGAGTTAGGGAGGTCAAGTGGGACTTTGTACTATTTTGGAAGTTTGGAGGTTGGCTCATTTGTGTTTAATGTAGTGTATTTGGACAGAATGGAAGGCAATGAGCTTTGAAGAGACTTTGGTGGTAGAGCTAAAAAAGATCATGTTCAATTCCCATTACACAAGGATAGCAACACAATAGTCTTTATTATTATTATTATTATTATTATTTTAAGTTTTCCTGAGTTTTGGACATTCATTCTTCTTTTTCTCCTTAAAAGGGGTTTTCTTGTATACTTCCTGGGTGCTAGGATTGTGCCTCTTTGCGCTTTGATAATGATATTTAATTTCTTGTAAAAAATGTTTTGATAAATATATAAAGATGAATCCTACTTGTATGACCACATCCCACGTGGTGACCTTACATCTTTTCTGCTTGTCTTGTCTGACAATCTTATGCATTGGTCAGTATCATGATTTAAGTTACAAATAGTTGTCTAACTAACTCAGTTTTGGCAAGGAAAATATACATGGAAGGCATTGTTAAACAAGCTTCTGATACCCAGTATTGGGACCTCTGGAATCGCCAGAAGTTGAGTTCTGAATTTGAGATGAAGCGGCGGCATATATTACAAATGAATCAGGTATAACAGTTATTTTTCGCTAGACATAGACTTGTCCGACCTGAGGTCTCAATTTTTGTGTTTGCAACCTGTCCCAGGATTTGACCAATCAATTAATTGAACTTGGAAAGGCATTTTAACAGTGTCGAGGTCAATAAATTTGGTGAAAATGGTGGAGGTCATGTGGTTCAGAGAGCTTTTCAGAGTAGAGTTAGGCCTTCAAGGTATATTGCTTTTATGAAAGATAAGTGAATTCATCCTCGTAAATTCTTTATTTTACTTCAACTATAGAACATTTAGCTTTCCCTCCTAATTTGTTGGCATTTATTGTATATTTATGGGATCCCAAAAACAGGCTAATTGCAGAATACTATTTAGTTTTGGATCTCTGAACCAAAGTAATTATAATTTCTAATTTTTACTCGAAACATTCTTGTTGCAGACAAATTCAGTCGTTACATAGTTTACATAGCACAACTAGTTCACTGTCAGCAGCTGCTGAGCAACTTTCTGAATGTCTCTCCAAACAAATGGCAGTTCTGAGTATAGAATCGCCTGTAAAACGAAAAAATGTCAAAAAAGAGTTGTTTGAAACAATAGGGATCCCTTATGATTCCTCTTTCAGCTCTCCAGATGCAGCCAAAGTTAGTGATACCACTTCAAGTAAGAAACTCTTACTTTCTTCTGGTTCTGCTGCTGCTAAAGATCAGTCCAGGAGAAACCAATTGAGTGCTATGAAGAGTTATGAACCAGAAACGGCAAGGAGGAGGAGAGACTCACTAGATCGGGTAAGGAGTACTATATTATAATTTCCCTAATAATTATATAAGCCCCTTTTTGCATTAAAAATATTATACTCTGTCAATTGATGCTTAGTTTCAGAGCTCAACTTGGTCTTACTGACATTAGCTTTACTTCGATGACCAAATCTGTGAAACGAGTCTGCTAAAGTGTTAGCGATATGATTGCTTGCCTAAAGTGTTAGCGATATGATTGCTTGCATTTGTTTTTCTCTTGCCACTAGTTAATAATAGAATTTCTGTAAATTATTCTGCCAGTATTTGCGGAATTCCTATGAAGCAGTGTAGTATGACCATCTCTTCTCAGGTCAAGCGACGTTTAAATTTTTTTAATGTCTTATTTTATCTATTGAAGTATATTTCTCCACATGTGAACATTTAGGATACATACACGGTGAGATAACTCAATCCCCTCATTTCTCTTAATTTGCCAAACTGTGATAAGAAATTTTTTACTTCTCACCAAGTGTTGCTGCTGACTGATCAAAGACCAACTTATAATTTATTTTCTTCCTGATGACCTGTATCAGAGTTGGGCTAGTTTTGAGCCTTCAAGAACAACTGTTAAAAGGATCCTTTTGCCAGAATGCCAGAAGGAAAGTATGAGTGGGTCATCTTTTTCTATGAATAAGCAGCATTCTAGCTCCCGTGTGCTGGATGGTTCAGCAGCTGCTCGCCCACCAGATCACACAAACCCTTTAACCTTCTTCTATTCATCTCCAAACAAAGGTGATGCAAAACTAAGTGCAAACTAAAAACCTCTTTTGGCTTACAGTTGGAAGCATAATAAGAGACAGTGGCTGATCATTGCTCTTCCATTTTGATGTGTGTCTAGCAGGCATTCAGGATACATCAACAAAACAAGCCTCTAAGAGCACAAATCAATTCACATCTACTAATCAGCTTCCGGCACCATCACAAACTGTGGGGATAAAGTCTCCTACATTGCAAAGACACAATACTTCAGCATTGTCATCTCTGCCAGCATCTCAGTTTTCACCTGTAACTGAAAAAGATCACACTAGGGAAACTAGCGATATGGCCAGAGAAATTTCCTTCAGTGGGATGACTTATAAGCCTGGTTCAGTTCCAATAAATGAAGCTAAGTCAACGCTGCAGTCTGAGACTAATCGATGTCAGAAACCATTAACACCCACAATGTTACCCACACAGGCACTGTCATTGTCAAAGAAATCCAGTGGAATTTCTGATTCAAGTAGTAAAGAAACTATGGTCACAAGTTACATAATTGGGACTAATAAGGATAAGGCTTTAACTACAAAAAGTTCACTTTTTGAATCTGAGGAAAAGCATGACTCTCCATCCTCTTCCACATTTAATGTGCCGGCAGCTCCCAGCCTAACTAGACAAGTTCAGCTTGATGCTCCTGTGGGCAGAAGCCAGCCTGGTGAAAATGTGTTACTTTCTCCGAAATTTCCAGTATCAGCTTCAGCTCCCTCCTCTCCAATGATCAATTCAATGACAGCTCCTCCTCCCTCTTCATTATCTACTCCAACCGTGCCAACCTCTTTATCTTCAGTTCAACTAAGCAGACCTTTCACCACTTCTAATTCAAGTGCAGATCCTAACCAAGCAGTCTCAACATCCTCCTCATCAACTTCCACTTCTCCAATCGCCCCTTATGATTCCTTTTCCTTGCAGGCTTCTAAAACATTGGTGACCTCAAATACTCCTCTAGTGTCCAACTCCGAGTATCCTAAGGCACAGCCTTCCATGGACAAATTTAGTTTAAAAACAGATACAGATGCTAGTACACAAGCCCCACCTGTGCAGTCTCAGGCTCCCAAAGGTGAAGTTAAATCGAAGCTTGAAGCTTCAAGAATAGCTGGTGCTACAGTTGAAATTTCAACGAGTCTGGCATCTGGAAGCCAGCCCAGTTTTAGCAACATGGCAAATCCCACACTTAATGTCTCATTGAATGCACGACCAGAACAGCCATCTGCTGCACGTGTTCTGTTCCCAACACCACTCTCAACTTCTGGGAGCGCAGCTTATGAAAAGAATGAAAGTCTGGATGTTGCAGTAACAGAAGAGGACGAGATGGAGGAGGAGGCTCCTGAAAGTAACACAGCTGAACTTACTTTGAGAAGCCTTGGTGGGTTTGGAATCGGCTCAACCCCCAATCCAGCTGCTCCTAAATCAAATCCATTTGGTAATGCAGTATCAAGTCCGAAGAGCTCAGCATTTAACCTGACAATTCCTAGTGAAGTGCCGTTTCGCCCTGCATCTTTTAGCTTCCAATCTCCCCACTCTTCACAACCATCTCAGCCAATGAGTTCGACTTCATTCTCTGGTGGATTCAGTACTGGGACGAATGCTCAAGCTCCAACTCAGACTGGGTTTGGTCAGCCGGCACAGATTGGATCTGGGCAGCAAGCACTGGGATCAGTTCTTGGTGCTTTTGGACAGTCAAGACAACTTGGTACTGGTCTACCCGGTGCAGGTTTTGCATCTCCCAGTGGTTTTGGTGGTGGCTTCCCTGGCACTAGTTCGAGTGGTGGGTTTTCAAATGCTTCTCCTGGAGGTGGGTTTGCTGGTGTAGCATCTACTGCTGGTGGGTTTGCTGGTTTGGCTTCGGCTAGTGGTGGGTTTGCTGGTGCAGCTTCTGGGGTTGTGGGATTTGCAGGCATGGCTTCAGCAGGTGGTGGGTCTGGCAGCACTGCCTTAGTTGGTGGTGGGTTCCCCGGGGCAGGTGGTATTTTATCCATCTTATTTTACATGGTGTTGATTTAAGTTCTTTATGAGGTCTTCTCTTATTTATGTTATGCGAATATGTTTAGGTGGTGGTTTTGGGGCTTTCAGCAGCCAAGGTGGTACTGGTTTCTCTGCTTTCAATGGCAGCACAGGGGGAACTGGAAAACCTTCTGAGCTCTTCACGCAGATGAGAAGATAGTTTTGCCGTATTATATATAGATAAAAGCTCATGGGAAGCTTAATTTGATCACTGCAGTCAGATTCCAATGAAGGCAATTATAGAACAACGTCCTAAAAACATTTAACGAGAGACTCGCTGGGCCATAGGCTTCCCTGTCTTGCGTGATATGTACAATAAGATTCCCAGTTATGTACAATGATATGGCTTTCCAGCAGGTTAAAGCTCTTTTCTTTTCTGTTCTTCTCTTTTCTTCTTCTTCTTCTCTCTTTTTTTTTTTTCATTCTCGAATATATGTAGTGGCTAATTTAGTTGGTCGAAGTGTGTGACAATGATGGTTTTTTTCTCTCTTCTTTCTTTTTAAATTGAGGCCAACATGCACTTAATGAACATGGCCAAATCGTTTGTTGTTAAAACTAAAATTTCAGTGTGCTTGAAGACTCTGGAAGCATATATAATTGTGAATATGAAGTCAATCATCCAGATCAGAAGTTCTACATGAAGATGCCCTCCTGTCTGGTGGCCTGCCTAGCTGCCTATGAGACACTGCCAACTAGTCTTTTACGTGTCATTTAAAACATTTCATTTCAGCATACGCGTTAGTATAAGAAAAATAAGAAAATTCTTGGCAATTACTTCCACACGTACAGTATCTTTGAATTGTAGAGGCTAATATATTATTCTTATATCATTTATGGGATGTATTAAACCTAATAAAATGATGTGTAATGCGTTCATGTTTTCTATTTTCAGTGTCCCATCAATCAAACTTTTTATTTTTTTCAATTGAAGAAAGATTCATTCACCAAACATTATAAGGCTACGAAAATGATTATATATATATATATATATATATATATATATATATTCTATCTTGTACAAATGACCTTACCGATTGAAGACATGAAATAGAGTCAAATGTCATGTAGAAAATTCTTGACAATTACTTCCACACGGTGTTCGAAATAATATATTGTAGAAAAATACTAAATTAGTACTAATCAAATTGAGGACTCGTATATATGGCTACATTTTTAGATATAAGATATGGTTGTTCAAAAGAAGAAACGTGATATAGCTACAACATAGGCTTAATAAAAACCCAACTACTCTCTTACGTGACATGTGTCATTTAAAATATTTCATTTCAGCATACGCATTGGTATAAGAAAGATAAGAAAATTCTTGACAATTACTTTCACACATACGGTATCTTTGAATTGTAGAGGCTAATATATTATTCTTATATCATTTATGAGATGTATTAAACCTAATAAAATGATGTGTAATACATTCATGTTTTCTATTTTCAATGTTAGGTGAAGATATTTGGTGAGATTATATAAGTTTATAATATGTGAAAGTGGGGTAGTATTTGTGTAATAAAATACCCCAACCAAAAATCACATCACTTTCTTCTTTTCCTTTTCTTTCTTTCTTTTCTCTTTCTCTTTCCTTCTTTTATACCTCGCTAAATGACTCTTAAAGAAAGAAGAAATTACTGGCAACTTCTATTGAGAAAACTAACCTTCAGTTATTCAGTTAGTTGGATTCTACACGTATGTAATAAGAATGCTTACAAGCTGACTTTCATTTTCTATCTTGTTATAGTCTAAACTAACTTATCTTTCAGTTAGTTTTAGTTGTAACTTAATTTAGTTAGTTTGACGAGCTTTGTTATCATTGTAACCAAGTATATAAGTTGGATTCATTCTTTGTTAATCAAGTTAAGGTTGATCTTATGAATTTCTTCCCAATCAAAGTCACTCAGTTCCGTCCTATCAGTCTTGCGAATTTCATTTACAAGGTCATTTCTAAGATCCTGGCCAATCGGCTAAAACCCCTGCTCCACAAGATCATTTCCCCCAATCAATCTGCTTTTCTTAAAGGTAGATCCATCCATGATAACTCTATTCTTGCTCACGAAATTTCCATTCCATGAAAAAGAAAAAGGGTAATGGGGGTCTTATGGCCATTAAGCTTGATATGGAGAAGGCTTTTGACCATATGGAATGGAGTTTCTTGCTTCGTATTTTCTCCCTCCTAGGTTTCAGCCACAAATGGCTTCAACTTGTGGAGCAGTGCATCTCCACTGCGTCTTTTTCCATCCTCCTGGATGGCTCTCCCTTTGGGATGTTCCCCTCCTCACGAGGTCTTAGACAAGGGGATCCCTTATCCCCTTTCCTTTTTATTCTTGGCTCTGAAGCCCTCTCTCGGCTTATCGTCCTGGCTGAAAATCTTGGTTCTATCAACGGGATTAAAATTTCCAGAGATTCTCCCCGCATTTCCCACCTTCTTTTTGCAGATGATCTTATGTTTTTTGCCAAAGCCTCCACCTCTGAAGCCAACTCTATCCTTGATTGCCTCACTACCTACTCGCAATGGTCTGACCAGAATATTAACTTCCAAAAATCCTCCATTTTTTTCAGCCCAAACAGCCACCACAATGCCATGGCCGACATAAAATCTATCTTGCATCTCCAACAAATTTCCCCCAGAGCTAAATACCTTGGCCTCCCTCTTTTTGTGAATAAGAACAAGAGGAGGGCTTTTGAAGACATCAAGGCAAACATCCTCAGCCGCATTACTAGTTGGAAGGCTAAGTTACTCTCCCAAGCTGCTAGAACGACCCTTATAAAGTTTGTGGCAAATGCCACCCCTGTTTACACTATGTCCTTGTTCCTCCTCCCCAAGGCTATTTGGCTTGACATTGACTCTTCTCTTAGGAAATTCTGGTGGGGTTACCCTCAAGAAAAAAAGCATTGCCTTTCCCTTTTAGGATGAAACAAGATCTGCTCTCCGAGATGCTTTGGTGGTCTAGGCTTAAGGAAAATGGAGTTTCTTAACAAGGCTCTTTTGGCAAAGCTTGGTTGGTCTATTCTCAACAATAGACTTTCTGGATCCAATCTCTTATGGCTAAATATTTAAGGTACACAGATTTGCTGTCAGTCTCTATTAAGCCCTCTGATTCTTGGCTTTGGAAGGGTATCTTGAAGAATAGAGATATTATTACTAGAAATGCCTGCTAGGTGGCCTCTTCGGTCTCTGCTCTAAATGTTTGGACATCTCCTTGGATCCCTTCCTTGCCTGGTTTTAAGCCCTCTCCCAACCCTAACCTTACCTCCCTTCCTCATTTTTCCATCTCTGACCTTATCCTGCTTGGGAACAGATCTTGGAACATTGATCTGCTTTCTGACCTCTTCACTCCCTTTCTGTCCAAGCCATAAAGAATATCTATCTCTCCCCTTCCCCCATCCCTGACCGTCTTGTTTGGACCTCCTCTTCCTCAGGACTTTTCTATGTTAAAGCTG
Organism: Carpinus viminea; assembly: GCA_013348765.1. NCBI lineage: Eukaryota > Viridiplantae > Streptophyta > Magnoliopsida > Fagales > Betulaceae > Carpinus > Carpinus viminea. The sequence continues at coordinate 54,806,958 of CP054668.1, read as the reverse complement.
CCCATGAATCCTTCTCCTCCTTTTAGCCCCTTCTTCCACCCCCCTTAACCCTCTAGATTAAACCTCTTTGTGGAGCCTTAAAATTCAGCACCGCCTAAAGCATTTTCTCAGGAAAGTTGTTTGGAACATTCTCCCTACCAGGTCAAATATTTTCAAGTTCTCCCATACTGTCACTGTTGATGAGCTCTCGTGTCCCTTGTGTGATGGTCCAATTGAGACTCTTACTCATATTTTTCTGGATTGTCCTTTTGCCAGAGCAGTGTGGAGATATTGTAGTTGGCCTATTAATACTGCCACTTTTGCTAACCTACCTTTGCAGGAATGGGCTAAGGCTGTGATTAACCCCTCTACTCTTTTTGGCATCCTCAGAAATTATGTCCATGATTTTCAGCTTACTGCACTTATCACCATGGACCACATTTGGATGGCTAGGAATTGTCTTATTCATGGTGGTGTTTATCCGGACCCACAGGTTTGTCATAAAGCCATTATTGGCTCTATTCAAAAGCATTCAAAGGCTTGGGCTGATTCTCAGAGCTCTCCTCTTTAGTGGTCCCCTCCTCCTCATGGGTCTTTTAAAGTGAACTTTGATGTTGCTGTTCGCCCAAACTTCAGTGTGGCTTCTGCAGTTCTACGTAGTCATAATGGTTGGATTTTGGCAGCCCGCACCCAGCAATTACCCCCCTCTGAAGCTTCTTTTGGTGAGGCCTCTGCAGCCTTGCTTGCTGTCCGCAAGCTGCCCCTCTATTCATGTGGAAGGTGACTCCCTCCTCACCATCTTGGCCATCAATCAAGGTCACCTCTTCTCAGATTGGCCTTGTGCTCCTGTGATTGCCGACTGTCGCCAGCAACTCTCATTTTTCAATACTTGTACCGCTTCAAAGGTCTCTAGATGTGTCAATTCCCGGGCACACTCGGTTGCTAAATGGGCCGCTTTCCACCTAGTGTTTGGAAGCATTCCCGAAAACTCTCCTTTCCTTTCGGCTTTGAGAATTAGGAGTGGCAAAAACCCTCCCTTGTAATTTGTTTTTTGTGTTTTGTTTGTCTCCCTTTCCTTTTCCCGAAGTTGCTTAGAAAAAAAGAAAAAGTTAAAGTTGAATATACAGAGAATATCACAAGTTTCGTTCTTCCATTTCCTTCAATCTTCTTCAGCTTTCTTCTTCATTTCTCCGTTTTCTGTTCTTCATTTCTCTGTGGTATTGCTCTTTAATACAGCATTCTGTATTTGATATGGTATCTTGAAAATCTTGAAATTAATTAATTCTGTATCTTATAATTAATTAATAAACAAAACAATCTTGAAAGATGAGGAAAAGCATACGCGTTGGTCAAAGAAAGAAGAAATTTTGTTGCAACTTCCACACGGCACACGGTAACTTTATGTGAAGTTAAAAATTAATTTGGATAAATATTAAATGTGATCTCGCTGCGTTGTTACAATTTTTTTACAATTGATTGACATGCATGTTCACAAACCCATTACATATGTATCCAGTCAATGATCGATCTTTCATCATCTTTTATTATATATATTGGTCTACTATAAATAGTTGGAATATCATATGCGTACGTTGCTCAATGCCTCATGCATGTGTGATCTTCTGCATCACTTTCCCAACACCATTCAATTTGGGATCAATTAAGTAAAATGGTTCCTCATGAGAGAAAGGATAATTCTTAAATCATTTATGGGATGCATTCACCCTCATAGAATGGTGCGTATTCCTGTTTTTCATTTCTAATATCCCATCAATCAAACTTTTTTATTTTTATTTTTTAGAAAATAGATACAAAATTAGTCGCTTCTTGGTTTCTTGATTTGATTTCCGTTTATAATTCAAAAACAATTAAGAAGTCCTGTGGTATGCAAAAAAAACAATTTAGTCACTCTGGTTAAATTCAATCCAATTGACTTAACGGATTACATTAGTGTCTTGTACATCATCCAATTAAATTATGACGCGTGTCATCTTTTTATTTATAACTTTAAAATCACACTTGGACTTTCTACATCATATTATTATGCCAACTAATATTCTCATCGACTTATTTTTTATTTTTTATTTTTTTTTCGTTAAACATGTCGGATAAAATATTTTTAAAACCCTAATTTTACCAAATTATTGATTTGAAAACCTAATTCAAAAGAAAACAAATTATTATTCTTCTTCCCGCATCTTCTTCTTCATCTCTTTTTCTCAGTCTTCTTCTTCTTCTTCTCCTTCTCCTTCTCTTTTCTCTGTTTTTTTCTTGTCGTGGTTTTTTTTTCTCCGTCTCTTCCTATCTATTCATAACAATTAAATCTCAAAATAAGAATTTTTCTAATCCAAACTCCATTGAAAAGAATTCACTAATTCCGTAAAAAAAAAGAAAAAAGAAAGAAAAAAAAGACAAACAAATTGAATAAATCCAAACAGCAATTTGAAGTTTTTGTTGGTTTCAATGTCAACTATGAAAAGAAGAAGAAAGAGACAAAGAAAAAGAGATGAAGAAGAATAATTTGTTCTTTTGAATTGGGTTTTCAGATCAATAATTTGGTAGAATTAGGGTTTTAAAATATTTACTAATGTGTTCAACGTTAAAAAAAAAAAAAAAAAAGAAGTGAGAATATTAATGGCATAATAATATGAAATGGAAAATCAAGTGTGATTTTAAAAGTCATAAATAAAATATGACACGATCATAATTTAATTGGATGTGACATGGCATTAATACTTTGAGTTTGTTGATATTAAGAATTTTGTATTTTCCCTTATAAATAAACAGATGCTCATCAATAGTAACCTGGCCACATCTAATTGGCAATGATGTGGTCACACCACTCCCAAACGTGTGATCATCCCATTGAATCAAAATTTAATAATGGTTCATTCTAAATCTAATGATAATTTTAAAAGTTATATCATTTTTGGACATAGGAATCTTACCTATAGCATCACTTTTTTTTTTTTTTTGGGTAAAAGCGTCACTCTTGTGTTATTTGAGAATATTTTATAGAATTTAATGCTTCAGTCCAAATTGACAGAAAATCCTGTGCCACCTCAATTCTTTTTCATCTGTCAGTGTGTGAAGAAAGTTACAATGACCTATGTGGTTTAATGTTAGCTAAGGATCACTCCGATGGTAGCTAGGGGCGAGATTGCATTCATCAAGAATGTGCAGTCATCGATCGTGTAATTAATGACACTTTTGGCTTGATAAGATCACATTCGTTGATTGTGGTTAATTTACTTCTATATGCCTCAATTATCCGCATTTATGCCTCAATTATCAAACCTCATTGGGGGTGATGGTGAAATGATGGAATGATTACTTATAATGTAAAAAGGTCCATCAATTGTAATGGACTTGCAACGTGGTAATGGGTTTCCATTCCTTCTACACATCTTAAATTCAATGTAGAAAAGCTCTGCAAATTTTTTTTTTTTAAAAGAGAGGCATGTGCACTAATGATGCCATAACATAACTTCTAATCTGGAATTTTGAAATGACAAATCTTCCAGTGAATATTGAAGCTAAAACTGAATTCTCATTGCAGGAATGTGGTCAAAACTGGTTTGAAATTTGAAATTTTCAACTTATTCTTAAAAGCAAAAAACCTTTTCCATTTCTGAGTTTGGAGTCTGCAATCCGGGAGGTAACACCCAAAATAGTTACGAATTATAAGCAAATTCTGTTCTGCATCTGCTTAAAAATATAAATTGACCAAAAAGCATTACAAATATGGTAAAGCCCAAAAAAAAAAAAAAAAACCCACTCTTCTCCTCATGTATAACATTGGAGGAATACAAAAAAGAACAAGGAAAAAAGTGTACCCAAGGAATGTCATCAAGATATTTCCCTTATTTATCACACGGGAACCCCTAATTCAGAAATCTTCATTATCTGTTTGTTCAACTTATCTCTCTGCTGTTTCACAATTGAAGCCATAGAAGCAACCTAATGAGAGAGGGGAGGAACAACTTCAGTTAAGTAACTAACTATGATCTAACCAAATATAAATAAATAAAATCTTTTGGAGAAAAATGAAGAATATAAACATGACAATGATTGACTTGCCTCTGCTCGAAGTTTCAAAGCCTCCCTAACAGGGTATTCTCGCAGCCCATCCATCAATTCTATACAAAATGTGAAAAAAAAAAGAAAAAAAAAAAAAGAAGAAAGAAAAAGGGGGATATAAGTGCAACTTGCAAAGGATACAAGGAGTTCAGCAATAGAAAAGGCCAAAAAAAAAAAAAAAAACGAAGAAGAAGACAAAATGCCAGAAGAAAATTGAAAGTAGGCTTAATTTTGATGTGAGGCCTAATCTGGATCCACCGAATACTGTGCTAGTTCATGTTAAATCAAACTCCATGTTTCTTGGCATTAAGCAGATCTCCTTATTTAGGGTGGATGGTGTTCTAATGAGACCTATGGATGATGCTCTCTTTTAGTAAGGTGTTTCTCTTGTATACATATACCTGAGTTGCACCTTATTGCATTTTAATAATACTTGCAATTACTTGCCAAAAAAAAACCAGCAGCCTCTTATTTTCAGGGTTTTTTTTTTAAAAAAAAATATATATATATTCGATTTCAAACCTCACATAATCCTCAACTAGCCTTCTAATCAACAAAATAAATGCCTTAAAAATGATCATGAATCATTTTGCTCTCTTTTCGCACCATATATCTGGCTACTTTGTGGGGAATGGTCACAAAGTAAATAGACAGCAAAATATTTAAGCCCGAAGTCCCTTTGGAAACTTTTAAGAAAGCAGAACCTCTTCTGTTTTGCTTATAATTGGCACAGGAAAGTTGTATTTCTACGTTTTCCACTCTATAAACATATATAGCTCCTTTTAAGTAACCAAGGGCACCATATTGTGAAATCAGCAAATTTAACGAGAGTAAAGCCTTGCCAATGTTAATGACCAGACCACAGCACCAATTATGGACAAGGTAAAAAAGAAATCCCATGGAAGCAATCAGGCTCTGATGGTCATAACACCTCATCAACAGCAAACAAACTGAAAGGGGACAGGATAAAGGAGAGAGGCAGCGGGGTGTGGGGGAGGGTGTTGGGGTGTTGAAGTGGAGGAAAAGAGAGAGTCAAGAACGCAAACCTGCGGCTTGTGCTTCAACCTCATAAACTGATTTCGCAAGGTCTTGAATTTCACTTCCAGCTTTCCTACACATTTCAATTGGAATAATCAGATAATGTAAAGGAATAGCCACAGAATTAATTTAGGGTATTTAAATAACTTCTACATGAGCTCAGTATGGCCGTAGTTCAAATCCTTTTCAGCAAGTGCTGCCCTTTCGAGCAACTTTTTGCTCTCCTTCTTCATTAGATCAACAGAAAGGTTCAACTCCTTCACATTCTTCTCAGCTCTAACAAACTGTGCCTGCATATATATATTTGTAGAGGGAGAGGAGGGGGGGAATGTATCAAAAGAACGGAAGAGTATGATCTTTAATATTGAAATACCTGAAACCTACAATTTAGAATTTCGGTACTAAAACAAGTGACAATCACAGATTAAGAGGTACAGATACAGTTATATATATATTATTCATAGTTGAAAAGAAGCATCTCAGGAAAAAAGAAAAAGAGAAAGATACCTCCTCACTTTGTAGTCGACCCAGGGTATGACGAAACAAAAACCTTCTTGGGCCTGGAAAGAAAATAATTCTCTGTAGGAATCAGTTCACATAAGATTTATGAAGCAAAATTAGTAGATAATTTAACATAAAAGTTATGTCTAGACTAGTCAAGTGATCCATTAATCAAGAAGAGATGCGAGGAGCTAGACATTATCTGAACAATGCAATTACATGCAAGTGCTTGGAAGGTTCAATTCACGATTTATGACCCAATAATCGGCGAACTAGACAGCTGATTATATTTCATCTTAAATCCTTAAGTTTAGAAAATACAAACGTAATGGGGAGAAGGGGAAAAAAGTTCCAAAACAAATAAAAACGTCTTTTAGTGTCAACTCATCTGATCAAGATGGTGTCAGGCATATCAATCGCCTTACTAGAACTCAAAAGTATTTTTTGATAAGTCGAACTCGTAAAGTATTATGTCCTGCACATCATATAAAACTTAAATATCCAGCATGCACAAACGCGAAGACGACGGTTATCTTCAGAATGGATAGCACATGATCAACATGTATCAAGTATAAGGCCAGAATGACTGAATAAGAACAATGATAATTCATTCTTTTCCATTTTATAAACCCACTTCTTTTTTTGACAGATGCTAGTCATTGTGATATCTTGCTGCTAACAAGTGCATGCTGGCTCAGAAAAGAAAAAATGTGCATGCTGGCAACCTGTTTTGGGCAGCCCGACAAGACTCAAAGACACCAAGATTTCTGCTCTCCGATGGAACTAATAGGCTGTTCACCAAAGACAATTGTGCCTTTAAGGTATTCAACCCATCCCTTTTGACAGAACTAGCTCTAATCAAATTATTAGATTAATCTTTTGCTCAAGGTAAGTAACGCTCCTCATTCCAAAAATCCTTCCACAGCAACTCAGGGACGTAATATGGCCTTGGGTGGCCTAGCTTATCAATATTCACTGAAATAGATAGAATAGCTAAATTTTGATACTCCATAACCAATTTCCAATTGACACAAAATAAACTCAAGCATCTCTACAAAAAAAAAAAAACAAGGCTTCCAGAGAGGCTTCTGCCCCAGTGTCGGTCTCCTGGGTAAAAAGCCCTTGTGCTGCATATGGATTTTCTTTTTAAATGAAAGGATTATTTTCCATTTCACATGATATCCCACGATTGGAGACACCATTTAGGATGGAATATTAACAGCTTAAATTACGTGGGAAAGCTCAATTGTAGAATGTCTCAGGTGATCATACAATTTCTCTCCCTACGAAGCCAAACAGGGGATTTAAGTAGTGGTACTCTACATCCCCATATAATTCATTATCCCTCCCTTAACCCCTCTGTGATTAACTGGAGTACCGTCCTTTGATATGGAAAATAGCATACCGCCATTGAGCAAGCATGAGCTAAGCTTTTAGCAAATCCTTTTTATGCGAAATGAATACCTGGCATAAGAAGAAAAGCAGCAGTTGCTGCAACCCCGACAGCCGCACCTGGATGTTCCCTCGCCCTCTTCAACTCATCTGAAAGGCATGCAACTAAATCCTTTTTGTTAATGCAAAAGAAACACATCATTCCCACAAATTCAAAATAAAAATTATTACGAGGAGCGATTGACCTTTGATTTTGATGAAGAAAGCTTCCTCATAGCTTCTACACCGGGACAACGCACGCGGTACGAAATCCTGTAAGGTGCGAAGATGGTCGGAAGAGTTTTGCTGGAGAGAACGAGTCGATTCGATCACACTATGTTGCAGATCCTCCGCCATTGACGCTATTGATGATAATGATGAAGCATGCGATTCTTGCTTTTCCTTTTGCTGCTCCATTGCCGCTTCTTCAGCCCCCGACGACGCCGTCTCCGCCATTTTTTCTTCCCCGAAGCAGGTGGGACCGGTTTCTTTGTTTATTTCTTTTGCGTGCTTGCCTCGTTTCCTTTCTCATATTCGGTGGGCCGCTCCATCTTGGATATGGGCCGTCCATGAAACCTCCTGTGCAGAGATTATTATTATTACTTTAAATAAATATTACAGTTAAATACATTTATTTACACCATGTGGCTTAACTTTTTTCTTTTTTTTCTTCATTCTTAAGATTTACTTTTTATTACATACGGTTCTTCTAATTTGCTTAAAGATAAAGATAATTTTTTAGTCAAAATTCCATTCAAAATTTGTTAAAATATCATGTTAGTACTAATCACAGTTTGATATGTTCATATAATTAATTATTTAAAAATATATATATATTTAAAATAATAATTTAACTCCCAAATGGCCCCCCACTTTTTTTTTTTAATGTTTCTTATTTTTATAAAATTATTGTTGTTAATTAATTAATATTTTATATGCCAAAACGAATGGACCTTGGAGAAGAAAAAACCTTGTACTTATCTCAATTATGGCTCCAATCAAAGGTTTTCACCCACCTTTTTTTAATTTGTTTTTGAGTGAAGGTTTTCAATCCTAAAAATTAAAATGCACTTGAACAGATTTCATAAATAGCTAGTACCAAATCTCGTGCATCACGTGTGAGTGCACGAAGGGTGGTAGAGGGAGTAGCTAGCTATAGGCACACATTACCACACAGTCTAGTCTCTGACTCTGAGTGAGGCCTGAGGCCTGAGGCCTGAGCATGAGCAAGCAAAGAATAAACACAAACAAAAAAAAGGATATGCTTTATTCAACCCAAGCGTTACACCTAATGGTCAATGTAAGTAAAATCATTTACATTACTCCTTTGTATATATAATATAATGTGTGAAATTTAATAAATTAAATTAAAAATATTTGTAAGAATTATGGAAAGTTAGTTCGAGAGGAACAAGGAAAAGGAAAAGGAAAAGGGAACGGTAACGGAGGCAGCGGCTCTTTTTCGGTTTCCGTCATTCGCTATGCGCCCATGCGGCCATGCCCATGCCCATGCCCATCTAACCAAATCTGTTGTTATGTCTCCATGTACGCTGTAATTATCTTCTCTGGTTGCAGAGTATCCATGTCTTCTTCATCTTCTTCATCTTCTTCAGTTTGGTCCCGCCAAAACCAACAGTTTCAGATTCATTTGAAATGCAAATTCCCTTGTTTAAATAGTCATTTCATTTAGGGTTCAGAACAAAAAACAAAGAGGGGAAGCAAATAGGGATTCGAAGGGGTTTCGGGGCATATGATGCTTTGTTCATCATTGAGGGATCGAATACAGCCATGGCTTCGCGATTACGATAGCCTTCAATCTTTCGCCGTCATCCTCATCTACATTCAGGTTACTCTTTCTTCTCTTTTTCTATTACATTTCATTTTCTAAATAAAAACTTCAATTAATTAGGGCTCTTTTTAAAAAAATAAACAAATAAACAAATAAAACAGATTGGTTGCGCGTTGATTGGATCACTGGGCGCATTGTACAACGGAGTGTTGCTGATAAATCTGTCCATCGCGTTGTTCGCTTTGGTAGCCATTGAGAGCAGCAGTCAGATCCTTGGGCGCACCTATGCGGTTCTCCTCTTCTGCGCTATCTTCCTCGATATCTTCTGGTTCATCCTCTTCACTTACGACATTTGGTCAGTCTCTCCTCCCCCTTTTTATCTTTGATTATATTTCTTTACAAACAAAAGCGTATTTGTTTGAATAAGTCATCTAGCTGTGACGCCAGAACAACTAATTATTTGATTTCAACTCTTTAATCCCTCACTCATGTCTTCTTATGTTCTGCTTTATTTATTCATAATGCAACAAATGTTTGGTGAACAATGTTTAAAGCAGTAATTAAACGAGCATATTCATCATTTCCTCTCGGCTTTAAGTTTTTGAGATAATAAGGGATTTAACATGGCATACGAGCAGATTTTCTAAGCTTGCTGTCATTTAAATAAAATAGTTCACGGGTTGTTAGGTCCAGCACGTAAAATGAGTGCAAGTATTTAATTAAACGATCAAATTTATCATTTTCTATTAGCTTATGCTTTTGGGATAAGCGGAGATTTAACAAACAAGAACTCTAATAAGTGGTACAAGAACTTGTACAGATTGCTGCAGCATATGTTTGTGTTCTCTACAACTTCACTTTTTTTTAAAAAAAAAATGGAATCTGGTTGTGGAATAATTTTCCAATATGAACTTGTATTGGCTCATGTGGCAATGCCATGTTCTGTGTGTACATGAAACGTATTTGTGTGCATGTGTTTGTAAATTCTAATATCTTATCTAGCGAAAATTTTATCTCTGCAGGAACATTTCTACTGAGTATTATGGACAATTCATTATATTTTCAGTGAGACTCACTCTGGCAATGCAAATCATTGGGTTTACTGTGAGGTTGTCATCCTCATTGTTATGGATTCAGATTTACAGGTTGGGGGTTTCGAATGTTGACACTACAGTTTCTCAAGAAGCAGATTTTGATTTAAGAAGTAGTTTTCTGAGTCCTGCAACTCCTGCTGTAGTCAGGCAATCCTCAGAGTCTGACGACATTTTAGGAGGATCTATCTATGACCCTGCTTACTACTCATCTCTCTTTGATGTTCAAGACAGTAGACGTTCGTGTGGGGTATGGTATTCTCACTTATGTGCAATAGAACACCTATTTGACTTTCTTTGGGTGAACTTTCATCTGTTTGTTCCCAGATTTTTTGGTAAAATTTTTATTTCATTGTTATCTGTGTGTGTGTATTTATATATGATGAGACTTTTTGTTAACAAGTTGTAAATATGAGATTTGTGATAGATCGGTTATGTGGTATCTGACCTAGGAGTTGATCAATAACTTGGCTGATGACTTGCGAATTTACAAGAAATGAACAACAGAATAGGGTAGAACTATGAAAAAACTAATAACAAAAAAAGTAAAGTAACCTGAAATAAATTCTTTTTATATGAGTATGCATTTTAATATCTTTTACTTGGTTTAGAAGGTGTTTTAGGAGAGTCTCTAATTCATTTAGGATTTTATAATTTCTATCAGTTAGACTTTGTCATCTTTGGGATGATCTGAGAGTGACTTTTGAAATTTGTTCTTTACTATTCAAGCGAGGATTCTGAAATTCCTCATTGAGTAATAACATAAGGCAAGGACACCGACACTGCCACCTTCCTGTGACTTGTATTATTTATCCTTGTTACGCGACTGAACATTTTTATATGAACCACCTTGGTTTTATTCATTTTGATTGCTGATGGTGAGATATCAGCAAGATTTTCTGTGATTCTCTCATAACCTTTTTAGTGAAACGATGGTAATTGACCCACCAACACATTTATTCCAATTGCTTGGAAGCAAATGTTATCTAGTGTGTTACCTAGGCCTCTTTTATTCACCTTTGAAGTAATGGGTCAGAGTTGATCAACTCATCTTTGGTAGTGCTCTTGGGGAAAAAGATGATTAAACTCTGTTGACACCTCTATAAAGGTCGTAAACAGTTCTTTTCTCTTACATGTGAGTTAGCCCTTTTCAGTCATTTGTTTTCTCCTCTAGTTGAGTATTGAAGGGATGCTGCCATTATCCTAGCTATGAATCTGTTCATAGACTTTATCTCTGTTGTATAATAGACTAATATCTTCTATATTGAGTGTTTGCATGCAAAGCTATCTTCTACTATGATGTAAATGATTGAATCTGCTATCGCTATTTTGGAGTTGTGTTGTTTCCTTTGCTAATAAGACGACCAAAATTTAATTGGGATAGAGATTTAGTTGAGTCGAGTTGAGTGGTGATGTTTCATGTGTTCGGTTTCTTCCAACCTCTTTGATCTCATTTCTTATTTATATGAAGATATTAATTGTTATTTATCATTTTGCATCTATTTGTGCTATCTGTTTGTAGGGTCAAAATCAGGGTAATGGTGACAAGGGATCTACTTCTGCTGCCGAAGCTTCTCAGTTGAAGCCATCTGTAGGCAGATCATTTCAGGCTATAGATGTAAGTACTTGTTACTGCATTTTTCTTAATTTTGCTCATATGGGTTGGTTACTCATTTAGCCAGAAAAATATGAAAATTTTCAATTCCAAGAATTAGTATTTTTATTTTTATTTTCCATTCTTCTTCCAAATTTTAAGTAAATAAGAAGCAAATAAAAAGTGCCAAGTAGAATAGTTTGATCTGGCCATGAGCAGAGTGGGCACACCCACATGGCAATAAAATAACAATGTATCTGTATGCATTTTCTGTATTGGTAGTCTCTCTTTCAGATACCATGAATTTCCCCCTCCCAGAATTTGACTCTGCATGAATGGTCCTCAATTTTAGCTACAACTATATGCTGTTCCCATGGACGTTTTTTATGTAGTATAGAAAGTCATTTTGGGCCTTCAGAGTTGACAGGTTTATTAAGTCACTTGCTTTGCGTTTCTGATGCAGCTTTCCTGTTCCAACTAACTAGAAAATTGGTTGTTCTTCTTGCTTTTGTTTTAGTAAATTTGAGTAGCATTCTTTTCTTTTTTTTATATTCCCTTTTTCCCCCCTCTTTGAACTCTTTCCTCGAGGTTATTTTTCACCCACTAAGCCACAGGGCTAGTAGGTTATAGGCTTAGTTTCTGCTCTTTGATACCTCTTCAAATGTATGCTATTACAATTATCTGGTTCGGAACTTATGGATTATTTACAAGATTGGTCCATGCATGTTAGCATACTATATTTGATGTTGGTTGAGTGATTGCAGTTGAGTTGAGTATGTGATTGCTGTTGATATTTACAAAAAGTTGGACATCGTTATGTTATTATTATTATTAACCTTATAATTGGTTTTTTTTTTTTTTTTTGAGTCACGTAGAATGCCAATTTGCTCCATGTTTTTAACTTGTATATTCCTTGCAGGAGGAGGTTGGAGCAAGCCAGCCTCAAACAGTTTGAACGTAAGTGTGGCATCCATGAAATTTTTTTCTCCTCGGTATCCACTCCATAATTATTGTTCTGAGGTTTCTTTTCATTAGTCAATGCGGCGGGACTGTATTGGAGTAGGTTTTGTACAGTTACAAGTTTTAGCCATTTTTTTTCCGAGGGTAAAAGCGCTGCTTATCATGGTTAAAGGAGACCCTATTCCCCTTTATCTGTAGGGAGTGTGTGACAGTGTCAAAAGGTTTTGCCATTTGAGAGCCGTATTTGAATTATGCTATCCTGGCTAGGCCTGTCTAGTGCATATGGGTGTACTCTCCTGGAAACATTACAGCTGCAGCTAGGCAATACAGTTTGGCTCGCACTGAATTCTGATTTCCATGGTGGGTCTAGGTTAGCGCCGCCAATGTTGTCGTATTCAGCTACCCCAGTTAATCTCACGTTGTTCCCCAAGTCAGATTGGTGAAAGCCTTTCAGATCCTAGTGGCTGACTTCTTCTTTTTTCACTTCATTTTTTGGTGGGTTTGACAGCCCGTTCAATTGTCATGATTCATGAAATATAGCTGCAATATTTTCAAAGAAATATATTCATGTATTGTTGTTTTTTCATTCTAATCATGCTTTTGCTACAATTACCAGGATATAATCATAAATTATATAGGTTATATTAACTATTGCAATTTCATGAGTCCTCTCTCGAAATTTTTGTCTATGATTTTTCTTTCACTTCCCTCTATTTTCCTTGGGTTTCCAAAATAGTGTATAAAGAAGTATTTCGAATCATTGATATTTGACTCAGACCTGTTATAAAAAAGTCTAGGCATTTCGAAATGAGATTCCCAAATATCATGCTAAGAATAGCTAGGATTTCCTGAAGAAGATACCATTCGTTTGATGAGGAAAAAAAAAGGAATATCAAAAATTTGAGTGGCTAAAGCTGAAGCAGCTACTTTGAATCATTTGCACTACTAATGGATTCTTCTTTTTCCTTTCATTGATCCTTTGTTTCATCTTTGCCCTTCAGTTTGCGAGTCTTTGTTAGAAGACAATGCATCCCTTAGACGAAGAGTCTTTGTAAGAGCTCTTAATCTCCAACCATTGATGATTTGACTTTGATACCAATTATTTAGAGGCGGAAGCAGCTCAAAAATCACCTCCTTACTGTTTTGACCTTGGTGGAGGTAGAAGACAACGAAGCTTTTTCATGTCGGTTTGAGTTGGTGCATAACCAACCTAGGGCAAGGTACCAAAAAAAATTTGATTATATTATGAACAACCTTGAAGGAATGAAATATTTGGTAATAGAAAGTTGCACTCTCAAAATTAATTGTTTTTTGAAAAAGCACGATACTACACAAATTGATTCACCAAGTTAAAAATAAAATAAAAATAAAAATAAATTGTATAGGTGAAGTCTTAAGTTTTAAAAATATTTGGTTATTTTGTGTATGTTCATGTGCAAAGCAGAAAACAATCAAATTAGATCAAAAGTTAAGAAAGTATAATGTTATTTAATAGATTCACGTACAACTTAGATGGCTTCAATTGTACTTGGTAGTTGGAAATAACTCTTATCAATTGTACGACTGATTCCATATTTTTTGGTGATCCTACCTACCTATCACACTGATGAAACGGTGTAAATTTTAGTATTGTCCTCTATGTATAAATAATTGTGATCCTTTTGCACAAGAAGCAGCAAAATGCATGGGGCAGCCGGAAGTTTTTAATTTGTTTGTCAACGTCGGAGCTAATACAAACGCGCGGAACAGCATATCTACAGTACTAGGTGGTTGTTATTGTATTTGTACAGGAAAGTAGTGGCTGATCGAGGAGATGCGTATTTGAAACATTCAAGTTTTTACTACTACTACTTCTTCTTCTTCTTATTTTTATTATTTAATATTTATTGCGAAAGGGATGTTCACAATAATATATATGCAGATGTAGGATGGTTTTCAGAGTCTGTTGAGAGGTAGAAAGGTCATTATTAAGTCAAGAAGAGTATTATTAATAGGTAGTAAATGGGGATTTACGTACATATCCTTCGGGTAGAAAAAAAAATGAGAGGACAAAAAGTAGTGGAAATAAAAGTAAAAGTAAATCAAAATCACATCACATGTTTGATGTTAATTTGGGTTTGGGTTTGGGGGAAGAAGCTAAGGTTGTCACCTCAGAATCATTACCGTTGGCGTCTCTTCTATTTTGGACTCAAAAATTATATAACATTAACATGCATCTTCAATTCATCCATCCAGGAAAACGCTGGGAAATTATGATTGGATTGATGACAAGGCTGGGCGGAAAGTATGGACAAGATGATGGTGATGATGATGATTCAAAGGGTCCACAACTACATGCAACGCTGTGATAATTTCTCCGATTAATTCAACTCAATTCGGGCTGGCATTACCTTATAATATACCCTATTCTTTGCTGTTTATTAATTACCTCCGATTTATATCTTATCAAATAAATACCATACCACCTTCACTTCACAACACTCCGTTTCAAATTCAATCACCACCACCCTGTCTCATTACATTATTTCATTTTTATTTCATGCCTAGTAGTAGTCGGAATATAATTCTATCTATTTAAACAAATAAATTATATTCCTTAAATTTTATATGCTAATTTTGTGAAGGATCACGTCAAATTTGTCGATCATGTTAAAAATTATGGATCATAATTTTCATGTTAAATTCGCATCATATTTGTCTCAGCTCTTGAGATTGAAGCGTACATAAAATAATTTTAAAAATTTTTTTTAAGATGAAGGCATAAAATGATTAAATATATGGATATATAGTAAGTAGTAAATTTTTGTGAGGGAAAAAAAAAATTTGTTAGCAATTAATAAATAGTTTAAAAGGTAAATTATCATTTGAGAGAGTTACTCGTATAATAGAGAAAACGAAGGGCTGTGGATGACTGGGAACTGGAGCCGTCTGTGTGAATAATCCGATCGTTGAGAATGAATGAGAGGTTGCCACCGCATACACATACGCGTCTCAGAAATAGAAGAAAAGAAAATAAAGGAAGAGAGAGAGAGAGAGAGAAAAAGAGATAGAGAGTGGGGAGGGGTTGGGTTGTCGTTGTTATTGTTGTGTATCAGAATATTTGCAGTGATATTCATTGATTGCCCCATTTTTCCTTTCTCTCATGTCCTTTCTTTTTTCTCCTTACCAAATAATAAATAAATAAAATCAAGCAAGAAAGAAAGAAAAAGCAAAGACGGAGCCAAAGATTGATTTCAACGCAGGCAGCAGCCAAAACCTTTGGTAAACATTTCTCATTTCTTCACCTTTTGAATGTGCAAGTTTCCTGGAAATTGCGGGCACTAATTTATTTGGTTTTAGTTTGCGTGTCAAATATGTTCTTCCCGTTTGTCTATGTTCAAAAATAATTTAAGTGTTTTTTTTTTTTTGTTAATTTTGTGTGAATATGAATCGAATAACATGCTTCCAGATCCTTCTTTTTTCTTCTTCGTTATTTTTTTTTTAGAACCCCCTTATTTCCTCCCACATCAAATTCCCATAAAGCTCTTGAAGAGAAAGAAAGAAAGAAAGAAAGATCCAATTTTCTCTCTGCGGTAGCTGTTGTTCTTTCAGGGTTTGGTAAGACCACATAACCTCGAAATCGGAATCTCTATCTCTCTCTCTCTTTTTTTTTTTTTCCAACTATTTCTATGCAATTTGTTCAGGTTTTAATACCTTGTTGATGGATTTACAAATCTTTGACCCTTTTCTTCTCCAATTTCGAACAATGTTTTTGGGAAATTAAGCTTTCTGTGCCTGTTGATTCTTCCAAAGAAAAAGAAAAGGAAAAACAAAATGTGGAATTTTTTGTTGTTGTTGTTGTTTAATTTTAATTTTAATTTTAATTTCTCTATTGTAATCCTGTCGTGGTATAAAAAGGTGTTCATGGGCTAGATCTATCAAATTCTACAAATTGTCTGTATTATTGTTTCCGCTGCGAATGAGTTGTTGTGACTATGGCATAGGGGGTTGTCGTGGGGGTGTTTTATTCATTAAGTTTATATGATATGAATTTTTTGTTTGTGATTGTGGCAGTGGAAGGCAAACGTAAAGTGGTGGTGGTGGAGAAAAAAGAAAGAAGAAAGAGAAGAGAATGGAGGAAGCAGTAGCAGAAAGGTATTGGTGTCACATGTGCTGTCAATATGTCAATCCCATCATGGAAGTTGAGATCAAATGCCCATTTTGCCAAAGCGGATTTGTTGAAGAGATGAATAGCACAGCCATTAGGGACAATCAAGCCCAAGCAGACGCAGATACTGACACAGATTTTGGGTCTGACCGCGCCCTCTCTCTCTGGGCCCCCATATTGCTCGGCATGATGGGCAATCAACCCCGTCGCCGGCGCCGAAGATTCAGACAAATTGAGTTGGAGTTTGGAGATGAAGATGATGAACATGACAATGACCGTGAGGATGGCCACGGCCACGGGGGAGGGGAGACTGAATTGGATCGTGAACTTGAGTCCATCATGAGGAGGAGGAGAAGAAGCTCAGCTACTATACTTCAATTGCTCCAAGGCATTCGTGCTGGAATGGCCTCTGAATTATCTGAGAATTCTGAAGTTGATAGGGATAGAGAGAGGGATAGGGAAAGAGATAGAGATAGAGATAGAGAAAGAGAGCGCCTGGTTTTGATCAACCCTTTCAATCAGACTATCATCGTTCAGGGTTCTTATGATTCCAGCAGGGGGAGTCAAAGCGAGAATCAGAGCCACATTGGGTCTTTAGGTGATTATTTTATTGGACCTGGTTTAGATTTATTGCTGCAGCATTTGGCTGAGAATGATCCAAATAGATATGGTCCTCCACCTGCGCAAAAGGAGGCAGTTGAAGCATTACCTACTGTGACAGTTAAGGAGAATTTGCAGTGTTCAGTGTGTTTGGATGATTTTGAGATTGGTGCTGAAGCGAAGGAGATGCCATGTAAGCATAAATTTCATAGTGGATGTATTATGCCATGGCTGGAGCTTCATTGTTCTTGTCCAGTTTGCAGGTTTCAGTTGCCTTCTGATGAGACCAAGCGTGATGCAGATGCTTCTAGGACCAGCAGTAATCAGAGGGAGAGGGAGAGTAATGAGAGTGAAATTGGTAATGGTAATGGTAGTAGTAATGAAGAGGGAGATGGGGGGGATGGGAGAAGTGGAAGTGGGAGAAGGTTTTCATTTCTATGGCCTTTTAATGGTTTCTTTTCTTCTTCTGGTGGAGGGAATTCTTCCTCAACCTCCTCATCTTCGTCGGCTAATGCAACCGGAGGTGGAAATGCTTCATCTCAAACAGATGATAATTGAGTATATTTTCATCTTCTTCCTTTTCTTTTTCTTTTCTTCTTCTTTTTTTTTTTTTGGCTTCTATGTTGCCTGAATTTTATGCCTTGCTTTATGTAAATAGTATCTTACTTCCTGCATCTAAATCTGTGCTGTCATATCCTTCAAGGTTTTGTAGATCTCTTGCCCCCTTGAAAGAATTTCTACGTTCCTATTTGACCTAAATGTATAAATTTTTCATTTTACCAATTTTTTTTTTGGGTGCTCTGAAAGATTGAATGTGATTTGTAATTGGTGGATATTGGACCAAACTCCAAGTACAGATAGAATTTAAGAATGGCCCCATGAGGTATCTCACACTAAACAATGCCGAACTAACCGATAATGCTTATCAAATAGTAGTCTAATAAAATAAGGGGAAGCTGAGAGGCTCCCCCCGCCTTAGACAAAGAAGCCATGTGAAATGGTCCTTGTCTACGGATTATTTTGCTTTGAAATTATGTAGCTGTTGCTGGCATAGATGTTCAACCGGCCCTTGTCCTGAATTGCGTTTAATTCACACTTTAGGCCTTGTTTGTAAACTTACACTCCATTATAATACATTTTATCACACTATTTATTTTATTTTTAAAAAAGAATATATCAAATTATTCACTTTTTATATTGCATAATTTACTATTCAAATAAAAAAAATTGTTATAAAACAAAAAATTTCGCTTTTCAATATCACTTTTTTATTTTTTTCATATTAATCATTTAATTTTTTTTCACTTTTTTATTTTTTTCATATTAATCATTTAATTTTTTTTTCTTTAATATGTAAACAGTGCTCAACAGTGCACTATAATGGAACCTCGTGGAATGTGGGGTTTGTTAACAAACACCCTCCTAGTTTTGTGTACATCTAAATTTGTCAATTCATTTTTCTGATAAGGCTCACAGGCACAATTCATTTAATTAAAAAAAAATTAAAAAAAAAAACTATAGCCTATTTACAAGTTACAACCATCCCAAGTATTAACCAATCATACGCACATCTACTTGCAATATTGAGTAGCTAAGAATAAAAACAGAGTTCTTCTATTAAGTCGGTCAGATGATCAAACATTAGGAAATATAATCCCAATGCATTTGTCTCGTCAAAACACATTTAATAGTACGTAAAGGTTTCTGCCTCCAGAAACAAAAACAAGGTAGCAAAACTAGAAGCATCATCATTCGCTCATCTTGGTACTAACCCCCTCCCAACAAGAGGCAAAAAGGGAAAACAGAAGACATATAGAGAGCGAGACAAAAACTTAAAAATAAAAAAAAATAAAAATCTTGAAATAAGATCATCACTTGACGGTCAAGATCTTGATAACAGATGCATTATCAACTTTGTGCAAAGCTACCACAGAATCTCCATTTTTGCAGAGACCCTTTGTCTTAGCAACCTGCATGGCAAACACCAATGCTTCTTCCGTTGTCTCAGCATCAGAAGCCCTAGCAGATCCAGCACTCAGAACCGGGACCAACCCACGGAAAATTAGGCTATGCCTTGCCGGAGCTTCATCACTGCACGACCAGTCAAAAGAATCGGTCTTAATCTCTGGGACGACCACAGACAGTATAGGCATGCCTGGCCTATACTTGGCCACCAGTTTTGCAGTGCTTCCTCCTCTAGTTAGGACCAATATAAGTGCTGCTTTTGCTGAGTTGGCTGTTTTGACAGCAGAAGATGCCAGGCTCTCTAATGGGCTCATGGGCACTGGCGAGTGTTTCATAAGTCTTTTGAAGACGTCTCCATAATCAAGGGTGCTTTCTGCTTCTACACATATTTTGGCCATTGTCTGAACTGCAAGTTCTGGATAAGCTCCAGCAGCTGTTTCACCACTCAGCATCACACAGTCTGTGCCATCAAGAACCGCATTGGCAACATCAGTAGCTTCAGCTCTAGTTGGCCGGGGAGATTTGATCATTGACTCCAACATCTGGGTTGCAGTCACCACAGGTTTTCCTTGGATGTTACACTTGTAAATCATCACTTTCTGCGCAAGAAATATCTTTTCAATTGGGATTTCCATTCCAAGGTCACCACGTGCTACCATAAATGCATCCGAATTTGCAAGGATGTCGTCAAAATTTGCTACCCCTTCTTGATTTTCAACCTACAAAACAAGTTTCAAAATGAAAAACAAGTACCAGAATCAAGTAGTTAAAACCGAATTGAAGTATAGACAATGACCATTTTAATGACCAATAAGGCAATTCAGATTGCTAAGAAGTTCACACTTATCAGTGAATATCCAAAGAACTACTGGAAAATACCAAATGAGTTCAGGACGTATTCTCTATAACTAGCAAAAGTTGCCTGTTATTGTTTCCTGATCAAGGCTAAGACAAACCAAATGGTTGGTACTGACTTCCACCAAAACCAACCCGGGTTAAACCAAATCTCAAATAGATCAAAGTTTCCACAAATATCAGCATACCTTTGACATGAGAAGTATGTTCTTAGCATGTTCCCCAAGCACCTTCCGAACCTGCACAAGGTCTGAGCCTTTCCGAACAAAAGACAAAGCAATCATATCAATCTTGTTCGGAACTCCCCACTGCAAGATGTCCTCCTTGTCTTTATCTGTTAGAGTTGGGAGATCCACTACAACCCCTGGAAGATTAACATTTTTTCTCTCACCAAGAACTGCGGAGTTCTCACAGCGGCATCGAACCAAACCCAATTTTTTGTCACAAGATAGAACTGCAAACGAGATAGTGCCATCTGCACAAAGTATCACCATTCCTGGCTTTACATCCTCAGCCAACTTCTTGTAGCTCATGCAAATCATCTTCTCATCACCCTTTATGCTATAATCTGTAGATATGGTGATTTCTTGACCCTGTTTTAGCTGGATGGGTTTGCTATCCTTGAGAAATCCAGTTCGGATCTCTGGACCCTGTGACATTAATTACAAATGATCGATTAAGGAGTTTCGCTAATGTTTTCATTAGTAAATACAGAAACTTAGAAAGCTTGCCACTAGGGATGGGTAAAATGATTCAGCTTATATGATGCAGAATAATAACAAAATTCAGAAATGAAAAGGCCGGCCAAAAAATGGTTGGAAAAAAAAAAAATTATCACCACAGAAATAAGTCCATTCAAAAGCCTAAGCCTAAGCCTGAGGCACGTTTACAACGTAGGCGTATCTACACTGTAGTTTGTTCAGTAGAATATTGCATGCACTTTACAAAACACATTTTTTACTTTTCAAGTATGTTTCTCCAAAAGAAGTGCAGAACTGCAAGAGATTTTTTTTCTTTTTTTTTTTTGGCGTCTGTAAATTTCCAAAAACCAAAATATAATCAGCAGACCAAAAAAGAAGAATCTAGACAAAGACCAAGATGACCCAAAAATATAATTGGTTTTGATTATGAGCAAACTAGGTTCATATCACAACTAGACAGTCCAAAACACCACTACCACCTCACCTGCCACTACTGACCCTCTCACAACCATCGTTGGTAACTGTACGAAATGGATTTAGGTTACAATGTAGGTTTCTTTTTTTTCTAAAAATAACAACCAAAATAATTAGAAAATATCAAACCAAAACAGGAAATGGGATGCTTAATACAGAAAACAAACACAAACGGCCGCCCCAATGAAAGGGTTTTTTTTTTTTTTCTCCAGCTCTGCATAAATTGGAGTTTAGTTCATTCTTTTATAGAATGACCTGATTATGTGGGGGTCACGTTTGAACGATCCATAGCTTACAAACAGAGCTATTAGAGATTCATAATGCAAGTCATAACTTATAAACAGAAAAAAGGATCATTTACATCTCATTTCTCTAGTTGTATACAAGAAGAAAACATAGATAGTGAAAGTGTGACGAGTACTAGCACAAGAAATGACCGGCAGCGTTCAAGGTGAACACCTGGCGAAAAACCTCATGCCTATCGTAGCTATCCAAATGCAGATATTTGTTTCATTCAACAAACTACTGTGTCTATACAATAAAAAGTTGCAGATTCCTTGATTTTAACAAGTACTTGAAGAACAAGTGGAAATTGGAGGAACGAAATGGGAAATTCTGTACAGAAGAGACCAATAATAGTAATAGAATGGAAAGTAATAGAAAAGGACAAAACCAAACCCCATCACAGAATGGAAATTACAGAAAAGTCATCCGAAAGCCCCCAGATGTAAGAAAGAACCAAAACGCAAGAGGACCACAAACATTGAAACTGAAAGGCCAATAAGCAAGCGAACCAACAAATAAAGACAGAAAGACAACTAACAACACGGCCTTCCCAGAAACCAGACATCATATGGAAAAACAAACAAATCCAATGAGAATACAACGAATACCCAGATGCCAAGAAAGTCCCAAAACGTATTAAATCCGATCGATACAAATACAGCGAGGCAATATTAAAATATAGTACCTTGGTGTCAAGCATGACAGCACAGAGAATACCGGTGTTTTCCATGGCGGTCCTGAGGTTGTCGAGGGTTTCCTGGTGATATTCGTGAGATCCGTGAGAGAAGTTGAAGCGAGCGACATTCATGCCGGCCGTCAGCAGCTTCTCCAGCATGGGCACCGACCTGGATGCCGGTCCCAAAGTGCAGACGATCTTCGTCTTTGGTTTTTGAATCGTCTCCATTCTTTGAGTCTCAAGAGCCTTAGACGACGACGATGATTATTGTTACACACAAGAGAGAAATAAGGGAAAATGGCGATGGAAGTCACCCCAAGAATCGTCAACAAAGGCGAACGAGACGAAGACCCAAAGAGGCTTCTATATATGATACACGTGTACCAAGACAGAGACAGAGACAGAAGGGGAACCAAAATATTAGTTAAAAATTATAAAATCAATAAATAAATAAATAAAACAACTGTATGAAAGGAACCTGTGAAAGAGGACCAAAAGTGAAGAAGAAATGAAAGAAGCGTGATGGTTGTCGATGGCACTGCTCTAACAGCAGTAACAAGTATAATATATATATATATATATATATATATATATATATTATAGAAAGAAGGAGAAGAGGGCATTTTCTTGAGGCACAAGGCGTCATGCCAAAATAACAAACATTGAAAATTGAATAAATAAAAAGGGTATATTACATATGCGCGAATAAGTTGAAAGTTTTGTGAGGGTGACAACCAACTTTGGGCGGCGTATATGTTTTTGAGCGTTTAATATTTTAGTGGTGGCTAGTGGCTAATGGCTATGCAGGTAAACTAATACTACTATAGTGGCTGCTCCACCACGCTATTCATTCAATTAATATCCATATATAGAAGTATATAGACATTTATTGAACCTTCCTGCTGAGGTGCTGATGTAAGGAGTTTTCTGCAGTTTGTACTGTTGGTGGTTTGGTTATTGTGTAGTTTTGTTTCCTGTAAGGTTTGCATATGTTTGTGGGAGGAGTATGTTGTTGATGGTTTTATGCAGAGTCTGTTTGCTGTTGTCTTTGGTTAGGTTGTCGGTAGGCTTCTGTGAGGTTTGTTTTAGCTCATTGCAGAGCTTGTAATTTTGTGATACTTCGTGTTTTGGTTTTGAGCAGTAATGAATTTGCTTATTCATCAAAAAAAAAAATCAATTAATTCTGACTTCTGTTCCTCCTCAAATGTCTAAGAGTGATGTTTTGAGGTGGAACCGTGGAAGGAAAAAACAGGGAATGTCGCCTCTTGTTTCTGACTAGATTGTTCATTTTCCCTCTTGTTTCTGACTAGATGTTCATTTTCCTGCTCAAAGCATAAAAAGAAAGTCTAAAGTGGCTTTTAATGAAGTTCACGGTTTAACTTTTTCTCAAAGATCATCATGCATGCTCGCTCTTCGCCTTAAACGCATCAAAGTTTTATCTATAGAGCCTACTTGCCTAAGCAAGTCCACAGATACCTCATTTCAAAAAAAAAAAAGAGCCCACAGATACCCTAAAACCTGCTTCAACATAAAAGCCCCATATTTGATCTCTCAGATTTGCCCTAGCAATTTGGGCAGCAAAATTATTAAGAATCCCTATACGAAAAGTTGGTTGTCTCGGTTCTTTTAGGTATACCCATCACCTGTTCTACATGTTTAGCTGTCAATTTCAACATTAAAACACAGTTGGCAGTCATGGGCAAATGTTGACATCAATTTACCAGCTCTGATCCTCCACAATGCTGCTTGTTTTTTCTCAGTCAGTACCACTGAAAAAACACACAGGTCAAATGAAAAGGGCTTTCCAAAATATAATATATAATAAGACAAGCAAATTTTGATAGTCGCAGATGTAGGAAAAATAACCGCTGTTCTGGGTACAAGAATGTATATCAGTATCAGTTTAAGCTAACCCCAGGGCTCCCAAGCCTCAATTTCCAACCCACCCCCCCAAAGAACTACTACCACATCCAAAAAAGAAAAATTTACGGGAGTCCACCTTCAGGTGTTGCTTGAAACTCTTCAAACTACCTGCCAAAAGCCGCATTATACCTCTCTGTATCTTCAAGAAAGAAAAGATTAGTCTCCATAAGCAAAGGATCACTTTCACCAGTCAGCTTACTCTAGAGTATGCGCAGGCAAATCCATCTAGATTGTTCAAAGTTCATCATGGCTCTGTGGCTGTTCTTTATTCATCAACTCTAGTTTATGTTGTAGTTCCTATCACATTTCATTACACATCCACATCGATTAGGATTCAGTGCAGAAGAGAAGCAACTAAAACTGCAATTATTTAGGAACAATTTTTTTTCTTTAAAAAAAAAAGGTACCTTCAGCTTTTCTTCAAGGCAAAGAGCTGGGGTAGATAACAATGCCACGTATCTGACACAAGAAAATTAACAGTTATATATAATTTATATATATATATATAGAGAGAGAGAGAGAGAGAGAGATAGCAATTCTTACTCGCAACGACTTGGTTCATCTACATCAGCAACCTCATTTTGCAGCCCACATCTTAACTTGACCTGTAAAACATCACAGACAAATGAAGAGGGTTTCAAAAGGGGAATCCACCTTTTCATTTTTATGTTTTCAATTCTCAGATTAATAGGAATGTTTAATTTTCAGTCTGGTCAACAGCAAACAGCCTTTTCCTTACAAAATACGGCTGCTGCCATTTACAGCAACTAATCACCCTGCCCTTTCAAAAAATGAGCACTTTCTAAGGAGACGTAAGTACTCTTTTTTTTTTTAATAGATCCTTATCACAGTGGGCCATAACAAATATAGTCTTAAAAAGAATCCACTTATGTGCATATTAAAAATCTTGTACAACTTCATAATGTGACCAATTAAACCATTGCTGCTAAACAACCTCAATCATCTGAAACAAGAATAAGGAGATATAAGTAATCATCCTTGTTAAAGACAAGAAGCACGACCCTACTTGTTAGCATGGCAGTAAGTGCCTTAAAAAAGGAGCACTTCACACCAAATACCCCCTCATTTTTTTAGTAGATCTTTATCCCCATGGGGCATAAAAAAGATAGTCTTATAAATAACCCACTTAAGTGCATATCCTAGTACAAATTTAAAATGAGACCAATTAAACCATTTCTGCTAAAGAAAAGACCTCACTCATCTGAAACAAGAATTAGGGGACATAAGGAATCATCCTTGTTAAAGAAAACAGAAGCATGACCCTGCTTATTAGCACGGCAGCAAGTACCTTCAGACTTCTATCAGGCCCATTCCAGCATTTGTCACCATTTGAAAATATCATGACTCTGTATGAATCCTCAAATTTGTCCCAGCGCCTATTTACAAAAAGAAAAATGGAGAAAATAAAATAAGACACGAGTTCATTGAAATGAAGAAATATGTAAACCTCGGAAAGAGAGAAAAATGTCAAAGTAAGGCGAGCCACATTGTGCGTGCATGCATGTAGAGAACATGTCTACATCATACACAAAAATGAGAAACCTCTATCCTTGAATATTTCCAGAGCAAATGCCAGAAGGAATATCAGAAGATGTGATGAACCCGCGAGAATTGGCTACAACTCTATTGCATGTCAACTGACAAGATTAGGTGATAGTTATGCATTAGGATGGTACCAATTATTTGTAGTCTATACCAGGAGATCCAATCATCTAAGAGATGGTACAATTATATCATTTTCATTATTCAATGTACCATTCTTCTCGATGCCAGGACATCAACCTAGAACAAATTGATTGACTGGACAACTAAGATACTCAAGTGCAACATCTCTGGCAAAGATCTCCCAAAATGATACCTCAAATAATACATGCATAAAAGGAACCCATAAAGCTAGAAATGCAAAGAATGTAATGATATGTAATAGATACCAACCCCAAACGAGTTGTAGTATGCCCCTCCTCCTGGGAAGCTTGTTTAAATGGGCAGACTTTGTAAACATACCTGAACCAAAATTTGGTTGCCCAAAGGGAAGAAAAATGAAAATGATTACGATTGCAATTTCAACCCAAAACATCATATGAAGACATTAACAGTCTAGGGTAAGATAAAATTTCTAACTTGTTCTGCTTGCCCTCAAAGCAACGTCCATAGAATGAATAGAACTCCTTCTCAGGCCCTGTGATATTAAAACTGGAGTTCAGCTTATGGAAGCCAAGTGACCATCAAACTTCCTCACAATGAAGATAAATGGTACAGCATAAATATAGATACAGTCCATTATGTACTAACCAAAATCATGTTTCAGCTTTTGTGACAAACTTGATATTCTTGACTCAATTTTAGACAACTTGGCACTGGACTCGTCATATTCTTTGCGTACATGAGCAGCCTCTAAAGAAGTCAAAATGATACAGATAAAGTCATTTCCATTGTTGAGTACTATGTAACTTAAAACTTTACTTTTGTACCTGACTGGTTCACTGGAGTCTGGAATAAATTAACAGCACGTAGAATGTTTTGTACAGTCTTTTGTATCTTCTCCAACCAAGATGGGTTACTTGGGGTTGTTATATCTAAAACAAGTTAGATTATTAAGAGTAGGTTAAATATCAAAACAGCTTGCATTGAAGGATAACAACTTATTCACATAGAACGAAATGTTGCAAACCTGACAAGTCTGATTCAATTTCTGAGTCAAAATTGTACGAAGAACTAGAGTCATCATGGTCATCATGATCCTCCTCCCCTAAATCTTCATCTACCTCATCTTCTACATCATCATTATCATCATCATATCTTCCGTTGTCATTATCGGTTTCAGAAGCGTAGCCGTCAGATTCCTCACCATGCATGCCCCCAGGCATCTCTTCATGATCATTGTCTTTTGTAGCATCAACTTCTTCTGTTTGCTTTGCAGTATTCTCTCCTGTCCAGCGAGAAGCAACAAGGCGACCCAACTCTTCCTTTGATAACCCCTCAGTATTTTCAGATACATCATTTCCCTAAGGATGGCAAAGGCAAAAACCAATAAGCTTATGCTTAAAGAACTCCAGGAACAAGGAAGTTGAAAATGCAAAATTTTAGGGATGCGACAATTTCAGTATCAGTGAGGCTGAGAAATACGCAAAAATATATCAAGGTTCCATCAGAAAATACATTTTATTGCTGGCTAAAGTTTCATGTGGAGCCTCCTATTCCAAAATTTCATCTTCAAACTATTAATAACCATATTATCGTATGTTTGTCATATATATAAGTTTTCAATACAAATATAAATATTTTCACTCTGAGAAGCAACATAATAGTTTATCGAACAGTTAGGTTATAAACATACAAACAACTACTCATAAATAAATTAACAAACAAACAACTAAAGCAATTAACAGAGGACATCAAAGAGTAAAATTATATTTCCAATCAAACAGAATTGGAGTGAAAAATATCAAGATAGTGGCTTCATGAGGAGACACCTTGCTTCCAGAATCAGGTAAAACTGCAGACTCTTCCTTTGCTTCTGCTTCAGGCTACATTGAGATAAATGGATAAGATATGGAAGTTCACTCTATATCTACTTGGGGAAGATATGGAAAATTACTCCTCTCTACACTTATATTTCGGGAAGAGAAATGCAACTGCATGGAATGTTGATTTACCTGTTCTACTTCATTAACCAGAGATCCTTCACTTCCTGAAGTATCACTGTTCTCAACTTCAGCTGCAGGCTCATCATTGCCCTTAGCCACATCCTAATAAAGGCTGTGAATGAGAAACTAGTAGAAACAAATTATTTGCAATTGAATAATGAATATGATCACAGGCCAGTCATTGGTGAATTCACATCAATGTACACACTTTATTATACAGAGATGTTTGTGGTTTTATCCAGGTACAAACGCCAATAGGTACATACAACATTTGTGTGACAAATTTGACAGATGTAACATCCCAACCCTAGATTAGTCCAACCTATATGGGTAAAATGTCATTAAACAAGTTAATTAACTTTTATCAATGGTGTGATATTAAAAATAATTTTCAAAGCTTCATAAATTCAGTTAGTCAAATATGGGCATGAGAATTTTATTTCAAGCACTTTAAATGCCATCTAAATTATTTGTAACATGATAATTTTAATAGATAAATATTTTTAAGGCTATTTTTTTAAGCCAAATAAGCCATAGCAACCCCCCTAGTTCTTTTTGGAAAAGCAAAAACCCTAGACCTATAAAAAGACCCCTTATGGCCCTGTACCCCTCCCCCACATTGCGTCTCATTCTCTCAAAATTTTCACAAAGTTTCAAGAGAACAGAAAGCCCCCTAACCCCTGTACCAATTGGCCACCATAGTTTCCTAGAGAAAAATTCATTCTCTTCAAGTCTTCTACATCATACAGCCAAGAACACACCCTAGCAACAAAGTATGCATAAAAAATTCATCTCCTAATTATAAGTTTACTTGTTCTCTCAACTTTTCATTCAAAGTAATGTTAAAGTTTTAGCTTCAATAAAACTATGCATTGTTTTTGTAAGGTTACATTAGTTTATGTATGATATATGATAGGATTGCATGAACTCATGATCTCAAGATTTTCATGTACCTGGAATATCATATAGACATGAAGATTTTACTGATTTACTAATAATCTACATCATACAAATTCGTTTTACATAGAAATTGTTTCATATAGATTCGTGAAAATAATTAACCAAAAAAAAAAAAAACAGTTGCATGAAAACATAATCACATGGCTTTACTTCAATTTGATTTCACAAAGATGAATTCAAAACATCATGTAGCAATCGGCCATAGGCCTGGCCACACCCTTTATCGCACCAAAAAGTTTGATTACAACACTGAAATTGATTATAAGCATTCTAGTAAGTGTTTTCAATAACTGAATTTAGGGGTGATTTCTTGGTCTGGACAGAGACTCCAGGGACCAAAAAATCAACCCCAAGGCCCCAAATCAATTTTTAAATTCAAGCAATCAATTCCTATATATTCTAAGAAGATTTTGGGTTCATATTACTCCAAACTTCTAAAATGTTATGGCTTCCCAACTGACTTCTCCAACTTCCCAACAACTCTTACTCTTCTAGGCATGACTATTCTACACCAAAATATTTCCACTATCGAGCAAAATAGGAATATGGTTTGATAAGGGTCAAAGGAGATTACGCCAAAGCCTTCTGCTTTAATTTTATGGAAGTTATGTTCAAGTTTTAAAGATGTTATGATGTTGTGAGATAAAAGTTTAAGAAACAGAAAAGAAAGTTTGGGCATATGAAGAGAGTTTATTGTATAAGAATATTTTGGCCTAAGAAAAGATAGAAGTATGGTACCAGAATAGGATATAGTGCAACCGCCCCAAGGTGGTCCATCACCTAGTTTGCTAAGATGAGTGCACCTAGACGTTAGTCAGCTGGTTAGAGGACACGTCCACGGCTACAGATTGTTTCCATGATCCAAGGCTCGCATAATCTTAGCATACAAGGCGTAACAGTATGCATTGGCCATAGTATGAGAAGAAGAAAGGCAATTTCTTAAGTTCATGCTTTTAAAGTGAATGTCTTAAAGGAATTGTATTTACTCATAGTATAAGATAAAGGAAGAGATTCTCTCAATTTTTGTTTTAAAAGGAAATTTGTTAAGAATTTTCTTTTAATGTTGAAGTCAAGGTTTTCAGAGACAATTTCTTGAAGAATAGTTTAAGAATCTTCTTCCTTATGTTTGTATGAAGTGTTTTCAAAAAGAATTTATGAAGGAAAAGGTTTTTACCCGATCAGTTTTAAATTGGTGGCGAATATTACTTATTGAGCCTTTTCGCTCATTTGTTTTGTTTCATGTTTTCATGTCAGGATGAAATGCAGTAGGAGGCTAGATGCAATTTAGATGGGGGATTTCATTTCATGTCATGATTTAAGATTAACTGGCCTACGAGCATAAGAGAGAGAAAATTTCAAGCACTTTAATTATGCTATGTTTAGACCTTTACATTTCTGCATTTATGTTTAATATATTCTTTTAAACTCATGCATTTTACATTTGTGCCTCTGAGACTTCTAGGTTAACAAACCTAACCCTTACAGGTTGGGGGTGTTACAGCTCAATAAGCGAATGCAAAAGTTTCATATGTGGTCGTTGAAGGAAGAATAATCACCCCAAATGCAAGAAGTTTCAAAGTGTATCATGTATTTCCCATTCATCTTTCAGCTTAAATAATTAAAAGGCAAGGGGAATATGGTTGAGTTGATAAAGTGATTTGCCAAATAGCATTTTCAAGCAATTGTGACCCTAAGATTTATACAGAACAGAAAAATATACGATTATGTACAGTACAGATGTCAAATCTAAATGTTTGTTGAAGTTGAGCATAAAATTAATGTTCTAGTTTACATGACAACCTGATATGAAGAAGAATCCTCCAAAAGTCCAATCTCGTCGTCATGCATACTTTCAGTGGGTTTTTCTTCACTGTCAGTATTCTCCACAGCTGCAGTGTTATCTGGATTAGCTTCCTGCTCAGCTTTGTTTTCTTCCTTATTAGCCTTCTCCTCAGCTTCCTTCCTTTCCTTCTCTTCTTTTTCTTTCTGTAAACGTTCTTTCTCCTCTGCCTTTTCAATTTCTTCTTTACGCTCTACATTGAAGGTGAAGCAAAATAACAATTACTTGATGGTAAACTTCACATTACCAAACAACCACCTAGAGTATACCCAAGCGATGTACTTATATCCACAAGCCAGAAAGAGGACCAAGGTAGTTAGAGAACAGTATAGTTTTTATCTTTACTGCCAGATCAACAGCACATGGCTCATCATGTCTCCTTGTGCTCTCTTCATTCCAAATTAGAATGGTTACCATCATCCCCTTATTCTCAAATGTAGCATAACTCCATATGGAAACTTTATGAAGGTTATGCCCTAAATAGAACATCTTCAAATAAGAATTTCTTGCTCGCAGACATGGGGTGGTCTGTTTAAATAAGCAATTTTAGGAGCACAAGTCCCTTATTTTTTAAACAAGTTACTATTTTCTAATTGGATATTAACAGATAGGACTTCCACAAAATTCATGGGCCCACCTACTAACATATATGACCATATACTTAATTTTCTATACAAAACATAAACTTATTCAACTCTGAATAGTTGGGCTACAACCTAGGGTGAATCGCATAGTTAGAACCATACCTTTAAGCTGTTGAACAAGCCCTTTCAGTATTTTCTCCTCGTCTTTTAACTTTGACAGTTCTGCCCCATCTTTGGCTAAACCGAGCTTTGCTCGTTCAACTTCCTGCTTTCGTAAAGTGACCCCCTCTTGATATGTAGCAATCTTTTTATTCAGCTTATCTCTAGCCACTTTGCCAGCCTCCCAGCACGTATTTGGGCACTTCACCTTACCATCATACTCATCACTCCCATCGCAACAATCTACAGATAGTTGAAAATTACACATATTACAAAGAGAGTTGAGTAAACAGGTGAGAGTAAAATGGGGAAAAATAATAGTTGGGTTGGCAACTTGAGTAATGAAAAATGCACAATATTCTGGATAGTAATCAAAGAGCAAGGCCAGCTCATCAGGTAAACGCTAAAAAAGCATAGTGTCTGAGCCATGAAGCAAGAAACACTTACCACATATACCATCATTCACCCTAGAAGAATATAAGAAAAGAGGGGCATGTCCAGCATTGCGACAATAGAATTTTCCAGCAGGGCATGCCGATGTACCTGTAACCCACAAAAGAAAATGTGAGCAGAAATACAGGAAAAGATGATGAAGAAGAAGAAGAAGAAGATATCTTTCATAACAAAATAAATTACAGCAATTCCTGTTTCAAAGTGCAATGATCAAAGAATGACGGACCTCTAATTACATCTATGATTAATGAAGATGGGCCCTCGGTGCAGCATAAGTAAACAAGCAAATCACAGACAGAGTGATATGGTAATGTCATGCCAATAGTTTTTTTCTATGACTTGTGATCAAAAGACACCACTAAAATGAACCACATTCCAAAATGCTACAGAAAGACAATGTTATGATAAAAACAAAATACCCATTTGGTCAAAATGGCTCAATCATACCAATTTGGTAAAAAAATAAAAATAAATCAATCAAGGAAAGAGAGAGTAAAGAAAGCAAGCAAGAAAGAAAGAAGGAGAAAATAGAGGGAATGAATGAAGAGAGAGAGGAACCAGGCTCGTCAGTGCCATCAGGGCAATCGCAGAAGTCATCGTTGAGCTGGGCTTTGCTGAATTTCTTGGATCCATCTTTACATTTTATTAAATCGGACGACGTCTTGTAATACTTCTCATCTGTAGTAATGAACAAAACTAAATTAAAAATGAAAAGAAGAAGAAGAAGCAGGAACAGAAAGATTTTGGAAAGAAACAATGGACCGACCTTCCGGAGCAATTCCGATGAAGGGGTCTTTGAGAGATGCCGATACTGATCTAAAAGCAACCGGAGATCCCAGAAAAAACACCCACAGCACAAGTGAAATGAGACCCAAACCCATCATATTTAGCTTCATCTTCTTCTGCCCGGCGCACCCAAACCAGTTCCAGCGATAGCGAGAGAGCAGTGGGACTTGGCGAAGAAAACTGGTTAAGGTTTAAGCAGGCCCTCGAAAAGTTTTACGGAAGCCTTCCGCCTTAGGGTACAACTTAACCCATTAGTTACATTTACCATCCATTCTCTTCTCCACGGTCCTGGCAATTTTTAACACTAACTTAATACAAAATTAGACGATTAGACAATTTTTATCACTAATTCAATGCTATTCACAAATACAATTTAATATTATAAATTAAAGTCAAGACTAAATCAATTGACTCTAAATCACATTTTATAAAATAAAAGTCATTACTTTAAATTCCATTAAAGAAAAATTATATTAAATTTTGTGTTATTAAGAATAACACGCTCAAAATTCAGCACACGACATCACATTGGAAATTAAAAGTCAAACTTTCTCAACCGGTTTGGTTTCCATTTTTCTGCTCAGGCCAATCAAGTCGAAACGACGGCGTCCAGAGTAAAATATCCCATATATAAAGCCTAAAAGTACTAAAGTCTAAAGCCCTCTTAAAAACTCGACAAACGTACACCGACGAATAGAAATATGGATAGTTTATCCTGAACGCATTCCTTCACAGCTCGCTCGGACACAAGAGAAGAAGAAGAAGAAGAAGAAGTAATGGAAGGAAGCTCGCTCCTTCTCGGCTATACTTGCTGTTCTTCCTCTCCTCCTTCAACCTTAAAACCCCAGTTCGAATTCACTTCTTTCCCTCTCTCTTCTTCATTTGTAGCAAAATACCGTGTGCTCACTTCCCTTCCCAAATGCAATGGGTGGCCCAGGAGCACCCTACTTTCTGTTTCGTGCCCCGGAAGCAGAACCAGCTCTCTCCGCACTTCAGCTTTTGCAGTCCAACAGGAGGCTCTGGAGAAATCTAAGGACTCTTTCTCAACCTCAGCAACGTCTTCGTCTTCCAGAGATATGTTGCCCAAGATTGACAAGAGTGGCAGGTTTTGCAGCCCAAGAGCAGCCAGAGAGTTCGCTCTGTAATTGTCTTTTTCTTTTCTTCTTCTTCTTTATTCGATGCTCGCCCATGTTTGATTCTCGGGAAAATAATCTCATTTTATTTGGTGGGGTTGAATATAATATGTCAGGTCAATAGTTTATGCGGCGTGTTTAGAAGGGTCGGACCCAATTCGGCTGTTTGAGAAGCGACTGAATGCGCGCCGAGGTAACCAACTATTTACCAAGCTTTCCCATATGAAAAAATCGTTCATTTTTGGAGTTTGAATCTTTTATGTTGAGGAAAAGAAATGGATATCTGACCATCTCTGTTGCTACATGCCTTCTCTCAGAACCCGGGTATGAATTCGATAAAGCTTCGTTGTTATCATACAACCACATGAGCTTTGGAGGGCCTCCTGTCACGGTGGACACAATTGAAGAAGCAGACCAGCTTCTGCGTGACAGTGAAAAGGAATCTGCAATCGGTAATACTGTAAAAAGTTTTTTTATTTTTTTATTTTTTATTACTTAATTTTATATGGTCTTCACTAATGCTTAAACTTTTGCTAGAATGAGATTAGGTCTGAGTGCTAATTCAGTGAATTAATAATATTTGTATGTCTTTTGGTCGTGCTATCCAGCTTAAAAACTTCAAGAACCATGTAGTCTCTTTCATAGTGGATTTTAGAACTTTCTAGATCTCTGTATTAAATTAATTGATGGTTGTGCCGGAATCAGCATTGACTCAATCAATCAGTTGTTTCAACTCCAAGGTAGATCAAATAGAATGATTGAGAGCATTTTCTTGTAATTAGGACACAATCTAGGCAATTTTTCGTGTCTTTAGAAATCCCCTCCCTCTGCCCCAATTGTTCTTTGGTGCAAGTACTCCTTGTATTATAATCTCCCCTTGGAAGAGCTTAGCTACTTTACTAACTTGTTCCATTAGCATAGAGTTTAAAACATATAAAGTTTATCACCCCAATAGAGTATGAAATATTACCTCTATCATTGGCAACTTCTACTATAAAGAAATCGATTCCCTTCCCTTAAAGAGATAGATCCTCCTTTCCTAAGGATATGTTGCAATATCATTCTAGATTGCAATAATAGTTCCTCAGGACTTGCATGATGGTTTCAAAACTACCAAAAGTCCGTCTATTCAAGTTGAAACAATTGATCAGGTAACTTTATACACACTTGTTGAGTTACATAGATAGTCATGCATAATTGCATAGTGGTGTTATTCGGTCAATGTGGGATGTGTGGAGATTAGGTAATGTGAATGTGTGTTCCTTTGTTATCATCAAAGAACCATGTAGTGAATATTTCTATAATTGAACACGTCATGCACAAAAATCCTATCAATTTCTCAGGTATCATAATGTTATAACAGCCCTTGATGTTACGCTACTTCCATAATAGAATGACCTGTTCTGATACTAAGAAGGCAAAGCTACTTCAGTAGCTTTGTGCAAGTTGAGTGAGCAATGGCTTTGCATATGCAATTATTCATAGCTCTTAGATCTAGTAATAATGCTTATTCTATCTCAATTTTCGGGGTCCCTCTTTTTAGCGGCATGACTTATATTTTGTTTGTACCTCAGAAGCAGAAGTCCTCGCAGCTCCTCCAAAGCTGGTATACAGCAAATTGATTTTGAGGTAAACCCTCTGAAGTACTTTTGTTGCCTGAAGCAAGTGGAGCATGTCTTTTTCTTTTCTTTTGCATTTTTCATTTGTGCATGCATATGTACAAGCAAGAGAGAGAGGAAGAGAGCTAACTCTGTCTTCATGCTTAATTGCAGATTTACAAGGAAACTTTTAGCTGCAATCGTGGAAAGATGGGACAGTCATGTGCTCGTCATTGAAAAAGTTGCCCCTCCAAATTGGAAGGTTGAAACAGTTGAAGTGCTAAATTACTGGTTTTCAATTTTCTGCTAGCACGATTCTCTTTGTTAACAGTACTGTAGTCATTGTTTTTCAGTAGGTAGAATGCATACCTACACTTATTTGCAAAGCATCAGCTGTAATTTGTGCTTTGATTTTCCAGTACAATTGTGTCCCAACCTTACCATACTAGATTTCTTTGCCTTTCTCGTGGACCACTTTCCATCATTAACCTGTACATATGTCCTTATTTGGCACTTGGTGGAACTGTATGACTTGGACAGAGTAAGGATGTAAATACCAGCTCAAATACTCAGCTAGTTTATACTCATTCTTAGGTAGGCATATCATAAAGAAGTAATGGGGGTACTTATAAATTTGTCCATTTCCTTATTTCGTGTAAAATCTTACTTACCTGAGAAAAAAAAAAGTATCAAATCTAGCTGAGCCAAAGAAAACTTTTTTCTTCTCTTCCATTTTCATTATTATTATTATTATTTCTTTTGGAAACGTTGGTCATTTACACAATGTTATCTTACTTCGCCATACAAGTCTTATAAGTTTTAACATCTCAAACTAGAGTACAGAATTACTTTTTTTGTTATTTGGCTGAGGAAAAAATTGGTCACATAGTTGTTTATGTTTTCGTCTAACAAAATTTACTACAGTCAGAAAATGTTTGCATCTTATTTATACATATACTGCAGAGTGAGCCTGCAGGCAGAATTTTGGAGCTGTGTATTCTTCATTTGGCAATGTCTGAAATAGCAGTCCTAGGGACGAGGCACCAGATTGTCATTAACGAAGTAATATATTCACTTCCATTGCTTTTTGAGTTTGCTTATATCAGTTTCTACTGTTCTAATTACATATGGCTATTTGTGAAGGCTGTCGATCTTGCTAAAAGGTTCTGTGATGGAGCAGCACCGCGTATCATCAATGGGTGTCTAAGGACCTTTGTGAAAGACCTTGAAGAAACTGGTTTGACTCAGGCCATAGAAGAACAGAAAGTGATCAGTTGATGTATGAATAGTAGTTGTTTCAATTACTGCTCTGTTCCTTCACATTGTGGAAGCTGCTACTGCCAGTAGTGGACCGAAGAACCTCATTCAGGAGGTGATGGTTTAGTTTGTTCATGCTGGGAAACCCCAAGGGAAAATAAATTTTTGTCTCTCTTCAGGTGTATCACTGCATTCTACATTAGAAGTTAAAAAATGGAAGGGCAGGTCTGGTAAGCAAGGTTGTATTAATTAGCTGAGAATGGTGATGTTATAACTTAAATCTTTCGATAGTGTAACATCGAATTTGAGCTTCTCCTTAAACGCAATTTTCAGCCTTTTTGGGGGGAAAAAGTGTTTTGTTGGAAGAATTCAATCACTTTTTCCTTTGAAACAGCTTGTTAGATGATAAAAGTGTGTTTGATACTTGAAACAAATTTTCAAACATGCTCTTACGTGTTTTGCTAAAAAGATTTTAGCATTGGGATTTTTTTTTTTTTTTCCTTTTTTTAAAGTACAAGCAGAACATCAACCAAACTATAACACAAGTCCTTGTCACTACGAATAGGGAAGAAGTGAGCAGGGGCATGAGAAGTGTGGGATGCAGCCGGAAAACATTTTAGTCCCGACCCAATAAGTCATATAAAGGTATACAAGTTTGCACTTCTGTGGACTTTCTTACCCTTTCAGGAGTAGGAGGTAGAAATGGCAGAGAAAACATACCCAATGGTAGAAGAGATCTGCCGATCCAGGATGAAACTTGGGGTCCTTTTCTGTTATAATGCAATTGAGACTCTAATTTGAATATATATGGAGCTATTACATTGTAAAGCCTCTTAATAATTTGTAATTCTATAGCAACAAAAGCTGAGATGAGCAATACATGCATTTTTTAATTGAGCACGTGATTTTTACTTATATTTTTAAAAATGCATATAAGAATTACATGCTTAAAAGAAATTTCTTCCATCTAGTTTTGAGAAAAATTGTCTCTTTTTGGGGGGGTTGCTTTTGTTAAAGTAATTTTTTTAGAAATCTTTTTGTAAATAAAAACACTAAAAAACAAACAAGCCATCATTTTGATTGATAGCTCTCAATATATATATACACACTTTTGTCATAGGTCTAAGCATTGAAGGGCAGCTGGCAAGTATAAGGTTGGAATTCCCAACATTCAATGGTGAGGATCCAAATTCATGGTGTTATAGAGCAGAGCAATTTTTTTATTTTTATGAGATTCAAGAAAGACAGAAGTTGAGGATTACTACATTTCACATGGAAGGCAAGGCTCTATCCTGGTTTATAGCTTTACGTAATACCAATAATTTGTCTAGTTGGGATGAATTTTTAGCTGCTATTCAAGTTAGGTTTGACAATAGTTCTTATGATGATCCTACGGAGACATTGTCAAAACTAAAGCAAACAAGTTCATTGGAAGAATATAAAACTCAGTTTGAGGAGTTGGCAAATAAGGTTTTGAGATTGATAGATTCTCATAAATTGAGTATGTTTTTTGGGGAATTGAGGGATGATATTAGACTTCCTATGAGGATGTTTAATCCCAAAACCTTGAATGATACTTATGCTTTAGCAAAAATTCAAGATGTGTGTCTTGTTAATGACAGTAGGTCAAGAAAAATTTTCTAAAGGAAGGGGGAAATGATGGCAATGCTGGTTTTAATAAGGGGGTAATTAGTATGGGAACAAAATGCAAATTTCTAATTTTCCTAGACAATTTCGAGGGAGTGTTGGGGGAAATAATTAGTCAAAAAGAATTATCAATGACAATCCTAAAGCATTGGTGCCAGTGCATAAGATCTATCTTGTTCAAATGGATGAAAGGAGGAGAAAAGGTTTGTGTTATTCATGTGATTCAAATTGGAGTAGAGGGCATGTGTGTGTAGTGCCTAAGCTGTCTTTAATTAAAGTGGTTAAAGAGCAGGTGATTAGTATTGATAAAGAGGAGGAGGATCCAGGACAATTTTTCTTGGATGAAGAGCCTAAAATATCTCTCAATGCCATCACAGGAACTCCTAATTCAAAAACTATGAGATTGCTAGAATTCTAAGAGGCCAACAAGTAATAATTCTCATTGATTCAAGTAGTACTCATAATTTTGTGGATGAGCATGTGGTTAAAATGATGGGGTTATCAAGTACTAACAAAGATGTTATTAAGGTGAGAATAGCAAATGGCCAGCAAACCAGTAGCCCAGGGAAATGTGAAGACCTTTCTCTTAAGATGCGGGGGACTGTTTTTCAAGTAAATTTGTATGTCCTACCTTTGGCTAGGTGTGATGTCTTCCTTGGTATTTAGTGGTTGAGGATATTAGGTCCAATTCTTTGGAATTTTGATGACCTTACTATGGAGTTTCAATGGGGTACTAAAAGATGTAGATTAAAAGGATTACAGCAGGGTCTTTGATTGGGTATGAAAAATGTGAACTCATTTAGGTGGTTGAAGAGAGGAAATAAGAGTGTCTTATTATAGTTGATTGAGACAAAGAATCAAGACACACAGCAGATGCACAATGTTTCTAAGCAGACAAAGGATCAGCCTGGGGGAGTGTTAGATGATATTTTGGAGGAATTTGATGATGTCTTTCAAGTACCTATTGAGTTACCACCAAATAGGTTGCATGATCATGCTATTACTCTGCAAGAGGGTGTGTAGCCTGTTTCAGTTAGGCCTTATAGGTATCCATTTTTTCAGAAAGCAAATAGTGAAGGGGTTACTACAATCTGGTGTGATTTGCCACAGCACTAGCCCATTTTCTACTCCAGTAATTTTGGTGAGGAAGGCTGATGGGACATGGAAAATGTGTATGGATTACAAATCTCTCAATAAGGTAACTATTAAAGATAGTTTTCCAATTCCTGTTGTAGATGAGCTATTGGATGAGCTGTGGGGGGCTACCATTTTTTCTAAATTGGATTTAATTTCAGGTTATCACCAAATTAAAGTGGTTGAGAAAAATATTCCTAAGACTGCCTTTAGGACACATGAAGGGCATTATGAATTCTTAGTGATGCCATTTGGTTTAACGAATGCACCTTCTACCTTCCAAAGTTTGATGAACCACATTTATCCAGCCTTACCTTAAGAAGTTCATCTTAGTATTCTTTGATGATATTTTGATATTCAGTTAGGATGTCAACAACCACAGACAACATTTACAAATAACTTTAGAAATTTTGAGGAAACTCAAGTTAATTGCTAAAAAGTCCAAGTGTAGATTTGACTGTAAAGAGGTGGATTATCTAAGCTACATTGTTTCAAAATATGGGGTGAAAGCTGATCCAGGAAAAATTCAAGCAATGGTGGATTGGCCATTTCCAACCAACATCAAAGCTTTGAGGGGATATTTGGGGTTGACAGGTTACTATAGAAGGTTCATTAAGGAGTATGGATCCATTGTTGCTCCCTTAACTGCTATGTTGAAGAAGAATACTTTCATATAGGATGAAGTGGCCAAGGAAGCTTTTCAGAATCTCAAGGCTGTAGTGACTGAAGCTCCTGTTTTAGCTTTACCAAATTTTACATAGCCCTTTGTAATTGAGTGTGATGCAAGTAGTTTGGGTATGGGAGCAGTCTTGATGCAGAATGGTAGACCTATTTCTTACTTGAGTAAGTCTTTGAAAGGGAGGGCTCTTTTTATGTCTACATATGAGAAATAGTTGTTTGCTTTGATAACTGTTATTCAAAAATGGAGACCATATTTGTTAGGCCAGAGTTTTGTGGTTAAAACTGACCAACAAAGCTTGAAATTCTTATTAGAGCAGAAGGTTGGTACACCCTTTCAGTAGAAGTGGATCACCAAGTTGATAGGTTATGATTTTACTGTGGAGTTCAAAAAAGGGGTAGATAATCGAGAAGCTGATGCATTGTCTAGGAGGGAAGGTTAGGCAGAAGAGGTGGCTCTTTCTCTTTTATCTATTCCAACACCTGATTGGATTGATAAGCTTAAAGAGCAATACCAGGAGGATAAAGAGTTCAAATCTTTGATTGTAAGGTGGCGGAGTAATAACTTGAATTCATCCAAGTATGCTTTTAAGGATGGTCTTTTGCTTTACAAGAATAGATTGTATTTGGGAAGTTGTCATGCCATTAAGGAACAAGTTTTGGCTTTCGTCCATAGTGATCCAATGGCAAGGCATTCTGGTTTTGAGAGGACAATGCAAAGAGCTAAGAGAGATTTTTTTTGGAAGGGTATGAAAAAAGATCTTAAGAGATTTATTAGAGAGTGTGCAATCTGTCAGTAGAATAAAAATGAAAATATTTCTCCTGTCGGGCTGCTCCAGCCTCTTCCCATTCCCTTGCAGGTTTAGTATGACATTTCCATCGATTTTGTGGAAGGATTGCCTTTATCTTAAGGACATTCTATGATTTTTGTGGTGGTTAACGGGTTGTCAAAATACAATCACTTCATTTCCTTAGCTCATCCATACATTGCTTCAAAAATTGCTAAACTATTTGTATCTAATATTTTCAAATTACATGGCATGCCTACCTTTATAGTTTTTGAATGAGATCCTACATTCACAAGTAAGTTCTGGAATGAGTTGTTTAGATTGCAGGGGAATTCTTTGAAGATGATCACAAGTTATCATCCTCAAACAAAAATTGTGAACAAGTGTTTGGAAAACTATTTAAGATGCTTTGTTCAAAATAGACCTAAGCAGTGGAGTAGTTGGATACCATAGGCTGAATATTGGTATAATACAACTTGACAAGGGTCTATTAAGATGACTCCATTTGAGGCAGTTTGTGGCAGGTTACCTCCAACAGTCTTATGTGCTAGGTACTACTCAAGTAGATGCTGTGGACGATATTTTGAAGAATAGAGAAGTAATTCTATCTCTATTGCAACAGAATTTACAGCATACACAGCAGAGGATGAAGAAATATGCAGATTTGAAGAGGACATAAAGGACCTTGACAGTGGGGCAATATAATGGACCATTTACTGTGATTAAAAGGATTGGTGAGGTCACTTATGAGTTAGACTTACCAGCAACAGCAAAGATTCATCCTGTTTTCCATATGTCTTAGTTAAAACCAAAGTTGGGGAGTGGTAATGCAGTGCTTCCTAGGCTACCTCTAGTGAATGAAGATGGTGTGATTAAGCCTAAGCTAGTAGCTATTCTCTCTAGAAGATTCAGGCTGGTTGCAAACAAATCAATTATTGAATTACTTATCAAATAGGTTGGACAGGATGAGGCATATGCTAGTTAGGAGGAGTATGGATCTTTAAAGCTATCTTACCCTCACCTTCTGGGCAAGGTGTTTTAAAAGGAGGGAGTAGTGTCATAAGTCTAAGCATTGAAGTACAGCTAGCAAGTGAGAAGTTGAGGAGTTGCAACTACTTGGCAGTTAGTTTATTAGCTTTTGTTAAGTTTGTTAGCTGTTAAAGAAATGAATGGGAAACTGTAGTATAAAGTCTATAGTTCATTTTGTAATGAGTTAGCTTGTTGGTTGTAAGTTCATTCTTGAACTAGAGTTTAGGCATTCTCGAATTGTCTAGGAGGTTGAGTAACCCTCAAAGTTATCTTTTCTTCTTCCATTCCTCTCATTCTTCTCATTTACAATACTTTCTATATTGGTACTGTAACAACTTCCACCAATTAGGTTAATTTAGGCTGAAAAAACAAAAGGAAAAGAAAAAGAGCAACAGTTGGTTGATGTGGACAAAGTCTATGGGCTATGCGCAAGGAAGACAAGAAAGTAAAAGTAGTTTCAAAATTGTTAGGTCGGAGTGTGGGCCTACAACCAAATAAATACTCCTTCAGGCTTCAATCCATCACTACAACGCTGCCTCTAAGGTTTACTCTTTTTATCGTTATCCCTTTCTTCTTCTATAAAACGGAGCACAACCCCCTCTTCATTCCTTACTAGTGTGGCGAGCATCCTTTTTCGCTTCCGTTCCGCTTTGAAATCCCCCAAAGTCTTCCGTTTCAAAGGTTTCATTCATGGCTGTTGCTTTTCTCTCATGCTCTTTTACCTATTTCCTTTTCTTTCTTCTTTTTTTTTTTTTTTTTTGCCTAATATTGCAATTATGTGATCAGAGAATATGGTGGGTGATCAAAGAATCTATCGTTAGGCTATATTAAGTAGAATTTCGTTGCATGTATATATTCCTTACACGTAACTTTGCCTTTAGCTCCGACTATCCTTTATCTTTTTTAGGATATCAGTGACAAGGTAGATACAGTTTCTCTCTTGTATTTAACGATTATTTGCAAGAATCTATGTGTGTGATGTTGGGTGATGAGAAAAATCAGACGGACTCCCTATGATATTTTGCCAAACAAAATATGTGACATCATGTCCAGCTACTTTTGACAACATTATGTGTGATCTCTTTTGTTTGAGGAAACTTCACTTACTCCCCTGAAGTTTGGCCACTTTTGCAGATACCCCCAATGTTCAAAACCTCTCACTATAATATATCAAATTTCATTTTTCTCTCACTTTACCCCTTCCGTACATAAAATCTTTCACAATTCCAATTTTACTCATGTCTCCAAAACTATACCGTTCCTAAAATAACGCATAGTTTTGGGATAAAATTGATATTCCGTTACGATTTTCTATACGGAATGGGCAAAATGAGAGAAAACCAAACTTTGATACACCTAAGTGAGAGGTTTTGAACATTGGAAGGTATCTGCAAAAGTAGCCAAAGTTCAGGGGGTAAGTGAAGTTTCCCTTTTTTTTTTTTTTTTTTTTTTTCTTCTTGTAAATTATTTATATATTTAGGATGAGTGATGACAGATTAAATTGAGGCCGGTGATGCTAGATATATTTGCTACTCTTAATGGGAAACAATCCCATTCGATGATTCATTTCCACCAAGATCTCTGAGGCCTCTTTTTCGCATTATTATCAAACCCAAACGTTTTTTGTTTAGGCTGGAGCTATGCCTCAGAAACCACATTGTAGCCAATTTTTTACCCGGCTTATTGTAATGCCCCAAAATTTAGCCTTAGATAACCTGACAAGGTTATTGGTAATTACCCCAATTAAATCAACTTGTGGCTAAATGAGGAATCGCCCCTTTAAGCATTATCATAATTAATGCATAGGAATGTGATATAAATATGAGAAAATTATTAAATCATGAAATAAACAAGTATATTCCTCGAAATTAAGACATAGAGCAACTAACAGTAATGTAAAACAAACCTAATAACAGCATGAAGATTCTAAAGCAAGGTACGTAGTGGCAACCATGCCACTCCTGGCTTCTAGTGACAAACTTCCTAAAATAATAATAACAGCGTAAGTCTAACGACTTAGTAAGTAAATCTTACAATTAGGTATAACATGAATCTATTTAATCAGAAATAAACATGCAGTTTTAGTAAACATTTAAAAGATGTGTTGTTTCCATTAATACACCATAAAAGTATTGTTTGGTTAATAAAAGAGTGGTGTACTTCTAGCAGTAATTGCCTAAGTATTTTAATGCAGGCAAAACTAATGTTTTATAGATCATAACTCTCATGTATGGTATACCTGAAATATTACTCATTCTCGGCAGGGTTGGCGCATGTCGGTGCCCCAACCATTGTACGCTATTGTCCATACCACTAGTGGCACAACCAAGCCTGACCTCGGGTGGCCCACACTATTAAGGATGTCCGTCCTATAGTAACCATCCATTAGGAAATGGCTACACCTGGTCACGAAACCATTGGATTCAAAGCCCCCCACACACACATTTGACCATAGAATGAAGTCTATATAGTAAGTTCATGGCAATTATTCTGCACGTACTGGTGCCCATGTCATATGATGCATCTTATCAACTAGTTATTAAAGCAGTTATCAAGTTATTACAAAAAGTAGTCATGATATAGTACACGTAGTCAATCAACTTACATATCCGACATTTTTAAGAAATTGTTCGTAAGTGTTTACTTACCTTATACGCTTGCTTGAGTCTTCCAACATCACAAAATCTTGCTATAACAAAATATGACACATCGTTATGCGCAATACTAGAGGACCTCTACAAGTAAGATGCTAAGTCCTATCTATTAAAAGG
The DNA here is from genome assembly GCA_013348765.1 of Carpinus viminea. Taxonomy (NCBI): domain Eukaryota; kingdom Viridiplantae; phylum Streptophyta; class Magnoliopsida; order Fagales; family Betulaceae; genus Carpinus; species Carpinus viminea. The sequence continues at coordinate 54,762,384 of CP054668.1, read as the reverse complement.
GTTGCTAGACTCTAAAATACACAAGTGAGGCTAAGGGTAGACGCCTGGCTTCCTGGCCGTACATACGGGCTCGAGTGTGTACGTTTGATCAGTGAGTTACAGTTTGTAAGGGCTTTATAGGCCACTAAGTCATCTTCTAACCTACTGAACAAACACATGCATAGTATGAAAATTCAACATCATGCAATACAAGGATTCGAAGGGGCTTTTTAAACTCTTTTTGAAAACATTTATTGATTTGTAAGGAAAGTAGTAAAAGCTCGACATAACATCTTTCGAAAACTTACAATATCAAAAGAAGCAATAAGAACAACATTGAGAGTATAAAAACAGTCAAAAGGTTATCTTAGCAAATGGCAAGAACACAAGTTTTCTTCATCCTCTTTCTTAAATCACAAAAGTCTTAAAGAGCACTCACTTTGGTGGTTCTAGAGAGCCTAAGGGCGAAAGAATGGGTTCAAGGGACGGTGAGGGGTTGGTATTTATAGGCCAAAAAAGCTAAGGGCGCTACCAAGTACTTTGGAAAGCAACATACGTCCGGTACTATTGGGGCGTACGTTCGGTACTGTTTATTCAACGATCCAAAGGGTGCATTGTACGTACAATCATTAATCAGTAATCAACCCAAAAGTGGCGTACATTCGGTACTAGAGACAAGAGTGTACGTCAGATGGTCTCCCTACGTACGTTCGGTACTAGAGAGAAGAGCATATGTTAGGTGGTCCCCATGTGTATGTCCGGTACTAAAGACAATAGCATACGTCTGGTGGTCCCCTTGCGTATGTCTAGTACTAAAGACAAGAACATACGTATTGTATTATTGGGCGTATGTACTGTCAGAAATGGTAGGTTTCGGTTTTGCTTCAATGCTTTTATGGTCAAATGTGAGGGTTTTGGGTTATGCTGAGATAACTTAGGGTTTTTTGTTTAAATCTGATTTAGAAGGCCATTAACTTGTTGAGTAAGAGTTTTTTTTTTTATATGCCCGCATAAAAGGGGGGAGGGGGATTCAAACTAGCAATAACCACTTCATTAAGCGTGGTCCCAACTAATTAAACTACCTCTTGAGGACCTTGTTGAGTAAGAGTTTAAAACTCTTTTTAAAACGAATTAAAAAGTCAGAGTATTACACTTAGGGGTTTGCTAGAGGTTCTCCTCGTAGTGTTTTCCTAACGTTCTCTCAGTCTTACGTAAAACATGATTTAAGAAAAAATAAAATTGTAGTATCATTTTTTTGCTAACAGATTTTTATAATTTAGGGTTTAGTTAGGTTCTAATGCTTTAAAATTTGTTTTTGGATTCAAAACTAAAAACCTAAAGGTGGAAGGTTAACCTTTAGGGATGATATCACTAAAATGGATTTGATCATCCTAAATTTGATGCTAATGCCTCACAAATTCGGTGCTAATACCTTAAATTTTATGCTAATGCTTAAAAAAAGGTGGTAGAGGCCACTACAATTTTATTTTTTCTTAAATTATATTTTACGTAAGATTGTGAAAACGCCAGGAGAATTTACAGGGAGAACACCCCTAGCATTTTCCTTACACTTATGCTTAATAACCGAAGACCTAAAATTGACACAAATATGAATTGTTCAAGACAAAGGTTAATAATATTAAAAACATATGCAAAAGGAATAAAAAAGTGTCCGATGAAGAGAAGAATAGAGTAGGAGAGGCCTAATTATGATCACGGAAATAATGAAGAATGTTCGAGTAATAGAAATTTCCATACTAAAGGAAGGACAAAGTTTTCCTCCAAACTGAGTTGGAGGAATTTCCTTCAACCTAGTCTATAAAAGTGACATGTATTCATTTTTTTAATAACATGTGAGATGTATATGACTTTTTAATAAAATTTATTCTAACTTTGTCCGAACTATTAAAAAAACATGTGCATCTCACATGTTTAGAGACACATGTCACTTTTATAGACTAAGTTGAAGGAAATTCCTCCAACCTAGTTTGGAGGAAAACTTTGTCCCTAAAGGAAAGGAAAAATCAAATTTCTCTTAAATTTTTATGTTACTTTAATTTAGTTGTTGAGTCATAAATTTCAACAAGTATGTTTCTAAGGAAATTTTTAGCTATCCATATCTTAAATCTAATTGGTAAAAATAACATATTATTAGAACTTAAATTGAAATCACAAAAAAAAAAAAAGAAACTAAAATTGATTTTTATATTTTTTTCAAAATGGAAAAACAGCGAGTAATACTCTATTATATATTATATTTTTATCTCCCCATACTTTTTTATTTTATATTTTATAATAAGGACCAATTAAAGTTTTGGTTAGGAGTACCATATTAATTATTTTAAAAATATAATTTATAGCATTATTTTTTTAAAACAAAGAAAAGAAGTGTTTGTTATATGAGGCATGGAAGCGTGGCGGCGAACCAGGGCTTTGATTTAGGGTTTAGGGCGATGGCAGTCACTGGCCTGGGGGCGAGGCCAATATATGGAACTATAAATAGGAAAGGTTAGGTTGCTAATAAGATCGATCCACAACGCAACCCCAGTGCTCCATAATCTCCCAGATCCTTCGACAGCCTCTCAAAACCCCCCTCTCCTCTTCTCTCTCTCTCAAGCGCAACTCTCTCACACGATACAAATCTCTTATAAAGCCCCTATAAACCCATAAAACACCCCCATTTTCAAATTCTTCCTGCTCTCAATTGCAATTTCTTTTCTGGATCTGGTATTCTCGAATCCCTTCCTTTGAATTGAACAGAGCAAACCCTAGCTTTTCTTTCCACTACGGAGAAGGTCCGATCTCTCTCATTCTCTCATTGTCTACCCAGATCCTGTCCAAATATTTGCTATTTACTTTGATTTCCTCCCTCTTATGACCTCCGATTATAATCTCTTACCCGACCACTTATATGCCATATTTATATCAAACAATTTTATTTGGCTTTTCTTTTTCTTTTTCTTTTTTTTTATCAAAATGAAATAAATTTGGATTACCCAGAATGAATAACTCTGCTGAACCCGATTTCTTCGTCTCTCACGCAAAGATCCTTTTTTTCCGCTAATCTTTCTGGGTATTTTACGATTTTTTTTTTAAATTTTTTCTGGTTTTTCGCCTAATATTGCAATTCTGTGATCAGAGAATATTCTGGGTGATCATGGGATCTATCATTAGGCTATATTGAAGTAGAATTTCGTTGCGTGTATATATTCCTTACACGTAACTCTGCCTTTAGCTCCGACTATCCTTTCTCTTTTATAGGATATCGGTGACGAGGCAGATACAGTTTCTCTCTTGTTTTTAACGATTATTTGCAAGGATCTGTGTGCATGATGTTGGATGATGAGAAAAATCAGACGGATTCCCTATGATATTTTGCTTGGCAAAATATATGACATCACGTCCAGCTACTTCTGACAACATCATGTGTGACCTCTTTTGTTTTGTTTGTTTTTGTAAATTGTTTATGGATTTAGGATGAGTGATGATAGATTAAAGTGAGGCCGGTGATGCTAGATATATTTGCTACTCTTGATGGGAAACAATCCCACTTGATGATTCCTTTCCACCAAGATCTCTGAGGCCTCCTTTTCGTATTATAATCAAATCCAATTGTTTTTTTTTTTAGGCTGGAGCTATGCCTCAGAAACGGCATGGTAGCCAATTTTTTTAAAAGACTAATGCTTAATAATCTGAGACCTAAAATTGACACAAACATTAATTGTTCAGGACAGAGGTTAATAATATTAAAAACATATTTAAAAGGAATAAAAAAGTGTCCGGTGAGGAGAAAAATAGAGTAGGAGAAGTCCTAATTATGATCATTGAAGTAATGAAGAATGCTCGAGCAATAGAAATTCCCATGCTAAAGAAAGGAAGAATGAAATTTCATTCTTAAATTCGAAGCTTATTTTTATGCTAAAAGATATTTCATGATTTTTTTTTTTATTTGAAGCTTATTTTTATATATTTTTCAGTGAAATTCTTTCCACGGGAAAATATGTTTTGGTTTTGTCTGAGCTGATTTAAAGTCAGAAATTTGAAACATAGATGTCTTGGTTTCTGGGTTTCGGTGGAGAGTAATTTGCGAATCTGTTAATCTTTTGGGTGGTTTTATAGAGCAGAAGAATTTATAAGGAATGGCCGATGAAGGAGCCTTGTAAGGGGGAGCCAACCCTTAGATCTCAAGAAGCATCCTTCTGGGATCGTCCCCACCCTACAGTGAGTCCCTATTTATATGCAACTCTTTCAGTTTATATACCACCTGTTTATTTGGGTTAGCTAAGATTCACAGCATATTCACTAAAACATAAAAGAAGATTCAATTGTTTTAAGACCTTGAAGAGGATGCTGCTATCAATACGACTTTGAAAAGATCACAGGTTTTATGATGTTGAAATGGGCTAATTCCTCTTTTGGAAGTATGTCGGTCAGTGAGTTGTAATTGGTAACAATGAGATGGTGTGGCGTTCTGATATGGGACGGTTGTTGTATCCCTTAAAAATGTAGCGCAGCTTTGTATTTGTTGTGATTGAAAAACAGTGAGAGAGTTGCTCTGTTTTGTTATGTAAGTTTAATTTTTATTGCAAAAAAATCTTGTGCTTTTATTGGGATATGATCCTGTTGAGGTTTTGATACGCTAGTGCTATGATTTGACATTATCGGTTGGCTACAAAGATTTTGGTGCCTTTTGTGGAAGGGTCTTGTTATGGTGCTTTGTGCTATATTTTGCAAAGAGGAATGCTACACTGACTCCCATTTCTTTACACACTTTTCTTGCACTCGTAGTTGGCTTTTAAAACTATTATTAGATCAAAATCTAATAAAGATCCATTTCATATCCAATGCTGAATATCATTATTCTCATGATATTCAAATTACACATGGACCTAGTTTATTTGTTTGAATGGCTCTGTTAGTGAAGTGGTTGTTGTGGCTGCTCATTTATGTTATTTACTTGTATATTTTAAAGTGTATCTTTTAAATGTACTTCAAGCTATGAACATTGTGTCAATAGTCAATTTGGACTGCAAGTTAGATCTTAAGAACATTGCCCTGTCTGCTCGTAATGCAGAATACAATCCAAAGGTATATGACTGGGCATAGCTCTCTTTCTCCCTCATCATCCTTTGTTTGATAATTCAGGACAAGAAGTTATTCACTTTCTGGATATCCTTTTTTTTATTATTATTATTTGGTGGGGGGGTACTTGTACTTCATTGAATCATCTCAATGTTACAACAAATTTGCTTACTTAAGGAAGCTCCGTTTAAGTAATTGATTCTCTTGGAAACTACTCACTCAGATTTGCTATTTTACCTCTGAATTTCTGTTCTGTAGACGAAATTTGAGATGATTTGACGAAGATGGTTAAACTTGTTTGTTTCTTCTTTCACATGGAATGGTGTTCCCTGTTTCATATCAATATGCAATGTTTAAATGTACTTTTGTTATGTTCTTGCAGCGGTTTGCTGCTGTAATTCTGAGAATAAGGGAACCAAAAACAGCTTTGATTTTTGCTTTTGGAAAGATGGTAGGTTTAGCCTAAGCATCTGATACTTTCTTATTTACAACAGTGGATGTTCTTTTTATATTCCTTAGAAATGCCATCGGGGTTTGTTTTAATTGTTACTATTTCCTGATCCAGTGTTGGTCCTCTTTCTCTTGAAAATTTGACTAAAGTGATATGATGCCATATAGCTGGGGTTTTTGTTTTTTTGTTTTTTTTTTATGAGGTAAAATTCTGGTCACAAAATGTCAAAATTTATGGATGGATGAGGCTCAGTAAATTTTGCTCATTTCTGCTGTAGTGGGCGTCCTTTGTTTACGCTCCGCTTTGAAATCCCCCAGTCTTCCGTTTCAAAGGTTTTTTATTCATGGTTGTTGCTTTTCTATATCTTCTTCTTTTTTTCTTTTTTCCTTTTTTTTTTTTTTTTTTTCTTTTTCTTTATGGTTTTTTGTCTAATATTGCAATTCTGTGATTAGAGAACGTGGTGGGTGATCATGGAATCTATGATTAAGTAGAATTTTGTTTCATTGCGTGTATATATTCCTTACATATGTAACTTTGCCTTTGGCTCCGACTATCCTTTCTCTTTTATAGGATATCGGTGACATGGTAGATATAGTTTCTCTCTTGTTTTTAATGATTATTGGCAAGGATTTGTGTGCATGATGTTGGATGATGAGAAAAATCAGACGGATTCCCTATGATATTTTGCCAAGCGAAATATGTGACATCATGTCCAGCTACTTCTGACAACATCATGTGTGATCTATTTTGTTTAATTTTTTTTTAATTGCTTTTAGATTTTGGATTAGGAATGGTTTCTTGTTTGGGCTGGAGCTATGCCTCATGAAACCGATTTTTTACCAGACTTATGCTTAATAATCTAAGACCTAAAATTGACACTAACATTAATTGTTCAAGACAGAGGTTAATAATATGTTTTACCTATTTTCCTGCTCTTTTTTCTGGTTTTTTCGCCTAATATTGCAATTTTGTGATCAGAAAATGTGGTGGGTGATCACGGAATCTATCGTTAGGCTATATTGAAGGAGAATTTTGTTGTGTGTATATATTCCTTACATGTAACTTTGCCTTTAGCTCTGACTATCCTTTCTCTTTTATAGGATATCAGTGACAAGGTAGATACAGCTTTATCTGTCTTTAAGAGATAGCTCAATCGGTTGTGAATCATGCCTTATGAAGCGGAGGTCACAATTTTGAATTCCCTTTTTTTCTACCTTTGCGTGGACATTCAAAAAAAAAAAAAAGAATGTGACATAATGTCTAGTTACTACTGACAACATCATGTGTGATCTCTTTTGTTTTGTTTGTTTTTGTAAATTGTTTATGGATTTAGGATGAGTGATGATAGATTAAATTAAGGCCGGTGATGCTAGATATATTAGTTACTCTTGATGGGAAATAATCCCCATTTGATGATTCCTTTCCACCAAGATCTCTGAGGCCTTTGTTTTCGCATTATTATCAAACCCAATCTTTTTTGTTTAGGCTGGAGCTTTGCCTCAGTAACCGCATGGTACCCAAATACTGTTATCGACAATATGATTTTGGTTGCTCTGGCAAGGCAGCAAAAGAACTCATTTGCTCTGACAATATGATTTTTCTAGTTAAAAAACTATGATAACCCAATTTTTTCAGACGTCCATCATCATCATAAGGGAAGAGGAAAGAAACAGTAATGGTAGAATTTGGCGAGGATAATAAGAATGAATTGTAGGGAAACATAATCCTACTAGGAATCTCTCTCAGTAATTGCAGCAGTTGTAATCGGAATAGATCACCACACCAACGTCCATCCCAAACCCAAACATCTTCTCAAACCTGATGAGAAGATGATGACACTTGACTCTGTTTGTGACAAAACTGATTACAAGGAATCCTGTATGTCTAGCCTACAACCGGTAGTTAGCATCAACGCCAAATTGACAACCAATTTCAGAGCTGCTGTGTATGCAACTCTTTCAGAGCAATGAAAACTGCAGGCCAGAGTGGAAGCTGACGAATCTTACTCTAAACATGGCGCTTGAAGATTGCATCGAGTTGATAGGGTTGGTTATGCACTGGGGAGCTCAAGTACTCCGTGATTACAATTATAAACACTTCTACTTCGCGATTGCCAGACTTGTTGTATCTTGTATAGATATAATTCAGGCGATGCCATAAGCAGCTTGCTTGAGCGCTCTTCTTTCATGCCAAGGACAAAGAGCGTGTCTCGAGGGATTAAAGGAGTCTGGTTCCACATCTGATCTGGATCGACTTCTGCAGAAGCCCACTCAGCTTGCAATTGCTAGCAATGCCTTGGCTATAATTTACAAGTACTCTGAAAAGGCAGCACATCATGATGACGGAGGATCAATAATGTATCAAGATCAAATCTCAAAAGCGAACCTCAAAACTCTTGCAATCGAACAAGAAGGGCAGCCAAATGATGCCCCATTAGGGGTGAAAATGAGCCGAACTTGGGTTTTCTAGGCATGGCTCGTTTATTTTTGGCTCAGATTCGAGCTTGAGCTCGAGTGACTTCGTTGCTCGAGCTCAATTTTTTTTTTCTTTCTCCTTTTTTTTTTTTTTGTAATTTAGTTGTATGGAGTTTTTTCTTCAAATTCAAAATCTTAAAATATAAAAAATAAATCAAACAAACAAATTGAAAACCATACATTAATCTCCACCTCACAATTTGTTCAAGCTCGACATGGAAATTTACAAGGTTTTGTTCATACACAAGTCAGATTTTTTTTTTTTTTGGTCAACCACAATGACAGGCTACATAAAAGTGGTTATTCAAATTTAAAAGCTGAATTTTTCTCTCCAAATTCAATTTTTATATAAGAGATCAATAAGAATGCTCTAATGATGCGAGAATGAAGAAATAATGGCTAATTGATAGTGTGATAGCATTTTCAACCAATCAATTTTTGAATTAGCCATTGAATATTTATTTTTTAATAATTGTTGATGATCGTCACCATCGGCTCAATGGAATGGGGGTGGGATGATGCCCATGAGAGTATAGTATGTATCGTGTGTCATTTCCTTCCTTATGTTTAAGGAAAATTTAAAATAAAATATTAAAAAAAAAAAATTACAAAAACGTACATTAGATTCCTTTTTAACAAACTTTCAAATATTGTTATAGTGTTCCTCAATATGCAGGGAACCAAGAGTAATTCCTTATACATTATTTTAATACAAACATTTCTCATCTTTCGCCTTTGTCTTTAATTGAGGATTTTGTGGAAAAAAAAAAAGTGAGGGTTTAGGTAAAGAAATAATATTTTAATAGTATAGGGAAATGTAATGAAACTATTATGAAATATATTTTCATATGAAAGCAAAAAGTAGTTTTGTATCATAAACTTAAGAAAATTAAAAGAAATTGCTGCTACCATACAATGGTTGATTAATAGTGTTATCAAGATCTGACTTCAATGTTGTTATTGAAATAATAGCATGTATGTTGTTATAAATTGAATGGTCAAGATTTGTCATAATAAATAATATAAGTAATTGAAAGGTTTAGATTTATCATAATAAATATCAATAAATAAATGAAGTAATGAATGAGAGAGAAATTGATATTTATTATAACATATCTAAACCCTTCAATTATTTTAACTAAATCCTCACCATTCAATTTTTTAACAGCATATATGCTTTTATTTCAATAACAGCATTGAAGCCATAGGGTATCAAATCTTTTACCAAGAAATAAATACTATGATAATGTTGAACTATTTTTTAGTATCAATAAATAAGTTTCATATCATCTTAGTATCTATATTTTGGTAAAAGATTTTATGCCATATTGGCCTAGCCTCCAAGCCACAATGTTTTTTTTTTTTTTTAAGTATCCTTATAACTCTGTTCATTTTTTTTTCTTCTTTCTAATCAAATGTGAAAAAATGTTACTAGGGAAATTCGCCATGATTATGCCAATTAGCTAGAAATTAAGTTGATCACAAGTACCTAAGGGGTAGCTTAATTGGCTATAAATTATGTTTAATGAAACAGATGTTACTAGTTTGAATCTCTTGCTTTTTTCTTGTGGACATATCCAAAAAAAAGGAAAAAAAAGATAAAGAAAGATGATCACCAGATTCACCACCTAAATGAAGGAGATTCCCATAACTAGGAAGCCATACTGATGAGCTGTCTCCTGTTCATACCAAACTCGGCTCTAAAATTAGGCATGTGGTTTTGAGAAGGTAGCATGAAAACGTATGGTACCCAACCGAATATTGTTACCAACAGTATGATTTTGGTTGCTTTCGCGAGGCCTCAAACTCATTTATGCTGCTTTTTCTAACCTCCCTGCGACGCATACCAAATAAAAAAAAAAAAAAAAGGAATGGTACAATTTGAGGAGGATAATCCAGATGACCTTCTGGGTAACATGGTCGTATTGGGAATCTCTCTCATAGTAATTGCAGCAGTTGTAATCGGCGTTGTTGCCGGAATAGATCGCCCCGGCGATAGCAGCTCTGACAAGATGACACAAACTGAGTCACTTGATTATGTTTGTGGCCAAACTGATTACAAGCAATCCTGTACGGCTAGCCTACAACCGGCAGGTAAGAGCGCCGCAGTGATAAGCTATTTCAGAGTTGCAGTGAATGCTACTTTAACAGCAATGGCACATGCAATGAAGATGGTGAAAGCTGATGCTGACGCGGTTAGTTTGGATCGTGAAAGTGAAAAGATGGCGCTTGAAGATTGCATCGAGTTGATAGGGTTATGCATGGAGGAGCTGCAGTCCGTGATTACAATATTTATAAACAGTACTACATCAACCTCATTCCATTACGATTCGGGTGATATTAGGAGCAGCTTGAGCGCTGTGCTTTCCTACCAAAGAGCGTGTCTTGAGGGTGTTCTAAACAAAAATTTCAGAAACCGCGCGCGTTTTTCTTTAAGTTCCCCAAATCCCTAAATTTTACCCTCTCCCTCAGGATCCTAACACCCCCCTCTCGATCACTCGATCAGCTCCTCATCACTCTCTCTCTCTCTCTCTCTCACTCAGTTCTATCTAGTTTGGTTTTGTTCTGGTTGTGTTTTGCGATATGGGTTTGGAGTGAATCTTTGTTCGGTGATGAAAGTTCTGATCTTTACTGAAAACCCAACTGTTTGTGACATGATTTTATCCAAGATGCTACTTAAAAAAAAAAAAAAATCAATCATTAGATGGAAATTATTGAAATTAATCTTTAGACGGTCAAATGTATCTATTTTTGTGAAAATGCTATCTTACTCGCATGAAAATTGGTTCTTTTGTAAGGAACTGGCACCTGAATCAGACCAAGGTCAACAGGCTACCCCAGATACTGCTGAGGTTTCTGCAGACTCTGGCGATTTGCAGGAGGGTAAAAGCATAGAGAAGGGAAATGATAAGGAAGAAAAAGATAAAGAAAAGACAAAAGATTCGGACAAAGAGAAGAAAGGGAAAGAAAAAGAAGCAGATAAAAAGGGAGAAATTGAAAAGGAGAAACTAAAAAGTATTGAAGGCACAAATTTGGAGGCTTTATTACAGAGGCTCACAGGTTGCGTGAGCCGTGATCTTTATCGAACAACTGACTGTAATCATATCTCTGTTCCTTTGGGCTTTATTTTTTACTGCTAATTTTAATATTTTTGTATCAAATGATTGGATATATACATTTAATATTTCTGCTACTCATGGATGGTTGCCACACTGTCAACTTGTATGGTCAGATTCACTTAATTGCTTCTCTTACTGCTGGTTTGAGTCGCTATCATGATGAATTTGCCGTAGCTGTTGTTGATGAGGTTTGTTGACTTTCACTCCAGATATCTTTTTGTTGAGTTGCTCTAATGAATACAATCTTGATTGTGAGAAAGAATGTAGATCGTCTCTTACTTGTTTCTTGATAACCATCTTCTCTACTATATTTTTCTTTTGATTGTGCAGGCTTGATAGTTTGTGCAATTCTTTAATGGTAGAAAATGCTTGTCTGGGGAAGTTATGGCCTATTGGAATGCACTGTCTATGTACTGAAAGTAAACAGCAACAATAAAATCCCTAACTGCTGTTTTCAACCTTTTGAAGTAAAAATGAATAGAAGAGATGGGAAGTGTAAAAATAAAAAGAAGTTTTTGACATAAACAGACAGTTGGATATAAACATAAGCTGCTAGAAATAAGCTCTCAATAATTGACAAATATTTGTTGTTTGACTTGAAGAGCTTGTTTTTCTTATCCTCCTCTCCCTATCGAGAACTGAGAGTAAAATCTGGATGTGTTGTTGGTTCCAGTGCACAACTCGGCATTTCAGAGGCTTTTTTGTTCATGTTCAAGAGCTTTTACTGTTTTGCAGATACTCCCAAGGAAAAGTGCAGCTTCCTATAGGTTTTTCTCAACTTATTATATCTTTGGAGACTACCTTTGAAATATGGACATTTCTACTGTTTTCTATGTTCAATAAGAAGCCAAGCCGTCCAATTCTTAAAGTTGCTGATATATTTTTCTCTACCTAAAATTCTGTGTCAGTCAATTTATACATGAAATCATCTCCATTGCAATTCAAAAATAACTGAAAGATGTGGAAAGGTTAAGATGCCCCTAGTTACATGGAAAGATTTATCTTTCTGGCTCTTCTTTTTTCTTCTACTATGCTTTTTGTTAATTTCTTTGCAACCCTCCGCTGGAAGTATTGAAGATTCATGATGATGTGGACTTTTGTTCTGAAATCAGTTTCTGGTATCCTAGAACCTAGATCATTAGCAATGTTTACTGCTGAGAATTCTGTTTGCCACAAATTGAAGAATAAATTTTATATCTTTCAAGTTCATTTCAGGGCTGATGAGTGGGATGTCAACAAATGGGCATGGGAGGGGGTGTTGAAAGTTATTAGCAAGGGAGAAGAGTGCATTATCAGACTCGAAGATAAGACCACAGGTAATATCATTTTTATATTGCTATGAGGAGCAAACAGAATGGCACATATACCTCAGTAATATCTATTATTTTGTTTGATACTCGTCGCAAGTTCCAATCTTTTGTGTCTCAACAGGAGAACGCAGGTCTGATTAGTTTTTAGGGTTTTGATTGCTGTGAAAATCTCAATTATTGTTATCTTTAGTATTACTAATTATTCATATCTATTAATTTATTGAAATTATTATTATTATTATTTTTTATCACTGATTCTCAGAAAAATCCAGGGTTTGCGACTGGGTTGCAAATCATAATGCCGTGTTTGATGTATGTTGGACTAAGGTAATTGCCGAATTCCTTTGTGATTTTCTGAGTTGGTCTCTTTTAGAGCGAAATTTTGATAAAATTTTTGTTGCAATTGTGCTGAATTGGGTACTTTTCCACCAGACATGTTAAAATCGAGTTTTGATTATTGCCATTTAATAATTTACATTGTCAAGAACCCACACATTTTCAACTGTTTCTAGGAAATGGGAAGTGAGAATTTTATTAATTGTCAATTTGGGTCAAGCAAAAGAGTTTTCGGCTCAACTATAAAGGTTTCTGTCGATGCTTTTATGAATCCCAATTTGAGTTAATAAATTTGTTGTGTCATAATGTTGATGTTCATCATAATTTGAACACTTATGCAGGACGACACTCAAATTCTGACGGCTTCTGCTGATCAAACTGTAAGTGATAAACTTTGTAGTAGCTTTCTTGCTCGCATTTAGCATGTTTGATATGTAGAATGAATTCTGAATTTGCTTAGCATAGGCTCACTTTTATTTACTAGTCTTGCCCTCTAGCCTGTTTTGTTTCTATGTACTTGGTTCTGGTCATTACTTTCTATTTGGTTTAATTCTCTATAAATTTGTATGTAAAGATGAATATTCTCTTTGTGAGTGTGCTATTTTGTTTAGATATATTGGAATGGCTGCTTCTTACATCTTTATTTTTTCTCTACTGCTATTTTTCTCTTTTGTATTGCTGCTTGGTGGTTGCCATGGTTTCTTAGTTGGCTGCTTCATTCTGAGTTAGCTTCCCTAGGATAAGTTGGCTGCTTCATTCTGAGTTAGCTTCCCTAGGATAGGTCATTTTCTTGTTTCTGAATGTCTCTGGTAAGTTGGTAACTCTCTCTCTCTCTCGATCATATTTTTTTAGCTGGAACTTGAATTTTATGTTCAAAAGATTTGGCTCCGAAAGTGGTAGAGGTTTTCAGTTTAGCCATTTGAGACACAGTTCTCTATCTTATTACCATTGACAAGAATGTAATATTCCAGGAATTGGTGTCCAAAATTTTAAAATTTTACAAAGAATCATGTGTTGTGATTTTCTTGCAGGTTGGCATGCATATTTTTGGATTGCATTCGCTCCCTTTGTTGTAAGTTTGTCCATCCTAGTTTTCCTGTTAAATTATCTATTATATTTATGCACATAAAACTCCCAGAGAACAACCTTGTTGGATAAGGACCTTAACGTTGATAGTGATTCTTTTTACAGCTTCTACTTGCTGTGGGCACGAAGTTGGAACATGTAATCATCCAGTTGGCCCTTGATGTTGCTGAGAAACATGTAGCACTTCCAGGGGCGTTGATAGTTCAACCTTCAGATGATCACTTCTGGTTCCATAGACCCCGGATTGTTCTTTTGCTCATTCATATCATCATCTTTCAGAATTCTTTTGAAATAGCATTTTTCTTCTGGATATGGGTAAAACATATATTTCTACAGTCATCTGACATTTCATATAAACTTCATATTTGATCTTCTCTGATGCAATCTATTGCAGGTCCAATATGGTTTTGACTCCTGCATAATGGGAGAAATTGGTTATATTATCCCTCGACTTGTTATGGGGTAAAACAATTAAGTTTTATATATATAAATATATATACATATACATACATACATATATATATTTTCTATTCTTGAAACCATGACTCTCCATTTATGTACAATATCTTATGTTTTGGTTGAATACCAATTTTGATTCTTAGGGTATTCATTCAGTTCGTCTGCAGCTACAATACCCTACCACTGTATGCAATTGTCACCCAGGTGAGCTGGGATCATTTTTTTTTTTGACATGTCCACACAAGGGAAGGGGGAGGAGAAATTCGAACTTGTAACCTCCACTTCATTAGGCGTAGTCTACAGTTGATTGAGCTACCCTTGAGGACGAATTGGGATCATTCTAAGAACTCTTTTAACTTCTTTTTTCTGCATATTTATGTTGGGGTTTTTGGTTGATTATGAAAATTAATCGAGTTTTAGAAGAATGAAATATATATATTTAACTTTTTGATGATGTGGATGGAGAAAAATGACTGGAAACATTAGCGGGGAGCCATGATTGGCCCTAATTTTTTTTTTAGGACCATTAGCGTCCACCGCTAATGGTTATTATTATTTTTAATTTTTTTTAACACTCATTAGCATCCACATGGTTTGGACGCTAATGGTTTTTTTAATTTTTTTTTAATTTATTTTTGAGATTATTAGCGTCGACAAGAGTGGACGCTAATAGTTCACTGTTTGCGTCCATATTTGGTCAACGCTTTAGTGTCCATATTTATTTGACGCTAATAGTGAACCATTAGCGTCGACTTTGGCTTCCTTCCATTCCAATATTAGCGTTGAAACTACACTGACTTTTATGTTGATGCTAAAAGTCGACTATTAGCGTCCAAATAAGGTCGACGCAAAAAGTGGCATTCGAGTCGGACAATTAGCGTCGACCTTATTAGCATCCAAAAATTGTCTACGCTAAAAGTCCATATTCTTGTGATGCTATGATACCCGGCCACATCCTGTTAATTATTCTTGTATGAAGAACGTGTTGTATTTTATTTTCAGTTTTGGGTGGGCTACTTAGTCACTTTAATATTTTGTTTCATAATGGGCTGGACCAATTTTATAAGTACTTGAGAAAGCCATGTACTCTCACTTTACATATATAATAAAGTTAGCTCATTAGACTTCATTAGGTCATTAAAGCAATTAGGGTTAAGAGACTAGTGCCTTTTACACACCCAAAACACGCTTTTCTTTTATATATTTGTACATCTATAGAAAATTTGAGAGGCAAATATTGAAAGTTTGTCTCGTGATTAATGAAAGTATGTGATTATCATCCTTGGTCTATATATGTTGTAGAGAAAAAACAGATTTATTATTAAAGTATTCTAACAATTGGTATCAAAGCCTTCTGTTTCTTTTCTTCATGGCTATGAAAAATCTCGTTTTCAATTGAGTTATTTTTATTTGTGTGGAAAACGCGACATGTGTTTTAACAGTGTTTTGTTTTCATGGAGATTGTCATAATGGATTATTGTATGTGTTTTTTGGGCTTATATTTTGTATGAATCATAATGAAAAGCATGAAAATTTCATATTTTTCATCATGGGCGCACATACTGGCTGAATGCATAAAGAGTAAAAGCATTAAACTTTGTTCATTTTGAGATGAATTGATGGTTTTATATACTATTATAGTATTCTAGTTGAAACATTGATTTCGAGTTTATGATCTATTGTGGGGTATGGTTTTGAGCAGCGTAAGGCTTAATGATTTCGAGTAGAGTATGTTCATTTGTTTTGTCAACCCTTTGAACCCAAGATCTACTACAGTTATTAAAAATACAAAGCCACGCCAAAAGACCTTATTTAGCACGTTAGTGTCTTTGCATTTTTGTGGGTATTGCAAAAGCGGCATTGATTTGCATCATCTTTTAATAAACAAAAGGCTCTTGAATTGCATTTTGGTGGAGTTGTGCAATTTATTTCTTTGCCGTGAGATTTGTTTCTATGTTTATATGAAAGGCGAATCTACCCTTGCGTTTTACCCAAAAAAAAAAAAAGGTCTCTTGATTTTGTGTAGATGCCAGCAAAACTTTGGCATTCCGATGCTATTACGCTTCATATGAGATGTAAGGACTTATGTATATATATGTGTGTACCATCAATTCTTAAAGGCAAATTTGTGTCCGGTGGTATTATATTTACACGCCATTTGTGTTGTGAAGACTACAATATTTATTTCAAAATTGTTTTATTTTGTGAATATATTATTATTTTGTTTTATGTATACATATGGTTTTAGGTATACATATTATTTTTATTCATAAAATTTGGGCTTTGATAATTGCATTGATATTTATTTCAGTCATATGTGATTATTATTTTGATTGAAATATTTTTTGTCGAATATAAATTGTTAATGTGTTATGTTGTACATTTATATTCGACATTAAGATTTAAGCTTTATGATAAAGGATTGACAATTTCTTTGAAGCGTGTTAAATTTGGAACATAGAATCCAAAATTTTTATTTCCTTTGTCTTGGATGACAAGCATTTTTTACCCAAGAGATTTTCAATAATATTTATTAGAGATATGTCATTTTATGGCAGTAGTAAGTTATATATTTTCTCATAAAAACTTTGTTTCAACCCATTAGTTGATAAAATGCTATTAATGTAACTCTTACATACATGATACTCTATGATTTGTAAAATGACTCACATATAAGAGAGAAAGTTGATCAATGTAAAAGAAACTCACATATGAGGGGAAGATTTGTTGTAAATGCACATGTGAGTGATATGTCCTATATTGAGAAATGAAAAGAAAGGGGTAAGTGTTATATTGAAGAAAACAAATGTTAATATCAGCTTATTTTGTATACACATATTGTTTTGTATACATTGTTTATCATATTTGTGATTTTGAAATATTTGGTTATGAACAAATACTGTTTTTAAGGAATAAATAAATGGTGCATGAATTGTTGCTTGTGAAATTTTATGCATTCCTTTGAGATTTATATGTGAATTTATATATATTCCTATTGAGATTAAAGAATTTTGTGCAATATGAATAATTGTGTTGTATACAAAATCGATGATTTTGACCGATTATGTTCCTACCTATCATGGGACAAACTGTAATAAATTGTTGAATTTTATCAAAAATTCAATATATATATATGAACGAATAATTGTGTTATGTATAAATTTGATGATTTTGACTAGTTATACTCTCACCTATCGTGGGAATAACTGCAATAAATTTTTGAATTTTATCGTTAATTCAATAAAGGGCTTTTTGCGAACCTTGAGAGTATTTGTATGTTTAATACATGATGCATTATTGTTCTTATTGTAATTAAGTGATGTCGTGCATCACTACAAAAAATGTAATTGGTTTTGACGTGGCCTTTTTGACGTGTTTCGAATGTTAAAATTAATAGTGTCAAAAAAGTTGATATTTTGACATGGCACTCTTTGAAACATCAAAATTTTTTGTTGTGGCAAAATTAGCACGTCAAAATTTTTTCTTACATGACATAGTTTACAATTTTTACAATTTTATAATCTTATAACCAATAGTTTACAATTTTTACTTCTCTTAAAAGTTTAAGCTAGAAATAAAAAAATGATAAATCTAATCATTTAGTTAATATTCTAACACTTTTCATAACGTGTGTATTTATGTATTAAAAAATAACCAAGGTCACCTCCATGGCTATTGAACTTATACATTAAAAAATATAAAATTAACTAAGGTCATAGTTGCAGTTTCACACTTATCGATCACAGGGGGTATAATGGATATTTTGTGTTTGCTGTCCAAATTAATGGAAAATCTTACCGACAGGGAGGGGATAAGTAAGTTTTTCCAAAAATTTAATATAAGATTTTAACTCATGACTTATGTTATATTTCTATGTCAAATCCTTAATTATTTTAAAACTTAAACTAAAAATAAATTGTGAATTTGATAATTTAATTAATATTATAAATATATATTAATTTGTTGAATAGTTGTGGCATATTGTACAATATTAACCCTAATTTTTAACATCCTATTATTTCTCTTCTTTTCTCTTATAAATAAAATTGAGTGTTACGTTGAAATAATCTCAACAGTGAAAAAAATTGAAATTATCAATATGAAATAATATCGTTAAAATATTTTTCTTAATACAAAATACCCACAATTATGCCAAACAAGGCATACAAATCTATCTGATTGTCTAAACTCTATACAAACTTCACAAACTTGAAATCTCTATACATCTTAAATATAATTCTCTAATCACAATAGCATAATTACCTTGACTTTCCATTCCTACAAGCACTACAAAAACTGTAAAATATTTTTTTTTTTAGCAAAATAGTTATATCTCATTGATTGAAAAAATCTGAGATGGAGTATAAACACTCCAACAACAATCAAAAAGAAGGATCTACAAGTTCCTTCAATACAACATCTCTAATACAATCTGGGGTTTGATCCCTACAAAAACTGTAAAATAGTGAATCAATTGATACCGATAATATAAATAATTGTTAAAGCATTTATATCAAAAGCCAGACATTTTATAAAACAACAAAGATCTGTATTATTGAATATCAATATCACTTTCAATAAGTAAGAATACTTACAGTGGATTACAGGAATGAATCATCAAGGTAATTACTTATTGAAACTCATTTTACTGTAATTGATTATTACCCATAATTTTTCAATCACTAACTTTCTCCCTTTCGCCCAAACCCTCTTTCTCTCAATTCTCCTTTCTCTAACTCTCACCGTCTCCAAAAACTTCTTCTCAATCTCACATGGTTCAACTAATGGGAGGAGATTAAATAAGCAAAGAAACAAAGGAGAAGCATTGTCGGCAAGTGAGAAAGCAAGAGAAAAATATAAAATTGAAAGAATATTTAATGGTGTTGAGGAAAAGTCGGCGTCAGGGAAAGTAGGGAAACTAAGAAGATAAAAAGAAGGAAATAAAGGATAGGATGTGGGCTAGGTTTCAATTTAACAAAAACAAATCTAATAAAATCCTCCAACTTCCAATAATAACCTTAATCCAACGAATTTCTCTTAAATCAATCACCTTATTATAATAATCAATCATCAATTATAATATCTTCAAATAATCACTTATCAAATATCATATCTCTTAAATCGTCCAATAAAAATAATCAAGATATAATCTCTAATATAAAATCAATATCTTGATATAATAGCCTCAAATCAATATCCATTCCTATAATATCTAATAAATTCCTCAAAAATAAATATCATTATCTAATATCATCAAATAAATATCTCCAAAATAAGACTTTTAAAAAAATGGGGCGTTACATAATTAATATTATTAATTTTAATAATTAATTATATTAACTTTGAAATTTTTGACTGGTGCTTTTCACCACATCAAAAATTTTTGGCATGTCATAATGCCACGTCAATTTTGACATGTCAAATTGCCATGTCAAAATTTTTGGACGTAGCACTCCATTCCCACATCAAAAACTTAAAAATAGAATATAATTTTTTTTTTGGAAAAATTAATTTAAATTTTTTGACGTGGCAAATATTGACACGTCAAAATTTTTTGACGTGGCACTCCATTCCCACATTAAAAACTTAAAAATGGAATATAAAATTTTGACATGGCATTTTTACAGACTCCTAACATGTCAAAAACACCCCATTTTTTTTGTAGTGAAATATGGTGAACTTTCACCCATCCATGCTGGAAGTTTTCCAAAGAATTTGTTTTCTCCAAGAGAAAGGCTTTTCAAGTTTCTGTAATTTCTGAAAAAGAGGAAAACTCTCACTCGAGATGATTTTGGTGCAATGATAATAACTTTAGTGAACTCAAATGTCACATTGAGTGTGGGAGTTTTCAAGATAATAAATTATTTCTCGAAATAAGAAATGTCAATTCCTTTAGCATTCCAATAGCATGAGGAATTCTATGTACTAGTAATAGAATTTGATGCGAGGTCCAACCAAGACAACTTGGGCAATAACTCGCTTATGTTTTCTGAAATAGGTCCATAAAACATATTATTCTTGAGGAGTATACAGCTTAGATTACTATGAAAAAGTGGAAGTATACCCTCCAAGTTGTTGTAACTCAAATCAAAAAATTGTGCCGAATGGTCAAATTGAAAGTATGGTACTTGTCCTCATAGTGTGTTACCAGATATATCCCATGAGTGACATTTGGGCAAGACCTCCAAAGGCTAGGCGGAATGGTGTCTGAAATGCCAACGTTATTGAGTTAAAGATCTTGGAGTTTCATTTTGTGTTTTTAACGACGCTGGAAAATTTGGGCCGATCTAAACCTTGTGTAAATAAATCATTTTCAGCTTAAAATGAGGAACCCATTCATGTTTGACATTTAAAACCAATGCCCCTTTCGTAGACAACAGAAGAGATCTTAATCGGGTGAGATTTTGAAAATGAGCTTCAGTTAGAACACCTTCCCAAGAATTCCCACTTTGAAGATTCACTGAAACAAGCCTTGAAAGTTTTCCGATGCTTTTTGGAATTGTTCCTTCATTTGATTGTATAAGAGGTCAATTTCTTGCGGGTAATCAAGATTCCACATTGGCAGCCCCTAGGTTTTCTTTGTTTTAGCAGCCCTCCCCAGATTGCCATCACTCCTACGGAGGAAGGATGACCTCGCCATCCCTCCTCCCCACATCCTTTTCATATCGGGTTCTAGTTATTTACTTGATGTCCTAGTCCCGGTGCCCCTCCCTTCCCTTTTCCTTTTCCTCATCCTTCTTGTAAGGCAGTCTCTCCACCCTTAGGGTCTATCGATTTACCTGATGATCTAATCCCGACTAGGTTCCCTTTCGCCACTTTCTTTGGTTTTTTTGTTTTCTTCGGCTTTCCTTTCTTTTTCCAGTTGTTTTTAGGGGTCTTTGTGCCTTGTTTGGGTCTTCCGACTTTCGGCGTTTCGCAACCCTCCGCCTGAGGTGGGTCCTTCTGGCACCAGCGTCATTTTCCTATCGTCACCTTCCTCGGTGGTGTTCCAGATGCGAGCCTTCTCCGTTGATCATTCTGCTTTTTGTTTTATGTTTTATTTGGTTTCCCTGTATTTTGTTTCCTTTGTTTTATTTTGTTTTGATTTTCCTTTGTATTTTGTTTTTGTTGGGTTTTCCTGTATTTTCTTTAGTATTTCTCTGTATTACTTCTCTCTGTTTTTGTTTCGTGTGTTTTTTAGTTTTTCCAGTTCTACCGATCTTCTCCGCGCTTGTTTCACCACTCTCCGTCCACTGCCGGGCCTTTTTCTGCGCCCCCACCGCATCGAACTTCCAACGCGTCCTTCATTGTACGAGATCACTTTGCACGTGATCGGTGTCAAGGAATAAGTGTTGGCCTGAGGTTCTCAGCCTTTAGTGACAAGGAATAAAGTGTTGGTCTGAGGTTCTAGCCCTCAATGTCAAGGAATAAGTGTTGGCCTAGGGTATTCAGCCCCTAGTGTCAAGGAATAATTGCTACCTATGCATTAGTTGGTTCTGTCTGGTACAGATCTGTATTTCATTAGTTAATTAGTCATAGGTTAGCGGATCTATTTTAAGAGTCTGAATTGTAATACGTCTTATTTGACGTTAGTATCTTTGTAGTTTTGCTATGGATACTTCAGGGCATACTTTATATTGTAAGAGCTTTGCTCTTGATTCATGAATAAGATTTAGATGAATTTTTCAAAAAAAAAAAGGTCAATTTCTTGCACTGACGGTAAGTTCCCATCTTCAAGGCATTTATGTTTTTTATTTGAAGTTAAATCGCAACATTTAATATGTTTGGGATTGTATTTCAAAAACAGAGCATTTATGTTTAAAAGCTTTTCTTTTTGTAAAAATTTTATTTTTAAATTTTTATCAAAAATACATTTTTGACTATTTTTAAATGAAAAAAAGTCAAAGAAGTATTTTTAGATTTTTTTACCAAACATGCTAGCTTTTAGTTTGACATTACCTTTTTTATATTAAAAGCACTTTTGACCATTCATAACACAATTTCAAACGGCTCTAAGTCGTATCAGAATACCTAACAGTCTTTTTAACTATATATAATTTTGTTTTAAAACAATTTAGATGTACGTGATGTTACCGATTAAATGGCCGAGTTTTAGGTTATAAGATAAAAATTGTATGTGAGTGAATATGTATGTTAAAGTCAATAATTGTAAGAGTATATTTTATTTGAAGTTGTGATAAATAATGAAAGGCACTTTCTTGAACGACTAATTAGAATAAATCCCCCCCTCCCCATATCCTTACGTGGATATGTAAAAAAAAAATTAAAAAAAAAAAGAATAAATCCAATAAATGAAGGAGCTTAGAAGTTTATCTCTCTCTATATATATATAAAGACTCCATGCGGATTGCCTCTTAAATTCCACATGGACCCATGATGTCAATAATTTTCCATGCACGTCCAAAACAAAAAATGATAGACCATTCAAAATAGATACACTACAAAAAAAATGAGTGGTTAGTAACATGTTGAATTTATTATGTAATTTATTATGAAATAGATACACTACAAATAAAAGATTATTATATATTTTATATTTTTATTTTATATTTTATATTTTATATTATTTTTTTATAAAACTTTCAAATAGTAACGTTTGAAAAATTCAAACGTTGCCAAAAAGGTAACGTTTGAATTCTTCAAACGTTACTAAAAATAAAAAATTATTATATATTTTATATATTTATTTTTTATTTTATAAAATTTACATATATAAATATACATATATATTATTAATTAATGATATATTTAATTAGTACTATAATTAGTATATAATTAATTAATAGTATATTTAATATGTAATTAGGTACTACTATACTTAGTATATAATTAATTACTATTATATATACTTAATATGTAGTTAACTAGTAACATATTATTGATTACTACTATAACTAATTAATGTCCAACTAAAACAAATAAAATGAAGCCAAAAAAAAAAAAAAAATGAAATGAAAGAAAAAATGGAAAAATTATATATATATATATATATATATATTGTAACGCCCCAAGTTCTAAAGGTAGAGCAATTGGGAGCACTTGTAAATATTTCTTTAATAAAATAAATATTCTCTAATAGATCACCATTGAACATAACATCATAAGAGTACTATCATCCCAAATACATTACATGCTAGTATACAATAATCTCGTAAGAATACAGCTACATAATCTAAGCTTATCTCAAGCGGTCCAATCCAAAATAATGGAGTCCCAAAAACTTCTATTGCTACTACTTTTGCTAGTCCTCAAACCAATAAAACCAAGTATCCCACGTGTACCCTTGTCCTCAGTGTTATTGTCTATAGGGCAATCTGAAAAAGATATATAGAAAGTAGGGGTGAGTTCGACAACTCAGTAAGTAGCCACAACACCAAATGCTATAAAACATGATATGCATATTTTTATGTCATAATCTCTGACTTGTATAACAATAACATATAAAACATGATAATTACAAAATGAGTAATGCACTTCCTTTTCACTTTTGTCAAAATAATGTTTTTTTACCTTTGACCCATCTGAGTTTACCGTCCGGCGACGTTGGCTTGTCCCGAAGGACTCCTTTGGCTCATCTTATCGTCATAGGGGAGAACTACTAGGTTGGGAACTCCCCCTAGGTGGAGGCCACTGCCTTAATACACACACCTTCGTGATGCCTTCTTGTGCTTGCCATGCTATCCTTGTGATCTGGCTGATCGTTGCTTCAGTGTCTTGGGGTTAAACATTATGCACATATAACATTTCATATCATCTTGTAAGCTCATCTTCATTTGCATAACATATCATGGAACCTTTATGAGCTCTTTCATTCATAATTACATTCATGCATAAATCATTGTAATATGTAACATTTCTGTAAGCT
Organism: Carpinus viminea; assembly: GCA_013348765.1. Classification (NCBI taxonomy): domain Eukaryota; kingdom Viridiplantae; phylum Streptophyta; class Magnoliopsida; order Fagales; family Betulaceae; genus Carpinus; species Carpinus viminea. The sequence goes on along the minus strand of CP054668.1, from coordinate 54,738,223 downwards.
CATTTATAAATGTACATTTCATTCGTGTAACATTTCTGTAATCATGTCATATGATTGAATAAAATTATGCATTAAAAATAGGAAGTGCGACTGAAAATCATGAAAGTGGATTCTTCATAAAATTTCCAACATTTTCATTTTCCAAAGATTTATAATAAAATCTGTTAGGGTTTTTGGTATTGTGTCCCCTTACCTGGCATTGCATGCCCTTATTTCGAATCCGCATCCAACTCAATAGTTCCTACAACGAAGGTCAAAAGTACCTTAGCCATCAATTCATTTATCTAGCCACATTATCAATCCCTTCCTAAGCCATTTAATGCAACAAATTACACCTAGTATCAACTGTTTAGAAACATTTTCAACAATCACTCCAATTATCAAAAGACATTAGCACCTAACCTCATATAAGCACCAACTTCCATGGATCCCATAGTCAACTAAAATCAATGAACATTCTACATATAATTAACCTCTCCAACTGGCAATCTTATTTTTCATACACTTAAAGCCTTAAATATAATTCAAGCTACAAAATTGGGGTTTTAATCCATCAATCTAACAACCTAGAGCTTGAAAATAATAATCCACTATATACAAAAGTCTCACATTCATTTTAGGGATTTAACTTCGTACTAAAATACCATAATTTCTGACCAAATCACAAATCACACAAATCATCCAGATTTCAAGCTTATAATCTAACCGGTAGTACAAAACCTTAAAGAGAGACTAAATACTTCAACAATATAACAAAATCCTCAACTAATTAGCTTATAAAAATTAGAGGATAATCTCACCCAAAACGGAGCTACTGTTTACAGGGTAGAAAATGACTGCAGATTGCTCCAAATCCGATCTCCACCGTTCACAATGGAAATTCACGCGTTGTGAACCTCCCTGCAAAATTTCAGCTCGATCGGACCACGGATGGTCATTGATCGGAGCTGTTGATGCCGACTGGGCGGAGCTTTCCAAAAACCCATCTTTTCTTCTCTCTTCTCTTCTTCCATGCAGCAGCTCTCTCTCTCTAACTCCAGCTCTCTCTCTCCTCTGAATCTCTCTCTCGGATCTGGGCTAGAGGGAAACAGCCCCCTCTTCTACTCCCTTCTTTTCTCTTTCTTCTCCTTTCCCTCCATCTCTCTCGCACACTCACATTTCTCTCTCTCTCTTGCACTCTCTCTGTCGAGTGGGTAAGATAAGGATGGGACCCCCCCCCCCCTCCTTCTCACGTGGAGCTCCTCCTTTCCTTAGGGGTGTAAAGGCGGGCGGTTAAATAACCACCCGCTAACCGCTAACCGTTTAACTGTCTTAACCGCTAACCGTCTTAACCACCTAGCGATTAGCGGTTAGCGGTTATTGGGTTTAATAACCGTAACCGCTAACCGCTTTTTATATAATATATTTGGATAATTATAATTATAATAATATTTATACATATAAATTAATCAATTGATCATTAATGATTAAATCACATTTTTGTTTTCAATAATTAAATCACAAATTGAGTATTAATATATTATATTATCACTATAATTTATATGATTATATCACATGATCAATTGATTATTAAATCATTTGATTATATAATAACAAATTATATATATATGACTCATAAGTCATAAGTCTACAAGTTAATCATATGGTTCATATTATTCATGTATAATGATAGTATGATACTTACAATTAAATTAAACAATGTGTTACCTATAGCCACAATTGAATCAAAGCATTATCAGATACTTTATACTTAAAAAACATATATCACATTATCTTAGATTCTTAGATCTAAGATAATTTTATTATATTAATATGAATTGTGATTTATGAGATAATATGATCATATAATTTAAGTATGAGTGTATGACCATTAGATTATTATGAATTTAGGACTTAGGAGTTTGAGCATTATCATTAGATAATAAGTTCAATTAAAAAAAAAACTATAAGTAAATATGATAATAATTTAAATCATTAATCATATGATCTAATTTAATGAGATCATATGATTATATAATATCAAAGACATAAGTTTGTAATGGAATAAAATATTTTTGAAATTGTATATATTTATATCTTCTAGCATTTATTTATTTAATTTTTCCATATATATATAGTCTATTTTATGTTAATAATAATAAGAATGAATTTCACATCAAAATAACGTTAGTTTTGAAGAGAAAAACGCATTAAGGATTAAGGTAGGGATTTTTATCTTATTCTCTTCTCCTTCCCTATCTCACTGACACCGTCGGCTGTCCCTCTCTACAAACTCTACCTCTGGACCGTCTCTCTCTCGTCACCTCTTTCTCTCTAACTCTCTCTATCTCGCAATTTTAGTGTTTTATTTAAACATTTGTTATTTTTTTTTTTCTATATGCTGTGTTGAACTTTTTTTATATATTTTATTGAACTTTTTTTATATGTTGTGTTAAACTTTGTTTTTATATGTTGTGTGTGTGTGTGTGTGTTTTTTTTAAAAAAAAAAAGTTAACCGGTTATGAACTTATGATTTAATATTTAAGGATTTTTTTAAAAAAAAAAAATTTTAAGTAGGTCAAATATTTTTTATTTTTCAATATGAGCTTTTTTTATAGCAATTTGGCCCAAGAAGACACTAAAAATAAAAATAAAAATAACAAAAAAACAAATGAGAGTGAACAATGCTATAGTGCTTAAAAAAAGTCCAATTTAAAAAAAAGCGGTTATAGCAGGCGGTTAATTGTTTTACTAACCGCTAACCGCCAACTAACTGCTAACCGTTATCCGCTGACCGCCTAGCGGATGCAGTTAGTAAAATTTAGGGACAACTTCACTAACACCCCTCAAACTTCACTCACTTTTGCAGACACCCCCCTAATATTCAAAAACTCTCACTTGCCTCCCTCAAACTTCGTTTCTCTCTCACTTTCCCCCTCCCGTTAGCAACTTCCGTCTACTCCTAACAGAACGGTCCTCACGTGCCAAGCGTGCGGGATTTATTTTCCGAAAACCCAATTTTACCCCTGGCTGCACACTCAAAAACCACTTAACACTTCACACTTAAACACTTCGAACTGCCCACTTAAACCAGACGCGACCAACATAACTCCCGAACCCATGTCTTCGTGAATCCACCCAAAATCTGAGCATCCCTAAAATCGCGATTCCACCAAACAAAAATATGGACCATCCCTAAAATCGCGATTCCACCAAACCTAAAATCGCGATTCACCCACCCTAAAATCGCGATTCACCCAACCCTAAAATCGCTTTGCGAAGCTTTGTCCGCGAGCCTTCGTATTCGTCACTGCATTGACAAGGTTTGATCCCTTTTGTTAAATAAACTTGTTTGTTTGATTGGTATGCGCTGATGAGCAAAAGTTGGTTTGTGGGTCATGCACTGATGAGCACTGCATGTTGTCCTTTTTTGTGGGGGTCATGGGGTTTTATTGTCCAAATATTGGTCAACAAAAAGCGATGTGGGTCATGGTGGGTTGAATAAAGAAATTGTCCACTGAACTTTGTCCAAAATTTGTCAACAAACGTGAAGAGGTTTTCGCATATTTTTTTAACTGGCTATTGGAAAGTTGACTATCTATTATGGGTTTGTTTGTTTAATGCTTGTTGGCATGTTCTGGATGGTTTATAATGGATAACTCGGAATTTACAAAAAGTTAGGGCTTTTTGGCATGTTGTGGATGACAAGTTGAAGATTGCTTTATCACTGTTGTGGTCCCTTAGCTGGTTGTGGATGACACGTGCTTGGAAAATGATTTTTTTTTGCATGTTGTTGAGGGAAGCTTCTATTGGCAAATGTGGTCCCCTCTATAGATGTGATTCTTAATTGTCTGAGTGGTTGTTGCTGTAATTATGCATGTTGTCTATGTCCACAAAATTAAAATAAAAAGCTATTGCATGTTGGTAACATAGTCTTTGGTGTTCCAATATGGCAGGGTACGTAATTGCTAAAGTCACTGTTTTTTTGCATATTGTTTAATGCTAAAGGTTAATGGTTAATGAAAAGTATAGATGTCTTTTAGGGTTTAGCTGTTGTCTATGTGGTTTAGTCATTTATTAAATAATTATTGGTCTTCTCAATGTGGCAGGATACATAATGGCTAGTGACATATGCATGTTTGAGGTGCATTACAACGGGTCTTTCAATAGGCGAAATCGGTGTACATATGTGGGTGGGTTGGTGGATAATCATTATGTTACTGAAGTCCATAAAATGTCTTTTTTGGATATTGAGGACTTGTGTAAGGATTATGGGTATAAGCCAGGTGACCTCATTCACTACAAACTACCTAATAAGTCCTTAGATGAAGGGTTAAGACTTCTATCATCGGACCACGATGTAAATGAGATGATTTCACAACATGTAGGGCATGGACTAGCTGAGTTATATTTGGTTTCATTTCACTTATCCAATGCAGAGATTGAGGATGACAATCCAGAAGAGGATGAGGAATATGAGAGGACTGTAGTATATCGTAAGGATGATTTTTGGGATGAGGTTCTTAGTGTAGATACTACCGATGATGATAATGACTCAGTAGGGGAGGAGCAGGTAGAGTCTGAAAGAGTTGGGGTTTCGGGTGTTGTTGAGGATGGGGAAGATAGGGATGGGGAAGACAGGGATGGGGAAGACAGGGATGGGGAAGATAGTGATGGGGAAGACATGGATGGGGAAGATAGGGATAGGGAAGACAGGGATGGGGAAGATAGGGATGGGGAAGACATGGATAGGGAAGATAGTGATGGGGATGGGCAAGAAACAATGGGGGGAAATTATGGAGGAGAAGGTGATGGGGATAGTGAAGAACTTTGTCCAAGTGACATACTTAGGACTCCTGATCCCAAAGGATGTTGTGAAGACATTTCAAGTCATTCTGATGTCTCCAAAAGGACACCATTTACTGAAGATGATATGAAAAATCCTGTCTGCAGATTGGCCATATATTTGGTAATGCAACGGTGTTTAGAAGAGCGGAGGCATGCAAATATTTTGAAAGGGAAGGATCTAGAATTCCCAAAAATGAAACAAAAAAGTTACAGCTCGTTCGTTGCAAAGACAAAAGTGTAAGTATAGGGTGTATGGGAGGAAATTAAAAGATGAGGCAACATTCCTTTTGGCATCAATGTATCCAAGACACACATGCACTAGGATATACGAATCATATGGTTACTTGACTTGGATATGAATGGTGCATGGAGTCATTTAGAAACCAGAACTACCTATCAAGGTTTTGAAGAAAGAGGTCAAATCAAAGTGGAATGTAGATGTCCATTTGAGCTCCTTGTATAGGGCCGTGAAGTTGGCGAAAAAAAATTTATGGAAAGTTGGAGAACAATACCATCGGTTATGGGACTATTGTGCAATGGTGAAGACCAATGTGGGCAGTATTTGATTCTCGATGGTTGAGAGGCCAATGCCCGAGGTCCCATGCAGGTTTGAGATTATATGTGTCATTTGCTGCAATGAAGACTGGCTTCTACGAGGGTGTAGACCTGTGATAGGGGTAGATGCATGCTTCTGAAGGTAGGTATAAGGGCATGCCGATGGTCATTGTTGGAAGAGATGCTAACAATAGCATGTATCCACTGTATTGCGGTTGTAGAAGCAGACTAAGGACAGCTTGGGTTTGGTTCTTGGAGGCGCTTATATCGATCTTAGCACCACCACAGGGGTGGAGTTTTATATCCCATGCATAAAAGGTAAACATATTCGTATTTTAAATAAATTATAAATTTAACTTGTTTGAATTAATTTATGGCATATTTTATCTTCCCATGTGTTTAGGGTTGGTACCCGGAGAACAAGTTTGTCTCTAAATGAGAGCATCGACATGTGTGCGTATAATTTGTACGCCAATTTAAGTGCCGTTTCAAGGGGCTACTCCTAAAGGACATGCTTTGAATGTCAGATCCTCTTATACTCGCCATATTTCAACTTGCAATGGAAGAGATTAAAATAAAGAATGAGTCGGCATACAATTTTCTTGCAAAATTGATCCCAGAGTTGGTGTAGGGGATGGTTTAACCTACCGAAATCGACTTGGTACACAACAACCGTCTGAGTGTTTCAACTCATGGATATTGGATTACCGCCGATGACAATATTGTCAATGTTGGAAGGGATCAGAATAAATTGATGAGGAGGTATGTCCTAAAAGGGGATTGATTGCGCAATGGAGGAGGGAAGTTTAGGACCAAAAATAGTGGAGAAGTTAGAGAAGGAAGAGGATGGTGCCGGTTATTGTGAGTGCACATATCTTTGGCGATGGCATTTTTGAGGTTGATTGTTTAGGGAAACGATTTGCGCTTAATGTGGAGGGTAGAACATGTGGGTGTAGGAAGTGGGATGTCACCGGTATACCGTGCAATCATGCCATATCAGCCATCATATATCATGGTGGCAATCCAAGAGACTACCTGACTACTATAGTAGAGAGACATACCGAGGACATATCAGCCCATGATATACCGTGCCAAGTGAAGATCAATGGTCTAGGAGTGATCAACCTATTATAGAACCACCAAAGTCAAGGGCAACTCGGGAGACCTAGGAAGCTTAGATTTAGAGGGGTTGAGGAGCCAAGAAATCCTAATGCCATACGGAAGGGAAACAAAGTTCAATGTGGGCCGCAAGAAATGGGGTCACAACAACGAACATGCATTGCAAGGCAACAAGAAAGAAGAGAGAGCAAGTGCGAGTATCATAGATCCACCGCAGGAGTTGATTGGAACCTTGATATGGTAAGTTGTAATTGAGCTCTTCTTATGGTTTTTTGAAATTATGTATACGTTATTTTGCTAATTAGTTGCTATGTTATTTTGAAGTTGGATGACACATCGAATGCCACATCAGCCAGTGGAAGTAAAAGACAACGGGGACGCAAATCAACTAGTACTGACAGAAAAAAATAGAGAGGAGGTACAACAAGATCAAGATCGGCCTGCTAAGCGGGAAAGACCTTGTGCATCAGATCGGCCGGTGCTAAGCGGGGAAAGACAACCTTGTGCATCGATATAGGTGCTAAGCGGAAAAGCGACCTTACAGATCGGATCACTAGTGCTAGCAGGAAAGATATACGCTTCCCAATCCATTGTAAGTCTCGTTTATTTAAGTCGACTAATTTTTTCAATGTATGAGTCCGATTATTTGTGATGGTAGAAATTTACAATCAATGAGAGCATTGTAACTTTGGTACAAGAAAATACAATCAAAGATAGTATAAATTTTGGTACAAGAAAATACAATAAATGTGGATTGTGAATGCGATTGTGTTGTAAGAAGTGTTGTTGTTTCAAGATTACATTATTTGATGCGGTTTAAATGCGATTGTGTTGTAAGAAGTGTTGTTGATAATATGCTTGTAAGGCTCACTATCCATCTTTATGAGATTTAGATGCGATTCTTTTGAATATACGTTCAGCACATACAATTGATTTTCAATAATAGAATGTCTCATGATTGTTTTGAATAATATGAAGGTTGTTCTCGCTCCCCAACCAAGTACACAACGTAGTGAAGTTTCCAATGTAAGGCTTTATTATCTAGTGTATGTGTTGATTTTGATTTTAATTCAATTGGTTGGTTGGTTGGTTGCTATATGAATACAATTTAAAATTTGCAGGCAAGTTTTTTCAATACAACCAGGAAAACATTGGGGTTAGCTACGAGATCAAGAGCTGCTGGTCATTTGAGGGCAGATGCTGGCAATACTAGGGATCCTAATCATAGGGGTAAGATAATGATTGATATCACAGGTGACCCGGCTGGACCACCAAAAATTGCTGGAGGTGGACCACTATGCTCATGGGGATCTCCACAAGCAGGCGGTGTTACCTTTAGGATGGCTCCCCCTGGTTTTGACATACCCAAATCGAAAGCGGCAGCTACTAACGAAGTTCCACTTGTTCAACCAAATGCAAATGCCAAAAAAGGGAAGTCGAAAGGGAAGAAGAAAATTTGGCAACCGTGACTTTTTGTGTTATGTACTAATTTTGCATATTATAGACTATTTGCTCGTAGCCACTTTGTGAAGGCGATTGAGCTTGGTCTAATACTGATACTTTATCTTAGAATATGTGATAGTATGGTATAGTATACCAGCTACACATTGCTGCTGGGGGTACCAGTATAACTGTTTACTTGTTGTATTTGTGATGTTTTGTATATATGTGGTTACAAGGATTTGGTTAAATGTGTGATTTGGTTAAATGTGTCTTTGTGAGTTTATTTTGTTAATTTGTTAGACAGTTTTAAGGTGCTCTTTTTCATAGGAAAATTCTTTTAAATGCAATAAGGAATTGCATGTATGCATTGATCGGAATTTACAAAACTAATCACATAGATATACTTCTTTTCAGACAAGTTAAACAATGAAGTACATTATTAAACACAAAAATATACAAAAGCCAAATTCATTACAAGCCAAATACATGCTCAGTTCAGCCTCAACCTTGAGGAATTTGCATTAGACACGGGATAAAACATTATTACAATAAGGAGACTCAATAAACATGCTAACGCGAGCCGATACTTCGTCTCTTTTGAATTGAATTTATTCTTCTGCATTTGTAAGTGCATTTCAAAATTAAGAGATGCAACATCCATTTTCGCCTTATACTCAGCAACTTCAAGCTTGCATTTCAAAATTTCATTCGAGATTGTTGTTCCAATTTGTGCACGTTCATTCTTCAAATTCTCGTGCATATCAAACAGTTTTGACACCACTCGCTTACCATGCTGACAAATATCCATATCTATCCATTTGAAATAGTCACATCCACGATTGTCTTGATTCTACATAATCAAATCAACATTAAAATATATCAAACAACCATTATGATACAATAGCCATCAACAACACAATTTTAACACAACCAAATACTTCATTGATTTCAACAACAAAAAACAAAACCCTTCATAATCCTAGAGTTTCAAAATGATTCAACATAATTACCCCTAATCCATAAACCAGCTCCAATACCCATTTAAGCAAAAAAAAAAAAAAATCAGCTCGAATAACAATGAAAACATAACCAAATTTCGCATATACATTTACTCACTCAAATGCCCATTACGAAAACAAATTTCAGCAAATTGGGTATTTGAACTATACATCAGCCCAAAAACCTAGCTAAGTAAGGTTATGAGAAAATTGCAACTAATCAATATCCCAACTCAAAAAAATGGGTTGCGAGGAAAATTGCCAAAAACCGAATACCCAAGTCAAATAACACACTGGGTTGTGAGAAAATTGCACGCGAATCAATATCCCAACTCAAAAAAAAAAAGCTGGGTTGCGAGGAAAATTGCCAAAAAAACGAATACCCAAGTCAAATAACACACACACTGGGTTGCGAGAAAAATTGCAAAAAAAACAAATACCCAAGTCAAATAACACACTGGGTTGCGAGAAAAATTGCAAAAAAAACAAATACCCAAGTCAAATAAAATGCGGGGTTGCGAGATAAAATTGCAAAAAAAAAAAAATCTTACCACATAAGTCCCACATGTATAAAACCTTTTGCCGAAATTCCTTAGCGTGAATGCTGTTAAGATGCGTGCTCTCTTCCCACATTTGCACATTGGATTACTCGTTCCATTCCTGCGTCGAAGACTTCATCAGGGCTTCATCCATTGTGGGTATCAAATGGATATAACGAATCAGAAGGATTCCAGCCGGAAGAAGCTTTTCGGTTTTCGGTATGTAGGTATGAACGAACACGATTTTAGGGTTGGGTGATTTTGGGTGGATTACGAAGACATGGGTTCGGGAGTTATGTTGGTCATTCGTTTAAGTGGGCGCTCAAGTGTTTAAGTGTGAAGTGTTAAGTGGTTTTTGAGTGTGCGGCCCAGGGTAAAATTGGGTTTTCGGAAAATAAATCCCGCACGCTTGGCACGTGAGGACCGTTCTGTTAGGAATAGACGGAAGTTGCTAACGGGAGGGGGAAAGTGAGAGAGAAACGAAGTTTGAGGGAGGCAAGTGAGAGTTTTTGAATATTAGGGGGGTGTCTGCAAAAGTGAGTGAAGTTTGAGGGGTGTTAGTGAAGTTGTCCCTAAAATTTAATAACCGTTAATGTGACGACCCGCTTATGATAAAAAGCATAATTAAAAATTTTTCTTTTCAAAACCATAAACCCACAACAAGCGGATTGTCACAGTGGCATGGCTATACCGCAGTATGCCACGAACCCATGCATTAACCTGATTGACAATATAAATAGTCTACCAGAGCTATATGCATCATCAATGATAAATCAGAGTTTACATCTTTGCAGCGGAAATATAAATAATATTAGACATAATCTAACACCTCAGAGCTGACAAATACATTTATGTGAATAAAGCTTTACATAAAAAGAATAGCTAAACAAAGGTGTCACAAGCAACACGCCATATACAAAATACTCACAACAAAGCCTATACATATGTGCTCCACCAAACAAGACTAACAACTAGTCTCACAACATCAAGATTGACCTCACCGCACCCTAAACCCGAGACAGGGTGGAATTATGAGCCCACCGTCTCTATTAAAAATAGAGACCTCGGTGAGTATAGAACTTACTAGTTTATCCAAAATAATCATTTATCTTTGTTCACATCTACATATCATTTACATATCACATTTACATATCATAACTCAACAATAAAACATATTAGATGTCCTCATGCAATGTCTAGCCATAACAATATACATATCGTTCCGTCCCATACCAGTCACATATGCATATTGATCGTCCTAGTATCAAAATCATACAATCATATGCTATGCATGCTCATGCTCGTTATGCTCATCATCTTGTGCCTTTTCCATTGGGAGGCTAACCTGCGGTAGAAGACTTGTCTTGCTACCGGAGCAAATCATACCATTCATTGGGAGGCTACCTGCGGTAGAAGACTTGTCTTGCTCACGGAGCCGTCACCACTCATCATGTATGTTTTCCAAGGAAGGCTAACCTGTGATACGAGACTTGTCTCACTACCGGGAGCCGTCACCCATGGTTTTCATTTTGTTTCATTACTCATGCTATGCTCATGCTCATGTTAACAAAACATAAACTCATAATATCATATCTCATATCATGAACATCATATAATCTTTCCTTAAACCATGTGAACCATCAAATACTCATAATAGCACTTCATCAAACTCATCTCATAAGACATCATACATAAGCATATTATCACAATCACTTTAATTCAACCTTCCAAACATCTCATGAAACATCATAAATAGCCATAGCATCTCAAGCTCAAACATCATACCTCAATCATTCAACCAAACGTCTTTTATACTTTAAAAATAGTAACCTTTTTCTTTTGCCCAGTAAGTAAAATACTTACCTTGGTCATCTGAGTACCCTTCAGTTGAACTCTTGACTTAACCACAATGCACCTAGGCATTTACAACATAAACACATCATTAATCTCAACTCAAACTTCACTACACTAAGATATTTGAACCCTACAAGAACTTCACACTTCCTCATAACTAAGTAGACACTACAATCTTCTTATCTTACATATTCATGCTCCTTGTCGCTAATTCCCCAATTTATCATATTCATAAACAATTATAATAATCACTATGATTCTAATATGACACTAGAACCTAAACTAGGTATTAATCTACATAGAACCTATAAAAACCTAGAGTTAATTATCACTTAAATGCAATTAAACCATTTAAACCCTCTTAGTATTCACTTACCAAAAACCCTAAATTAACACAACATATATAAAATTAGGGTTTATGCCTATACTTAACCCATATGTACAATTAGAATTCAATTCATTAATTCACTAACCCGAAACTTGAATACTACATATAAATCTATTACACATAAAAGCCCCACATTAATACTAGGCATTTAACTACTTACTAAAATTCCCCAAAATTCTAAACCTAATTAGAGATTACCTAAATCACAAATCTAAATGATTTTCGTGCACAATACTCAATGGGTATCATGATAATACAAAGAAAATGCTAGAAATTCAATAACTTAACAAAAGCCCCAAAATCCCTATATAAGAACCCTAATTTTCGGACCTAATTAAATTCTCACAAATCATCAAGATTTCAAGCTTCAATCCTAATGGGTATAATGAAAATGGAGGGGGAGACTAGAGATTTTTACCCCACAAGCTCTCATGGCTGGAATCACTCCAAAATGGAGCTACTGTTCACGTGCAAGAAAACGACTGCAGATTGCTCCAAATCCGATCTCCACCGTTCACAATGGAGATTCACGTGTTGTGAACCTCCCTGCAAAATTTCAGCTTCATCGGACCACGGATGATCGTCGATCGGAGCCGTTGATGCTGACTGGACGGAACTTTCCAGAACCCACGTTTTCTTCTCTCTCTTCTTCCATACAGCAGCTCTCTCTCTCTCTCTCTCTCTCACGTTCTGCTCTCTCTCATGATCTGAGTGTGCGGGTGTGAAGAACATAGAGGTGAGAAGAAAAGGAAGAAAGGAGAGAAAGGGAGAAAGATGGAGCATGCGTGAGTGAGGGAGAAGAAAAGAAAGAAATGGGGAAAAAGAGGGGGAGGGGGCTGCTGCCCACGTGGGCCCATGGGGAATGAGATAAGGCATCTCCCATGGCCAATAAGAGCCCAACACTTGGCCCAAGATAAGATTTCTTTTTTTATTTAAAGCCCCATCTTTTAAAAATTATAAGATTACCCCACACTATAATTAAATTCTATCTTTATTACCCTTTATAATTCCCTACACTATTTTTATTTATTATAACTACAACTTACCATCACCATTAATTATTTACATCTTCACTTATTATTATACATTATTATGCTAAAAACATAAACCTATTTTATTTTATTAATCATTTGTCACACTAACATTATTATTAGTTATTCTCCCTATCATTAAAACTATTACATAAATATATCATTAGATATTATTATTGTTATTATATTATTCTTAGACATATTCCAATTATGATAAAATCATCATTATTATTATATCTATTATTCTAAATCATCATATATACTATTTATCTTATTAATTAATTTAAATTACTATGAGATTATTAATAATAAATTTAATTATTTTCTCGGGTTTTACAGTTAAGGCGGTTACGGTTAGTGGTTTTTGCCAATAACCGCTAACTGTAATCGCCTTTACACCCTTATGGACCTTTCCCATAAATTATGCATATAAATATATATATATATATATATATATATATATATATATATATATATATATATAGATAGATAGATAGATAGATAGATAAATATCTAAACCATATTTCCCAAAAAGCCCTTTATCTATTTCTAAGCATTACAAAAGTGCCCCTCTTAATCTATTAAAATCACAACATAGCCATTATCCACAATAAAACTCTCGTCTTTTTCCTTCTTGTGGTTTAATACCATTAACATGATAATCACAAAATAAATCCTCCAATACTACTATAGAAAATTAAAGCCTAACATTTTCTCCTCATCGGCAAATCCAAATAAAATCATTAAATAAAACTAATGGTCAAATTATCCTTAAATTATTTTCTTTAAAATAGGGAAATAATTTTCGGGGTGTTACATATATTGCACCAAAGGTAACGTGGGTAATTTTAATTTTTAATTTTTTTTTAACTCCTACAATCAATATACTTAATTAGTACTATATAATTAATATATACTATACTTAATATATAGTTAATTAGTACTATATATAATTAATTACTAGTATAATTAATATGTAATTAAGTACTACTATACCTAGTATATGTCATTAAGTACTACTATATATACTTAATATGTAGTTAACTAGTACTATAATTAGTATATAATTAATTAGTACTATAATTAATATGTAGTTAATTACTTTTTCTTTTTTTTTGACATGAGTTAATTACTACTATAACTAATGTCTAACTAATAGAAAAAAAATGGAAAAAAAAAAAAAAAAAACCAAATGAAGCAAAAAAATGAAACCAAAAAAAAAAAAAAATCCAAAGCTATAATTAATATGTAGTTAATTACTACTATAACTAATGTCCAACTAATAGAAATAAAATGAAACCCTAAAAAAAAAAAAACCAAATGAAGCAAAAAAAATGAAACCAAAAAAAAAAAAAAAAAAAATCCAAAGCTATAATTAATATGTAGTTAATTACTACTATAACTAATGTCCAACTAATAGAAATAAAAAAAAACCAAATGAAGCAAAAATGAAAAAAAAAAATTCCAAAGGTAACGTGGCACGTGTGCCACGTTACCTTTGGAAATTTTTTTAAAATTTTTGTTTTCATTATGTTGCTTCATTTCATTTTTTATATATATTTTTATTATATAATTTATAATTTATTTATTAAGAACTATATTAGTAATATGTAATTAAGTACTACTATAATTAGTATATAATTAATTAGAACTATACTTAATATATAGTTAATTAGTACTGTAATTAATATATAGTTAATTACTACTATAATTAGTATATAATTAATTAGAACTATATTAGTAATATGTAATTAAGTACTACTATAATTATTATATAATTAATTAGAGCTATACTTAATATATAGTTAATTAGTACTGTAATTAATATATAGTTAATTACTACTATAATTAGTATATAATTAATTAGAACTATATTAGTAATATGTAATTAAGTACTACTATAATTATTATATAATTAATTAGTATTATACTTAATATATAGTTAATTAGTACTATAATTAATATGTAGTTAATTACTACTATAACTAATGTCCAACTAATAGAAATAAAATGAAGTAAAAAAGAAAAAAAAATTCCAAAGGTAACATGGCACGTGTGCCACGTTACCAAATTGGTAACGTGGCACATTTGCAATGTTACCAATTTGGTGTGCCACGTTACCTTTGGAAATTATTTTATTTTATTTTTTTCATTATTTTGCTTCATTTCATTTTTTATATATATTTTTATTATATAATTTATAATTTATTTATTAAGAACTATATTAGTAATATGTAGGTAATTACTACTATAACTAATGTCCAACTAATAGAAATAAAATGAAGCAAAAAAAAAAAAAAAACAAATGAAGCAAAAAAAAATGAAACCAAAAATAAAAAATAAAAATTCCAAAGGTAACGTGCCAAATGTGCAATGTTACCAAATTGGTAACGTGCCACATGTGCCACGTTACCCTTGGAATATTTTATTTTTATTTTTTTGTTTCATTATTTTGCTTCATTTCATTTTTTTTTCCTATAATTAATATACACTTCATTAGTACTATAATTAATTAGTAATATACTTAATATATAGTTAATTACTACTATAATTAGTATATAATTAATTAGAACTATAATTTTTTTTTTGACATGTCCACACAAGGGTAGGGGGAGGGGGGATTCGAACTTATGACCTCAACTTTATAAGGCGTGGTTCACAACTGATTGAACTACCTCTTGTAGACAATTAGAATTATAATTAATATGTCATTAAGTACTACTATAATTAGTACTAAAAAAAAATTATAGTTCTAATTAATTATATACTAATTATAGTAGTAATTAACTATATATGAAGTATATATACTTAATATATAGTTAATTACTATTGGTTCAACTAATAGAAATAAAATGAAGCAAAAAAAAAAAAAAAAACCAAATGAAGCAAAAAAATGAAACCAAAAAAGAAAAATATATTCCAAAGGTAACGTGGCACATGTGCCACATTACCCTATGAGTAACGTTTAAAGTTACCAAACGTTACTCTTGGATTTTTTTTTTTTCCCCACTTCTTGTGTCTCTCATCCCACGTACACAGGTAACACAGCTATTCCCCCCCCCCCCCCCTTTTTTTTTGAGAAATGCTACAATGCAATCAAATGATCACATTTTGCCCATCAAATCCTAGGTGGCAATACTGAATCCTGGTTAGGTGAACCATGGTTATTGACTTTTAGAAAGAAAAAAAAAATAAAAGAAAAATCTGAAGAGCTAAAACTTAAAAGTGTATAGGGCTTTTTTTTTATTTCCTCCAAAATCTTTTCCTCTTCCCTCTTCTTCCTACACTTCTTCCTCCCCCAACAAGGCCAACACCCTCTACCTCCATCACCTTCAACCATTGCCACCAACACATCGACGCCCACCGAACCACCAAATCCAGAGATGCAACTACAACACCCGATGCCCATGCATTGCAACAAATCGGAGACGACCACCCTTTGCACCGGAGATGCCCCACACCATGACGACAGATCTAAGACTCCGGCAACGCCCACCAACCACCATCTCTCTCGCCACCCCACGCCCACGCCGACCCACCATCCAACCAGAAAGAGCTTTTTTTTTTTTTTCCTCACAAATCTGCATTATTTTTATGTCCTTGAGTTTTTTCGATACTTCTTTGAAATTGAGGATGGGAAATGGCCAAATGGGACTAAAGTGAGAGCTTGTTTTGTACTCGTAGGTAATATGTTTGTTAGACCATCCACAGCAGACTCTTCAAATTTTCCTCTTCAAAATAACAAAAAGTACAATTTTTGTTATTTTAATAACTCACTTTTTAGAACACCAATTTCAGTCTCTCTACTTTAACAATCCATTATCACTATTTCATTAAAATATTATTTTTCACTTTCCTTCTCTACTTTATTTTTCATTAAAATATTATTTTTCAGTTGCCTCTTCAGTTGCCTTGAGCCTTATCTTCCAAATCCTCTTCATGCTCCTCATCGTCGTGGCCTTGGTTGTCTTCACCTTCCGGCTCCTCTTCCACCCAGTGAGGTGAAGTTCCGCGTCACCGATGCCTCGCTCACCCAGTTCAACTTCTCCACTGCCGACAACACGCTCCACTACAACCTTGCCCTTAACATCTCCGTTAGGAACCCCAACAAGCGATCGGTATCTACTACGACAAAGATCGAGGCCAACGCTTATTACTGTGAGTCGATTCGACACCAAGAATTCGCCGTTTTACCAGGGCACAAGAACACGACCGTTCTCAGCCTTGTCTTCAAGGGGTAGCAATTGCTCCCGCTGGGCGCCACTGAGGTCTCCAATTTTGATTCGGATAAGTCCGATGGGATTTTCTGTATTACTCTAAAGCTGAATCTTCAGATCAAATTCAGGGTGGGTTGGTTCAAGATCGTGGTCAGAGTGCAAGATTGCCGTTGACGGAGGTGAGGAAGGGTTTGCAATCGTTGTCGATTCGGTGGAGGGGGTCGCTGTTGAGTGGCACCAGAGCTTCATCGATAGACTGCAAGTGGAGGAGCTCCATGGTCTGAGTTGTTGGGAGCTTGAGAAGTGCAGTGAAGGATCCGACGTTTTCTGGCGTTTTCCGACGGTAAGGAAGAAAGCTGAGAAGGAAAGAAAAAAAATGGAGGGCTACGGAAAGGGAAAAAAAAAAAAAGGAGAGAGAAAAAGAAAAAGGAAAAAGGTGGAGAGATAAAATATAATTGTTTAAAGAGTAAAGAATGAATAGTAATTGTTAAGTTTGAATAAATACTATTCACAATGTTAACTTTTTTGTTAAAATGAAGAGGCTGAAAAGTGAGATTTTTAGCCTTTTTTGTTAAATTGACTCTTCAAACTAACAAAAATTCAAACTAACAAAAAAATGGGTTTGAAGAGCCTGCAGTAAGTGCTTTTAAAATGCCTGCGTGAGATACAGTTTTGTTTTAGTCATATATATTTTATGTAAATTCTATTATTTGAATTAATATTACTTTTCTCTTGTTAATATTCTCAGGTATTCCATCTTTAACCCTTTTAGGGTTGTATTTAAGCGTCTTTCTTGTGTTGTTGTTTTAGATGGAAAAAAATAATAGGTATACCTTTTGCCTCATGATTCCTATAGCTTTTCTCTTCTGACCATATTATGATTGACTTGATTTCATTAAAGCTATTATCTGATGACATTGATTTTCTCTTTTGTTAGTCAAATGGACAGTCAACGGAGAGATAATTTTTTCCATTTTGCCCCACTTTAGAGGGTATAAGTGTCATTTTAGTGATTTAAAGTAGGGGCAAAATGGAAAACAAAATTTCTCTCTATTGACTATCCATTTGAGTGTAATAGTTGGTAGTTAAATGGAAAATGTCAAAGCATAGTAGTTCATGAAGAAAGGTAATTACCCCAAAATAATAAAAAAAAGAAACAAGATAGTGGAACATGTGGTTGGAATTCAAAATTTGAAAAGAACTGCATGGTCAACGTAGAGTATAACATGTGATTGGAATTCAAAATTTGAAATTTTGAATTCCAACCTAAACTTTTAATTTCTGTAAAATTTTATTTTTAAATTTTTGTGGAAAATACATTTTTGACTATTTTTAGATGAAAAAAGGTCAAAGAAGTACTTTTAGAATTTCTTACCAAACATGCTAGCTAGCTTTTAGTTTGACATTACCTTTTTTATATTAAAAGCACTTTTGACCATTCATAACATAATTTCAAACAGGCTCTGTCGCTCTGAGTCGTATCAGAATACCTAACGGTCTTTTTAACTGTATATAATTTTGTTTTAAAAAAATTTAGATGTACATGATGTTACAGATTAATTGGCCAAGTTTCAGGTTATAAGATAAAAATTGTATATGAGTGAATATGTATGTTAAAGTCAATAATTGTAAGAGTACATTTTATTTGAAGTTGTGATAAATAATGAAAGGCACTTTCTTGAACGACTAATTAGAATAAATTCAATGTTATATAATTAACATATTAATTATGCTGTAAGTTTTCTTTCTAGGTTTTTTGCTTTAGCAGCCCCCCTCTAGATCGCCATCACTCCTGGGGAGGAGGGATGGCCGTCGCCATCCCTCCTTCCCATGTCCCTTTCGCATCAGGCTCTAGTTATTTACTTGATGTCCTAGTCTCGGTGTCCCCTCCCTTTCCTTTTTCTTTCCCTGGCCTTCTCCTTGTATGGCGGTCTTTTCTATTTGTTTTTGGGGCTTTTTGTGCCCCTGTTTGGGTCTTCCGGCTTTCGGCGTTTCACAGCCCTCCGCCTGAGACAAGTCTTCTACGTGCCCCCACCACGTCATTCTCCCATCGCCACCTTCCTCAGCGGTGTTCCAGCCAGATCGCGCCTGAGCCCTCTCCGGTTGATCATTCTGTCTTTTATTTTATGTTTTCTTTGGTTTCCCTATATTTTGTTTCCTTTGTTTTATTTTTTGTTTTGATTTTCCTTTGTATTTTGTTTTGCTGGGTTTCCTTGTATTTGCTTTAGTATTTCCCTGTATTGCTCTTTTCTGTTTGTTTTGTGTGTTTTTTATTTTTACAGTTTTGTCGATCTTCTCTACGTCTGTTTTGCCGTACTCCATCCACTGCCTGGCCTTTTTCCGCGCCCCCACCGCATCGAGCTTCTAACGCGTCCTTCAGTGTACGGGGTCTACTTGCATGTGATTGATTTTATTTCCCTGTATTTTTGTTGTTTTTGCTTGTAATAAGTCCTGTCTCGATCGGCCTGCTTTGGGGTGTGATGCTTGGTTTAGATCTTTGGGTTGTGGATGTGAATGTTATACTGGCTTTCGGGTCGAGAAGAATAAGTGTTGGCCTGGGGTTCCCAACCCTCAGTGTCAATAAATAAGTGTTAGCCTGGGGTTCTCAACCCTTAGTATATCAAGGAATCAGTGTTGACCTTCTCATGCCGATTGTCGAGGAATAATTCTTACCTGTCGTTAGTTGATTACATGCGATGCAGTTGTATTTCATTTGTTGATTAGTCATAGGTTTAGCAGATCGTTTTAAATTTCAGAATATGTCGTCTTGTATGATGTTGGTATCTTTGTAGTTTACCTACGAATACTTCGGGACTTGCCCTATATTGTAAGAGCTTTGCTCTTAATCTTTCATGAATGAGACTATGTTGATTTTCAAAAAATAAATTAGAATAAATCCAATAAATGAAGGAGCTTAGAAGTTTATCTCTCTCTATATATAAAGACTCCATGCGGATTGCCTCTTAAATTCCACGTGGACCCATGATGTCAATAATTTTCCATGCACCTCCAAAACAAAAAATGATAGACCATTCAATAGATATGAGGTGTCACGTTCGGAAAGTTAAGTAATGAAATAAATAAACAATTTAATAATTATTTAAAACATGTAAATATACATAATTAAGTTGTGTAATTTATAATTTATGGAAAATTTTATATGCCTCCTCATACTATCATGTTAATTGATAATATTATATTTCCCTCTAAACTTTTAATTCGGCCATCTTCTCCAAATTATCAAAATATTGTCAATGTCCTTTCAAAGCTAATCTATTGATTTTTCAATAAGACAATAAATTTGAAAAAAAATTAATTAATTTTTTTTAAATGTAAATTTATTTTTTTAAAAATGAAGATTCTTAATTTTTATAAAACGGAAATTTGTATTAAAAAATAAAAGTTGTTTTTAAAAAAAAAACGAAATTTTTTTAATTTTTATGAAAAATGATTTTTTTTTTGTACATGATTTCAGCTTTGAAGATAAAATTGTACGTATATGAACATGATGAGTCAATAATTCAAAGAGTCGTTATCAATATATTTTACTTGTGGTTGTGCTAATGAAAGCTTTGATGACTTTTCATGCACATGTCCAATTTCTTGACTGGTCAAAAATAAAAGCAGGAGATGTAACATTTGTTATAAATCCAACAAAAGTTAATTTGGAAGTTTATACGATCAAAAGATTCACCATTTACAAATTGCCTCTTTAAATTTCACATGATGCATGTCAATAATTTCAAGTGGCAATCATAAGTTTATCATGTAGCTAAAGTTTTTATTGATCGACTAAGAATAAATCCAATAAATCAAGTCCTTTTCATGCAAATTGATTCTTAAATTCCATGTGGAACCACATGATGTCAATTTTTTTTTTTCAAGTGATTTAATCAATTTAATGTTGGCTTGTGACAATACTGGCCAACATGGAATTTCTAGGTATCCACTATCTGGATTCATTCACAATAAATTCAAAAGAAAAATTCACTTTAGCAAATAAAGAAGATGTAATTATCGTCCACTTTGTGATTTGAAGTTTATCTCAATGCAAAGACTTCACACTTGGAGTTGTTTACACACATATTGCACGTAAGTTTCACACAAAAGGACAGAATTTTCGTTCAAACTGCAATTAAGGAGTAAGGACCCTATGATAACAATTATTTGGAATAATTCAACGTCCCCACATTTCCATTATTTAATTTTGAATCATTTTCGTCCTTCTGGATCTTTTGAGTTCTGTTACCCCTATTCAAGTTGAGTTTCATCGTTAATGTTAACCCAATCCCACCGACACACAGCAATCTTGTTGGCCAACCTATAAACCTCATCGGAAAAACCACCATGAATCCTGCTCAAGAGTTACTGAATACGTCGTTGCTTCTCTCCCTACTTGTTTTCCGATTTTGCATTTCCCTTGACACCATTTCCCCCAACCAGCCCGTTAAAGACGGTGACATCCTGATTTCGAAAGGAAAAACCTTCGCACTTGGGTTTTTCAGCCCGGGAAACTCTGGCCGCCGCTACGTCGGAATATGGTATTACAAAGTTCCTGAACAAACCGTTGTGTGGGTGGCAAACAGAGACAGCCCTCTCAATGACACCTCCGGAGTCCTCTCCATCAACGGCCATGGAAACCTCGTCCTTAACGGCCAAAACCGAAGCACTCCAATCTGGTCTACAAACGCTTCAGTCTCATCCACAAACGATTCCTCTGCTCAGCTCTTAGATTCTGGGAATCTTGTTTTGGTTCTACCAGACAGCCAAAGATTTACATGGCAGAGCTTCGACTATCCCACCAATACTATGCTTCCGTACATGAAAATTGGCCTGGACCGGCGGACCGGGTTTAGCCGATACCTAACTTCTTGGAAGTCCGAAGATGACCCAGGAACCGGAAACTACTCATTCGAGATTGACCCAATTGGGTACCCACAATTGTTCCTAAACAAGGGCGGAACTCCATCGTGGCGGGCGGACCTTGGACCGGCCAAAGATGGAGCGGTGTACCCGAATGAATCATAATTTTATTCTCAACGCCAGTTACGTGAACAATCAAGATGAAGTCACAATTGTGAATGGTATAACTGACCCTACAGTTTTCTCTAGAATGGTGTTGAATGAATCAGGAATCGTTGATCGGTCCACTTGGGGACGAGAGGATGGTTCGTGTTTGGTCTGCTCCGAAAGAGCCATGTGATTGGTATAAAGAGTGCGGTCCAAATAGTTATTGCGACCCATACAATCCGGACAAGTTCCATTGCACATGCTTCCCTGGGTTTGAACCCAATTCGACCCGTGATTGGTACTTGAGAGACGGGTCGGGCGGGTGTGTGAGGAGGCAGGGAGTATCCGCGTGCCACAGTGGAGAGGGGTTTGTGAAGTTGGCACGTGTGAAGGTGCCGGATACTTCAATAGCACGCTGCGGACATGAATCTGAGTTTGGAAGAGTGTAAGCAGGAGTGCTTGAGGAATTGTTCTTGTACGGCTTACACCAGTGCAGACGAGACAAGGGGAGGGATTGGGTGCTTGTCATGGCACGGGGACTTGGTGGACACTAGAGTCTACTCCAATGCAGGACAAGAATTATATATACGTGTGGATGCAGTTGTGCTAGGTATTTTCCATTTTTATATCTTTTTCTTTCTCACTGCTTTTTAAATTGGAAAACGTGTCTTTTATATATTTTTATCTTGCTTGAATTCTAACCCATCAGCAACAAGTGGATTTTTGTAAGATTTCCTAAACTTGTAGTAAAATACTCCTTATTTTTTATGTCCTTATTTGTCACGCATGGCCCATCTGAATCTTGATTTTATGAGGATAGTTTCTTGCATTTGCCTTAGGATGAGGATCATGTTATTAGATTTTCTCAATTTTTGTTGAAATTCAAATAGCTTAAGAAAGAGGTACTACATAAGTTCACCTGCTCAACATAGTTTAAGATGCAGGATTCACTTTTTGGATTAGTTTAGTCTACAATCTCATATGTAGGCTGTTCAAATTTTTGTAAAATTTGGAGAGCCAATCATTCCCCTTAAACCCATTTCTTTCTCCCTTTTTTCTTGCAATTTTAATCAATATTTACTTGTTGTGTTTAATTACCCAATTTATGATGCCAATACAAAAAATGTTTATGTTAAATTACCATTTATGCTAAAAGTTTATAAGAATAAGAAAATGTAAATTTTTTTAATTATTTAATTAATATTGAACACTCTCCTTATATATGAGTTCAAATTCTCTTGTACTCAAAACAGTTGTTTTGATAGTGTATTAAATCATCATTTATCTTAAAAAATTCAATCGATAAAAAAATGTAAATTTAATACTATTTTAACAGTTTCTTTCTTTTCTTTTTAGCTCAATATTCAGAGAAAAAAGGCCTTCTTAAGAGCAAGAAGATTTTGGCAGTTATTGTTGTTTCTGTTGCTGTAATGTTGCTTCTTTTGGTCTCCATTGGATATTGGCTGGTAATGAAGAACAAAAGAGGTAAGTTAACTATTTTCACTATTTTATTTGAAGCAGTTTTTATTTCTTTATTTCTAAGGCTGGTAATTAATGAATGTTGTTCTGTTCTGTTTTGTTCCTCTATTTCATTATTTTCTTTTAATGTATTTCTTTTTGTGTTGGAATTCATAATTGCAAAAACATTGCCTCCTGAAATATTTGTAACTGCGTCTGATGACAGGAAGAGGAAGCAGGGAAAGCAAAAGTCTGTTTAGTCTTACCCCAAGATCAACATACCTTCAAGAATCTCCATGTAGTATAAGGGAGCTCGATGAAAGTACAAGAAGTTCAGATTTACCATTCTTTGATCTAAGTATCATAGTTGTAGCCACGGATAATTTCTCTGATGCTAACAAGCTTGGAGAAGGAGGTTTTGGCTCAGTTTATAAGGTACTACCCTCCTTGAAAGAGTTTCAAAATTTGCATAATTTCAATTCATGTGTTTTAATGCACCAAATTTTTATCCTTGATGTTTCCATGCATCATGACTGAATGAAATTTGTACTTTAATTTCAGGGTCTCTTAGATAATCATAAAGAAATTGCAGTAAAAAGACTTTCAAAATATTCTGGACAAGGAGTAGAAGAGTTCAAA
Source organism: Carpinus viminea (assembly GCA_013348765.1). Classification (NCBI taxonomy): domain Eukaryota; kingdom Viridiplantae; phylum Streptophyta; class Magnoliopsida; order Fagales; family Betulaceae; genus Carpinus; species Carpinus viminea. The sequence goes on along the minus strand of CP054668.1, from coordinate 54,714,145 downwards.
AATGAAGTTTCAATAATTGCTAAACTCCAACACAGGAACCTGGTGAAGATTCTAGGTTATTGCGTTCATCGAGAAGAGAAGATGTTAATCTATGAGTACTTGCCAAATAAAAGCCTAGACTTCTTCATTTTTGGTATGTCTACTTTTCACATAAACTTCTTGCAAAATGATCTCCCATTACAAACTCATATATTCTAAGTTCTTATCTCTTCATTTAGATGAAACAAAAAGGCCATTGATAGATTGGGGAAGACGCTTTGAAATTATTTGTGGGGTTGCTCGAGGGCTCTTATATCTTCATCAAGACTCAAGATTAAGAATTATTCATAGAGACTTAAAGGCTAGCAATGTTCTACTCGACAATGCATTGAATCCAAAAATTGCAGATTTTGGTATGGCTAGAATCGTTGGAGGGGACCAAATTGAAGCAAATACAAATCGCATCGTTGGAACATAGTAAGTGTGTTACAAAATAAAGATATATATATAGAAAAAAAAATTACGAAGTTTCATTGCATTGTCGATTTCATCCTATTAGGTGACTTCCACTCTTATATGTCTTAAAAGTACAAATTCAAAGGGTTTTAAAATGAAACTTGGTAAATTTTTTTTCTATGGTGTTTATAGAAAGTTTATACTATACATTAATGCCCAAACATAGAGCTATCTTTAATAACTCATTTCGCTACTGCAGTGGTTATATGTCACCGGAGTATGCAATGCAAGGTTTATTTTCAGTGAAGTCTGATGTATATAGCTTTGGAGTTTTGCTGCTGGAGATCATTACTGGCAAAAAGAATAGTGTTTATTATCATGATGGTCTCCCTTCAAATTTGATAGGGCATGTAAGAACACGTGCAAATTAATAATGGCTTTTCAAATTATCCTACTATTAGTTTAACGGAATATGATGATTACGTTGTTTGCAGGTTTGGGACCTATGGAGAGAAGATAAAGCCGTGGAAATAGTTGATTCATCATTGAGCGAGCAACATGCTAATGAAATTTTGAAATGTATCCAAATTGGGCTTTTGTGCGTGCAAGAACATGCAACAGATAGGCCGACTATGTCAGCAGTTGTTTTCATGTTAGGCAATGAGACAACTCTTGCTTATCCTAAACAACCCACATTTATCCTAAAGAGCACTTATAATAGAGATGGATTACTTAGTGAAGGAGGTAATTCTGTAAATGAAGTAACAATTACTATGATTAATGCTCGCTAACCATATATAGGCTGTTAGCTAGGTTTAGTGCACCAATTATTTGCTTTTAGCCTATTGTAGCACAAGATTAAATTCCTATAAATCTACTGTACATTGATATTTTTCTTGTATGAATCATATATATATATATAATTTGAATTACTTTTTAGATGTAGTCTAGAATTGTGACATGTGGCATAAATCTTTTTTCTTTTTTTTTTTTTAAAAAAGGCTAAACCGGTTTTTTAAGACATAAATTTTTAACCGGTTTTTCTTAAAAAATCGGTCATTAATTAATGTTATTAATTGCGTTAATTATATTTCGAGAGTTTTCTATATATAAATTATTCAATAAATTAAGTATTATTAATTGTCAAATTAAATAAAGAAACAAATAATATAAATCAAATTATTATGTATTAATACGTTTAGTCAATTTAATAAATTTTTTCTTTTTATGATTTGTCTCTGCAACCGGACAATCCCACAAAAGATGTCAAGTAGTCTTCATCTCTACTCCGCATAGGGCCATGACGGATCCTCAGCAATTTCTTAATTGACCAAAAAATAAATCCAAGAAAATAAAGGAGACGTGACATTTGCTATAAATCCATGAAAGCATAAGGTTTGGAAGTTATTCTTAAATTCCACGTGAGGGGCCGTGACGATTTCTAAGTAATAATCTGAGTTTAACATGTAGCTAAGTTTTCTTGAGAGACTAAGAATAAATCCCAAAAAGATAGACCAACATAAGTACATAACTTATTTCAATACCAAGACTCCTCCCTTCAAGTCTTCTTCATGTAAATAGCTTCTTAATTTTCACACACACATATATATAGGACCCAATGACATGATGTCAATTTTTTTTTTCTTTTGCAAGTCATATAATCAATAAAGCGTGTGAAATTCTGGATATCCACGTACTCATAATAAATCCAAAAGAAAAATCTACTTAATTTGGAAAATAAAGAAGATATATAATTGCCATTCACTTTGGGATTGAAAGTTTATATATATTAATACATTTAGGATTCTAAAAAACAAAAAAGACGTCATATATCCGCGTAGGAGCCATGACGGATCCTTAGCAATTTCTTAACTGACCAAAATAAATCCAAGAAAATAAAGGAGACGTGACATTTTCTATAAATCTATGAAAGCTTAAGGTTTAGAAGTTAATCTTAAATTCCATGTGGAGGGCTGTGACGATTTTCAAGTAATAATCCTAAGTTTATCATGCAGCTAAGTTTTTCTTGAGGGACTAAGAATAAATCCAAAAAAGATTGACCAATATAACTTATCTCAATACTAAGACTCTTCCCTTCAAGTCCTCTTCATGCAAATTACTTCTTAATTTCCACACACAAATATATATAGGACCCCATGACATGATGTCTTTTTTTTTTTTTTCCTTTTCTTTTGCAAGTCATATAATCAATAAAACATGTGGAATTCTGGATATCCACGTACTTACAATAAATCCAAAAGAAAAATCCACTTAATTTGGAAAATAAAAAAGATATATAATTGTTGTCCACTTTAGAATTGAAAGTTTATATTAATACATTTAGGATTCTCAAAAACAAAAAAGACATCATATATATAACCAGTTTTTTCTTAAAAACTCGGTCATTAATTAGCACCATTAATTGCGTTAATTATATTTCAATATAATCCATATATTATTAATTTGTGTTATGAAAAATGTTAGGGGTTTTCACCTAGTGTTCTTATAACGTTTTTCCAATCTTACGTGAAAAATTATTTAAGAAAAAATAAAATAAAATTATAGTGGTCCACACCACATTTTTTTGCCAACAGATTAATTTTTATAAGTTAATATTTAAGTTCTAATGCCTTGAAGTTGAAACTGACGAAACTTACTCAAAACATGGCGCATGAAGATTGCATCGAGTTGATAGGGTTGGTTATGCATTGAGGAGCTCAAGTACTCCGTGATTACAATTATAAACACTACTACTTTGTGATCGCCAGACTTGTTGTATGGATATAATTCAGGCGATGCTATGAGCAGCTTGTTTGAGCGCTCTTCTTTCATACCAAAGACATAGTGTGTCTTGAGGGATTAAAGGAGTCTAGTTTCACATCTAATATGGATCGACTTCTGCAGAAGCCCACTCAGCTTGCAATTGCTAGCAATGCCTTGGCTATAATTTACGAGTATTCTGAAAAGGCAGCACATGATGATGACGGAGGATCAATAAGTATCAAGATCAAATCTCAGAAGCAAACCTCAAACTCTTGCAATCGAGCAAGAAGGGCAGCCAAATGATGCCCCATGCAGTTGTGGGTGTGGCTAATTAAAGATGGAAGCTGGCAACATGCAAGCATCAATGCCGCTCTTTAGTGCATACCCAAATGGCCACAAAGGACGATATCTCATTTACGTCAAGTCCGGCGTCTACGAGGAGAACGACCCAGATATTCATGTATGGTGATGGGGTTAATAAAACCATTATCTCTGGAAGAGATTTTCATGGGACTACCTACTTTATGTGAGTGATTGCAAATGCTTTTGCGATGTTTCCTTTCTCTTTTGTTTCAAATTTACTGAAATTCCCTCGATCTCATGATCATGTTACAGCGGTAATTGGCAATGGATTTATTTGAAATGATATTGGAATAAAAAAGGCAGAGGAAATAATTCCATGGCGGCTGTCAAAATCCATTCTAATCGTGCAACCTTCTTCAACTGCAGAATAAATGGCAGTACAAGTACAACATCAAATCAAGCATATTTGCATTAGCGCATCGGCAGTTCTTGATAGATTGTGAAATCTACGGTGTCAGAAACATCATCAGCGGCGACGCAGCTAGCACTCGTAATCCAACGCTCCAGAATCATTTTAACACACCCATCTCCACCGATATTTGCAAACATTATAGCTTCGCAAGGCAGGAGCGATAAGCGTGAAAGCACTAGTTTTGTCATCCATGGCTGCTCCATCGAACTGGACGAATCTTATAATAGACCGGAGAATTCGGCTTATTTGGGGATTGCGGCGGGAGAAATATTTATTAAAGAACAATCGTGATGGAATCATCTCTGGGAGATTTAATTCATCCAGATGGATGGTATAACAAGAACAACTATGCAATAGATACAGTGACATTTGGTGAGTATGAAAACAGGCCGGCCCTTTTTCCTGATGAATTATATATATAGAAGAAGAAAAAAACACACACACATATATATATATATAGGGAGGAAAGATTTCTATTTTTCCATGGATTATAAAAATTTTAATCATGGAAATTTACAAGGTTTTGTTCATATGCAAGTCAGAATTTTTTTTTTTGTTGTCAACCACAATGATAGGCTACATAAAAGTGGTTATTCAAATTTAAAAAGTAAATTTTTCTCTCCAAATTTAATTTTTATTTGAGAGATCAATAAGAATGCTCTAACGACGAATGAAGAAATAATGGCTAATCGATAGTGTGATAGCATTTTCAGCCAATCAATTTTTGGATTAGCCATTGAATATTTATTTTTTAATAATTATTGATGATCGTCACCATCAGCTCAATGGAATGGGGGTGGGATGATGCCCATAAGAGTATAGTATGTATCGTATGTCATTTCCTTCCTTATGTTTAACAAAATTTCAAAAAAAAAAAAATCACAAAAAACTTACCTACATTAAATTCCTTTTTAGCAAACTTTCAAAAGGTTGCTATAGTGTTTTTCAATATGCAGGGAACCAATAGTAATTCCTTATACATTATTTTAATACAAACATTTCTCCTCTTTCATCGTTTTGTCTTTAATTGGGGATTTTGTGAAAAAAGTGAGGGTTTATGTAAAGAAATAATATTTTAATGGTATATGGAAATGTAAGGAAATTATTGTGAAATATATTTTCACATGGAAACAAAAAGTAGTTTTATACCTAAACTTAGGAAAATCAAAAAGAAACTGCTACTAGTGTAGAATGGCTGATTGATAGTGTTATATAAGCAAAAGAAAAATGTTAGGATACCAAATCTTTTACCAAGAAATAAATACTATGATGATGTTGAACTTATTCACTAGAAATTATCAAAACAATTAATAAAAATAAATGTACATATAGGTACCAATAAATAAGTTTCACATCATCTTAGTATCTATCTCTTGGTAAAAGATTTTATGCCAATAGGTGCATATTGGCCTAGCCTCCAAGCCACAATGTATTTTCCATTTTTATTTTTTTTAAGTATCCTTATAACTGTTAAAATTTATTTTTATTTTTTCTAATCAAATGCGAAAAAATATGTTACTAGGGAAATTCCAGATTATGCCAATTAGCAAGGAAGTTGATCGCCGTCCCAAGAGATTTAATCGAATAAATCACGCTTAATGAATTATTAGTTCGAATCCTCCCTCCTTCCCCGTGGACATATCAAAAAAATAAAAGAAAGAAAAGAAAGATGATCACCAGATTCACCACCTAAATGAAGGAGATTCCCATAACTAGGAAGCCATACCGATGAGCTGTCTCTTGTTCATACCAAACTCGGCTCTAAAATTAGGCATGTGGTTTTGAGAAGGTAGCATGAAAACGTATGGTACCCAACCGAATACTGTTACCAACAGTATGATTTTGGTTGCTTTCGCGAGGCCTCAAACTCATTTATGCTGCTTTTTCTAACCTCCTTACGACGCATACAAAAAAAAAAAAAAAACAAAGAATGGTACAATTTGAGGAGGATAATCCAGATGACCTTCTGGGTAACATGGTCGTATTGGGAATCTCTCTCATAGTAATTGCAGCAGTTGTAATCGGCGTTGTTGCCGGAATAGATCGGCCCGGCGATAGCAGCTCTGACAAGATGACACAAACTGAGTCACTTGACTATGTTTGTGGCCAAACTGATTACAAGCAATCCTGTACGGCTAGCCTACAACCGGCAGGTAAGAGCGCCGCAGTGATAAGCTATTTCAGAGTTGCAGTGAATGCTACTTTAACAGCAATGGCACATGCAATGAAGATGGTGAAAGCTGGTGCTGACGCGGTTAGTTTGGATCATGAAAGTGAAAAGATGGCGCTTGAAGATTGCATCGAGTTGATAGGGTTATGCATGGAGGAGCTGCAGTCCGTGATTACAATATTTATAAACAGTACTACATCAACCTCATTCCATTACGATTCGGGTGATATTAGGAGCAGCTTGAGCGCTGTGCTTTCCTACCAAAGAGCGTGTCTTGAGGGATTAAAGGAGTCTCGTTCTACATCTGATCATGTGGATCAACTTCTGCAGAAGCCCACTGAGCTTACTAGCAATGCCTTGGCTATAATTTACGAGTATTCTAAAAACGATGACGCAGCGGCGGATCCGCAAGCAGCAGCAGCAGCCATACCTCCGCCTCCGGCAACATCTAACGATCCAAGTCCACGGGTCAGACGCAAACTGTTGCAATCCGGCGGCCAGATGAAGCCCGCTGCGGTTGTGGCTAAAGATAAAAGTGGGCAATATGCAAGCATTGCTGCCGCTCTTAATGCATACCCAAATGGCCACAGAGGACGATATCTCATCTACGTAAAGTCCGGCGTCTACGAGGAGAACGTTATCATCGCCAAGAATACGACACAGATATTCATGTACGGTGATGGGCTTGATAAAACCATCATCTCTGGAAGAGATCATTTCCATGGGCATGGGACTACTACGTATAGGAGAGCTACTTTATGTGAGTTACGTTAATTAATTAATTAATATATATATATGTGTGTGTGTGTGTGTGTGTGTGTCTTTCTCTTTAATTTAATTTTGATCTAAATTAAATTAATCTTATTGCAGCTGTAATTGGAGACGGATTTATCTGCAAGGATATTGGAATCAAAGTCCCAGAAAAAAGCAGAGGAAAGTCGATGGCGGCGGCTGTTAAAATGCAGTCTGATAGAGCAGCCTTCTTCAACTGCAGAATAAATGGCAGTGCAACATCAAACATATATGCATTAGCGAATCGGCAGCTCTTGGCAGGTTGTGAAATCTACGGTGTCACAAACATCATCAGAGGCGACGGTGCAGTTGTAATCCAACGCTCAAAAATAATTTTGACACCGCCATCTAGCTCGGAAAACAACAATAATAATCTTATTATAGCTTTGCAAGGGAGGAGCGATGGGCGGGAAAGCACTGGGTTTGTGATCCAAGGCTGCACCATCAAGCCAGACGAATCATACTCCCCTAGAGGAGGAGGAGTAGTGGGGAAAGGTGTGCTTACTTGGGCATGGCAGTGGCGAAATATTCAAGAACAATCGTGATGGAATCACGTCTGGGGGATTTGATTCACCCAGATGGATGGTATAACAACAAGAAGTACGCAATAGAAAATGTGACGTTTGCCGAGTATGAAAACATGGGGCCTGGATCAGCTGGAAGTGGAACCAACACAACATTAATAGATCAATTCAAGTGATCAGCAATTCAAGTGATGCAATGCGTTATACGGCTGGTCGTTTCATCCAAGCACAAAACTGGTTGAATGGCACCCTAGTCCCCTTCAAGCCCGGCCTTGTTTTCATAATAAAAGATGATACAAATTAATAAGAAACACACAAATATATATATATAGAGGGGAGATCGAGGGGGGAGTTCTGTTTTTAATTACATGGATTAAAATTATAAGGAAAATGTTAAAGGCCTCAACTTTTTTGCCCAACTTTTACATTTTTTATTTTTTTAAAAAATAACAAAGTAAAAAATGAAAAAAATGTCTGAGGTAATAATATATATTTTTTGTCCTTATTTTTATTAGTATTTTAAAAAAATGAAAATTACATTTTTCTGCATAAAAATGATCATTTTTTAAGAAAAATGACCATTTTTCTGCATAAAAATGGAATTTTCATGAAAGAAGGACAAAAAAAAAAAAATTATTGCTTCACACACTTTTTTCATTTTTTACTTTGTTTTTTTAAAAAATAAATAAGACAAAGTTGGGCAAGAGTTGGGTAAAAAAGTTGGTCTTTATCATCCCTCAAATTATAATCAAGAAAATTTACAAGGTTCTCTTTCATATATATATATATGCAAATCATTTTAATTTTTTTTCTAATTTGTTGTCCTTTAATTTCCCATTGGTTTTTGTTATATATATATATAGGTGTAAAAACAATTTAAAAAATACAAATTTGTGTTTAGTTAGTTTTTTCATGAGAACGGAGAAACAAATTAAGATATGGCATGGTTCATGCAGGAGCTAGAATTCGATCTATATATTAAAAAAAGTGTATAGATTTTACATGTTGGTGGTGCTTGGCAAACGCGTTGGGTTAGGTAGATATTGTTCAATTTGGTGTGGATTTTTTGTCTTTTTCTTAAAAAATCTACAAACAAACAAACAAATACCTATTATACTAAATTACGAAAATACCCCTTACATAACTTTTATGTTTCTCCTGCAAACTTCTTCATTGAACGTTTAGGCAACTACCCATCTCTTTTTCTACCCCAATCTCCTCTGGCCACCACTGAACCACGCCGATAGATGTCCCCACGGAACCACACCGGCAAATGCTTCTCCATGCACCAACCTACTTTACCAAACGCGTTTTAGGCAACGACCCATCTCTTTCTCTACCCTAGTATCCTTCGGCCACCATGGAACCACACTGGCAGACGTCCCCACAAAACCACATCGGTAGACACCCCCACGGAACCACACTGATAGACAGATAGATAGGTCATCTTCCCCTTCATTTTCTGACCCAAATATCTCCTCCCTTTTCCATATCTCCTTCCTTTTCCATAACTTCATTGCTGAGGAAGAAGAGCAGGGGGTTGAAGACGTCGAGTGGTCATTTGGACCGAGAACAAGGAAAACAACAAATGTGAGGTTAAAATCGTCTTTTTCTACCTGACCAAAAATTTGAAAATGACATACTTGTCTGGTGAAACCGTACAACAAGTCAAAACCCGCACAGTATCTACACGGAACACAGTTACCGAACAAAGCCATTAAGAGGCATTCATACGCGTGTGAGGAGTACTCTTCCAAATTCAAAAAATAATATATATATATTTTTGAAATAATAAGGATACTTTCTCATTGATGAATAAAATTATAGGATAGAGCAGAAAACTCCATCCTAACAATTTCTTGGATACACTTAGGAGTGGTACATAACCACTTATGGGTTACATTATTTCTAGTAGCCATCTTTGCAATAACATGGGCTGCTTTATTCCCTTCTCTCGGAGCAAAAGTCATCCGCCACTGAGGTATCAATTGGAGCTCCTGTGTAATGTCTTCCACCAGCATACCTGTCCTGCTCCCTTCACCATTCGAGGAATTTACCCCATCTACTACCAGCTTCGTATCACCTTCAAAGTGGGCCCGCCGAAAGTCCAATGATTTGCACAGTTGGATCGCCATTAAAGCCGCACCAGCCTCAGCCAGTGTTGGATCAAGGTTACCCAAAACAGATTGACGTTGTGCCGCCACCACCAAGCCTCTCTCATCCCTTACTATAGCACCATAGCCCATTTTTCCTGCCTCCCTCTCAGTAGAAGCGTCCCAATTTAATTTCACCCAGCCTGAAGATGGTGCACTCCATTTATGCCCACCTGCCTGCTTTCTATCTCCCATTTTTTGCTTACCAAAAAATGCCATCTCAGCAAACTCTTCGGCAGCATGAACAACCTTCTCTACCAGCAAAGTGGGATGCAAGAAATAACCCCCATGTAACACCTCATTTCTTCGTAGCCACATCCTCCTAGCAATTCCAGCAAACAAGCATAGTTCCTCCGGTTGGCATTTGCTAAACATCGCTTCAAAGACATCTAGAAAGGCAGCCCCTTCAATTGAACTCGTCTGGAAGTTAATGCTTCCCATGCACCCCACGTCCTGCGCCGCAGGGCATTCCCAGAGGATATGCACCGCCGTTTCCTCCTCTAAGCCGCAAATGGGGCACAAAGGGTCATCAATTATCTTTCTCCGTTGCAAGTTTTCCGTGTAGGAAGTATTTCACTCAAGCCCGCCATAAGAAGTTCTTCTTCACACTCGGCACTCTTAGACCCCAAATGTTACGCCAGACCTTTCTTTGATTTTGTGCTGAAGAGCTCTCGGCCAGCCCTCTATTCTCCAACTCCATCTGTGCAGATAATAGGCGGACCTTACAGAAAAGTCACCGTTGGTTCAAAAAATAAAATTACAATAATCATCATCGATAATTTAATTCCACCTATTAAAGAGCCATTAATTAGTAGTATTTTTTTTAACGATAATTAACCTTTTTAAAATTAAATTAATCCTTTAGCTCAACAACAAGAGACACTAGGAATTAAAATATATGGAAAATGGTAAAGACGTAACTTAAGTTCAACTTTAGCCAAACTTTTCTATTAAATTAAAATTAAAAAAAAAAAAACCTTATGTGAAGGAGAAAGAGAACCTTAAACAAGAAAGGAAAATTTCATATATATATATATATATATATATGATTTAACTTGTTTATATCACCTGAGCCAAATCTTTATAAATTATAAACTAAATAAAATTTAACAAACTAAACAAATTTAAAAAAAGAAAAAGTGGATGACCCACCTAAACTATGAGTATAAATGTACAATTGACACATGACATGTCAAACAAAAACTACGTAACATCAATTGATTAGTCTAATATAACATGCCAAACAACATAACGTTAGGACTTAAATTGAAATCACACACAAAAAAATTAATTAATTAATTAATTAATTAAAAAAAATCTTTAAGGGGAAGCTCAATCAGCTGTGGATCACGAGTAATGCTATAAGTTATTCTTGTGTCACTCTAAGAATGATGGGGCTCTTAAATCACTATTGAACTTGTGATTGATTATTATAGAATTTTGATCAAATGATAATTTTAAGAGCCACATTATTCTTGGAGGGACACAAGAATGACACAAGAATAACTTTTAGAATTATTCATGGATTACACCTCATAAAACGAATATCACTAGATTGAATCATTCCTCCTATTTCCTTGTGTAGACATACAAAGAAAAAAAAAATCAAAAAGAAAAAACAATGAACAATATTCTATTATAGATTACATTTTTATCTCACAACTTTTTGTAATATTGACATGACAATTAAAATTAATTTTAAATTTTTTTTATAATAAGTACACATTAAAGAGTTAGTTGAGAATATTATATTAATTATTACATTACTTGTGAGGGAAAAAATATAATTTATAACATTAATTCTTTAAAAAATAAAGGAAAGAAATATTATTGGAGCCATGGAAACGTGGCGGTGAACCATTGGGCTTTGATAAAACTGAAACCCACAATGGGTATGTAATAGCAATCCCTTACTGGATTCCAGGAATACCCCCATCGAGGGCAGTTGACCACAGGACTGGGGGCGAGGCCAATATAGGGAACTATAAATAGGGAAGGTTAGGTCGCTAATAAGATCGATCCGCAACGCAACCCAGCGCTCCATAAGCTCCCAGATCTTTCGACAGCCTCTCAAAACCCCTCCTTATCCTCTTCTCTCTCTCTCTTTCAAGAACAAAACTCTCTCTCTCTCTCACAGATACAAATCTCTTATAAAGCCTCTATAAACCTATAAAACACTCCCTTTTTCAAATTCTTCCCGCTCCCAATTCCATTTTCTTTTCTGGATCTGCTATTCTCGTATCCCTTCCTTTAAATTGAACAGAGCAAACCCTAGATTTTCTTTCCACTGCAGAAAAGGTCGGATCTCTCTCATTCTCTCCTTGTCTACCCAGATCCTGTCCAAATACTAGCTATTTACTTTGATTTTCTCCCTCTTATGACCCCCGATCATACTTTCTTACCGATCACTTATATTTTTATCAAACAATTTTATTTGGCTTTTCTTTTTTTTTCTTTTTATCAAAATGAAATAAATTTGGATTACCCAGAATGAATAACTCTGCTGAACCCGATTTCTTCGCCTCTCACTCAAAGATCGGTTTTTTTTTTTGCTAATCTTTTTGGGTATTTTACGATTTTATTTATTTATTTGAAACTTATTTTTATTTATTTTTCAGTGAAATTCTTTCCACGAAAAAATATGTTTTGGTTTTGTCTGAGCTGATTTAAAGACAGAAATTTAAAACATTTAATGTATAATTTTTATGTATTGATGTCTTGGTTTCTGGGTTTCGTTAGAAATGGGTTTTGGTGGAGAATAATTTGCGAATCTGTTATCTTTTGGGTGGTTTTATAGAGCAAAAGAATTTATAAGGAATGGCCGATCAAGGAGGCTTGGAAGGGAGCCAACCCGTAGATCTCAAGAAGCATCCTTCTGGGATTGTCCCTACCCTACAGTGAGTCCCTATTTATTTGCAACTCTTTCAGTATATATACCACCTGTTTAGTTGGGTTAGCTAAGCTTCACCGCATAATCACTAAAACATAATAGACGTGACCCCAATTGTTTTAAGAAGAGGAAGAGGATGCTGCTATTAATATGACGTTGGAAAGATCATAGGTTTTATGATGTTGGAATGGGCTAATTCCTTTTGGAAGTATGTCGGTCAATGAGTTGTAATTGGTAACAATGAGATGGTGTAGCGTTCTGATATGGGACGGTTGTATGTATGTCTTAAATATGTAGCGTGGCTTTGTATTTGTTGTGATTGGAAAACAGTGAGAGAGTTGCTCTGTTTTGTTATGTAATTTTTGTTTTTTATTCCAAAAAAATATTGTGCTTTTATAGGGATATGATCTTGCAACCTTGTAACACAAACATAGCGTTGAGGTTTTGATATGCTGGAGCTGTGATATGACATTATAGGCTGGCTACAAACATTTTAATGCCTTTTGTGGAAGGCTCTTGTTACAGTGCGTTGTGCTATATTTTGCAAAGAGGAATGCTACACTCATTCTCATTTTCTTACACAATTTTCCCACACCCATAGGTGGCTTTTAAAACTACTATTGGATCAAAATCTAATAAAGATCCATTTCATATCCAATGGTGCTTTTAAAAATTACCTATGGGTGTGGAAAAATGATGTAAAGAAGTGGGAGTAAGTGTAACTTTATTCTTTTGCAACATAATCTAGAGTCGAACATGTAACTTTGAACTCATTTACTAATTATCTTAATAATTTGGTTCTTTTTTATTAAAATAAATTGTGTTCACGGACACCCATGTTTTCCTGTACTTGGGGTGATTTTCTTTCCATATTGGGTTCTGATTTGTCCGCTAGATTACTCCTAATTAGGCATGCACCTTGTTGGCTCATATTAAATTAAATCTGAGCACTGAAGCCCTGAGATATATATTGGTGGCAGAGATGAATATTAGTTCTGTTTCGAGGTTAGTATGAATCTCCTGTAGAGATGGATTTGTATCTCGTGATATTCAAATTACACATGGACCTAGTTTATTTGTTTGTGCCTTAGATTAAATGGCTATGTTAGAGAAGTGGTTGTTGCGACTGCTCATTTATGTTATTTACTTCTATAATTTTGAGCGTATCTTTTAAGTGTACTTCAAGCTATGGACTTGCAAACTCTTATCCAAAGTGTCAAGCTGGAAATGAGTGTGCTCCTTACCTAATTCATGGTAGATTAACAAGGTGTTGTTTGCTCTTCAGGAACATTGTGTCAACAGTCAATTTGGACTGCAAGTTAGAACTTAAGAACATTGCACTGTCTGCTCGTAATGCAGAATACAATCCAAAGGTATGTGACTGTGGGCATTGTTCTCTATTTCCCTCATCATCCTTTGTTTGATAATTCAGGCTAAGTAGTTATTCACTTTCTGGAGATTTTTTTTTTTTGGGGTTGGGGGTACTGTATTCATTGAATCCTCTCAATGTTGCAACAAATTTGCTTACACCTAAGGAAGCTCTGTTTAAGTAATTGATTCTCTAGGAAACTACTCGCTCAGATTTGCTATTTTACTTCTGAATTTCTGTTCTGTAGTTGAAATTTGAGATGATTTGACGAAGATGGTTAAACTTGTTTGTTTCTTCTTTCACATGAATGGTGTTTCATGTTTCATATCAATATGCAATGTTTAAATGTACTTTTGTTATGTTCTTGCAGCGGTTTGCCGCTGTAATTATGAGAATAAGGGAACCAAAAACAACAGCTTTGATCTTTGCTTCTGGAAAGATGGTAAGTTTAGCCAAAGCATCTGGTATTTCCTTATTTACAACAGTGGATGTTCTTTTTATGTTCCTTAGAAATGCCATTGGGGTTTGTCTTAGTTGTTGCTGTTTCCTGATGCAGTGTTGGTCAACTCTCTCTCTCTTAAAAATTTGACTAAAGTGATAAGATGCCATTTAGTTGGAATTTTTTATGGGGTAAAATTATGGTCTTAGAATTTATGGATGGATGAGGCTCAATAATTTTTGCTCATTTCTCCTGTAGCTAAATGAATTCAGTATTTTAGCTGATTTTCCTAGTTTTGAATTGCAAATTGTCTTTGAAAGCTTCCCATGATAAACATTGTTGGCATCTTTAGTGGTTTTCTATTTTTTTTTAAATGATTTTGTGAATACTGACATGTTACCATGATGTTTAGGTTTGTACTGGAGCTAAGAGTGAACAACAGTCGAAGTTGGCAGCACGGAAGGTAATGGATCCCTTGCAAGTTGCATCTAGCTGCATGCGTAAGGTTTTAGATATAGAGCTGTTTGTGAGATGTAGAAAACTGTCCAGCACCATATGCCTTGGTTTCTTTGTAATTTTGTAGTTTGGCACCTAAAGTAATTCACATATTAAGAAAACAAGATGTTGAAACTGTGCAAGTCTTACCTGTAACGGCAAACAGTTCCTTATTTTATTAGTGAGAGAAAAAAAAAAAAAAAAGAAAAGAAAAGTTGATCACCTGCTCATCATGTTACCCCTATAAAAACTTAAAAGATGTCAAGCAGATTAGTGTTTTTTTATTATTGAAGCACCGTTTTCCCAATCTTACATGGTATCTGTTTTTTTTTTTTTTTCCCAGTATGCTCGAATTATTCAGAAGCTTGGTTTTCCAGCTAAGTTCAAGGTTTTAACTCTCTCTCTCTCTCTCACGCACAAACACATGTATGCATATAAAAATAAAACCTAATGTCATGCACAGCACTACAAAGTGTTATGATTTTTTAAACTTTGATGGTTCAATGTTGTAGGATTTCAAGATTCAGAACATAGTTGGTTCTTGTGATGTTAAATTCCCAATCAGGCTTGAAGGACTTGCATATTCCCATGGTGCCTTTTCAAGTGTAAGTCGTGGCTGTGTGTCCATCAGTGTTATGTGCTCTTTCACTTAAATGTCAGCCATTATTGTTTTTTCTTTCTTTGAATTGTAGCATGTAATTACACCCCAAAAAAAAGTGTCTTTGTAGTGTTTCCCTTATCTAACATTGAAGTGGCAATGATTGGAGGGGAGATTGTCCTACAATCCATTCTTGAGATTAAACCTTTTGTGGAGTTTTTATGCTCTCTTACATAAATATGTACATGCATACACACATTCATGTTTGTGAGGATACGTATGTTGAGATTAAGCCTTGTTATGAACCAGAGAATGGTGAATCATGTATTGACTATTTTCATTCTCAATGCCAGTATGAGCCAGAGCTGTTCCCAGGGTTGATCTATCGAATGAAACAACCAAAGATTGTGCTGCTTATTTTTGTGTCTGGAAAAATTGTTCTTACAGGAGCTAAGGTGATATTGCTAGTCTTCTTTTGTTCTGCCCTCTCAGATTTTTTGTCTTATTCTTGTTGATCTGATGAGAATTGTTTCATTTTCGATTCTTCAGGTCAGAGATGAGACCTATACAGCCTTTGAGAACATATACCCAGTTCTTACGGAGTTCAGGAAAAACCAGCAATGGTGCGACATTTCATTGAAATTGCTTTTGCTAAGATTGGATGCTTTTTAACCTAACTTCTGGGCTTGTGATCTTTATTCTCTCTAATTGGGGTCTTTCTTGTTTGTCTTGTGTATTTTGGTTGCGTCCCCATTGCCCCACAATATAAAGTATTTAATAATATGCAATTGGAATAAGACGGTCCAAATTTTTTCAGCCATGATCATGACAACAGATGGGTTAAAGCCTTGATTTTACGGCCATCTTGTTGCCAAGCTTTTGCTTGCTAGGAAATCTTTTACATTTACTTGCACAGTTCACTCATCTTGATAACCAGGGGAACTCATCTCATTTGTATTTTGATTTGACGCAGATTTTATGGGAAGAGAAGCCAGATTGTGTTGTTCGTGGAAGGTTTTAAGGTGGAACACCTGGCACTGTAATTGCTGAGCTTGGATTGAACTGTAAATATGGAAGCAAATTGTGCATTGGTTCTCTGGTGGTTAAGTTAAAAGATGTGTGATGGACTGGTAAAACATTATATTACAGAGTTAACGTGAAAAAGAACAAAAAAAAAAAGGAAAAAAAAAAAGTTTTGATTTTTCCTTGGGACACCTACTTTTGACCTCTTGGATAGAATGTTGGTGTATGAAAACTTTGTTGTGCTGTTTGTTGTGTTTAATCGATGTTTCCAAGTTGGAACATTACCTAAAATGTAAAAGTGAATGTTGCTACCAGTCTCAATTCAGATCAATGGATGCAAGAAAACAATTGTTGGTTGTAGAAGAAAAGCAATTGTTAGCTTTGTTAATTGTCAAAGGCTAGTCTGTTAATGGACAATACTCTACTTGTGTCATCCAAGCTGGTTTTTAATAAATTTATATATTTGTGGAAAAATGAAGCACTTATGGTTTATCAAACGTCAAATATATGTGTAGTCTCTGAACTCCTGCCTGCTTGCATACCCTTCTTGTCTTGTAAGATACTTTGGGTTGCCTCTGACCGAAGGATGGGGGTTTTGACAGTGAACACTCCCGACTCTCTCTCTCTTTTTTTTTTTTTTTTTGTCTTTTTTATATGGTCTACACAAGAGGAGAGGATTCGAGAATTAGTGATTTATTTCATAAAGCTGGCTCAACCAATTGAGCTATTTTTGGAGGGCTTTATTTTTTGACCTTAACTTTGGGGAATCGGATATTATATCTTATCATTTTGTTGTAGGAATTATGCAATATCTATTTGTTATTATATGGATTATGGTTGGTGTCGTCATTTACATTGGGGTTTTTATCACCCACCAAATATTTATTCGACTTACTAATTGAAGAATTTGTTTGAAAAATAACTCTTGGAATATTTATTTCATCGAAGAAATCCCAAATTATCCGCCATTGAACCTGCTCAGTAGCGGGCATAACTTTTTTCTACTCCATTAATCTAGCATTATCAAGTCAAATCAATTTCATCACACTGGAAGTGATATATTGTCATGGATTGTTTTAAATTATTTCCATGATTGGTTCGGTCTATAGTACGAAATTCAAGGCACTATCACATTATGGTGAAATCAAAGTTCATAAAAGAGATGAGTGGAAGTGGATGAGACCTATTGTGCATAATCCCAAATTCACCTAGGTAGCTTACTTAGTTGGAGGAGGACAAGGGTAGGATACACACTTGGCCTTTTTAACCATCAGGACTATTCTTTAGGTGTAATATTTCATTTTTCACTTCTGGTAGTGTCCCTACCCTCTTATCGAGTCAAGAAGATATAAGGCCTCTTCCATTATTCTATACTTAAGCCTTTTTCTACTTAACTGAAAATTTTCAATGGCGCACGTTTATGGTAATGGTAAATTAGATAAAATCCAGCCATTCATTACAAGTCTGTTTTTCATATTCTCAGAGATTAAATAAGAGCAGCAGACTTTAAATTTCTTCTTCCTCTCTACATCATCACTATATAGCCTAGAGGCGAAGACTACTTGCACATGTAATGATGCATATGATGACGACTATGGTGAAGAATCTGTATCACAAAGCATGCACCTAATAATTTATGGTAGATTTGATTGCATCCAATATCTGCATTTGAACAGACACAGCAAAGACCGTATCAACAAGAATGCCTCATATCCAGACAAGATTGCTATGCAGGAAAAAGATCTAAACAACTTACCTTGTTCTTTGTAGGCATATAGAATGGTTCAAAAACAAGGGGGAAGGGAGTGTCCAGACCGCATACTCTGGCCACAGGGGCTTCTAACTGCAAAAGAAAACTATAAAGTGACTAATTGATCCAAGTTCTAGGATATCAACTCACATCCAAGATGATCCAGTTTACTTTACCAATGATAGAGCAAGCACATGATTATATTTGGGACTCTTTATAGAATACGGCAAAAGAAGTTCTTCAAGTAGCATTTCCACTTCTCAACTCAAAGTAATGATACTTCATTCATGTAACTTGATGTGGCGTGATTTAACTTAAGACAGACAAAAGAGCACTAAATGGAGAAGAACTGAGCAGGCAGACAAAAATTAAAAATGAATATAGGAAGAATTCAAAGATGTAACTGTAAGTAATCCTAGTGAAGGCATATGGAAAATAGAAGCTACATACATGTTCAATCCAAGAATCAACCATGTATTGATCATGGAAGGAGGATACTCTTTATCCATTGGGCTGGAAGATGGAACAAAACTTGGTCCAAAAGTCCTCTCTAAAAGGGCATGGCCAACATGACTAATTCAGAGTAGGTGCAAGACCATAAGCAAAAGCATTGATGTTCATGATAACTACTTAATGAATTTTATATTAACCAAGAAAGAAAGGAACTAACGTTCATAATAATTTGAGCACAGGAGTGCCTCAAGAGAGGCATATTCATGGTTTTGTTTGAAGTAGACACATACCAGAATGAGAACTGTATGGTTGATCACTTAAATTTAACAACAAAACAACAAAAAAAAACGCTGATAGTATCCCCTTAGTTATCGGATATGTTTTATCTCCACCTAACAAGTAACAAGTCATCTACAAAAAAAAGAGTAACAAGTCATATAGCTCTTTCAAACCATCAAACTGAATGGATGTAAAACTCAGCTTGACTCAGTTTAGGATCCGTTTCATGATCCCATAGAATGTAAGTAAACTTTTTTAAAAAAAGAAACAAAGAAAAGAGGTTATTGGTGCTCTATCAAGTTTTTTCTATTAAAATTTTATGTTTAGAAGTATCTTTTAGGCACTTCCATGCAACTAAACTAGTATGCGTGCCTGTTTTTTGGGGACAAGCCAATTAGAAGCCCTAGCTGCCATAAATACAAGACATCCAATTTGTAACAAATGAAACATCAAAAGGAAAAGCATAAAACCAGACAGAATAATGTTGCAGCCAAGCATAATATCCACATATTATCAAGAAAATAGAAAAATGCAAAAGGTTGGCACTTACCCTTAAGAAACAACGTTCAACAATAGAAGCAGAGATTTCAGCACCAAAACCTCCGGTTACTGGAGCTTCATGACTAATCTACACAGAAAATTTGCAGATCACCTATAATTCTACCTACTGATCCCATTAAGCAAATGTTGTATGGAGAAATTATGCTTACAAGAAGTCTTCCAGTTTTTCTGACAGAGGATTCTATTGTTTCCTTATCCCAAGGAATTAGAGTTTTTAGGTCTATCAGTTCACAAGAAATTCCTTCCTGCAAAGTCACATGGTTTGAATGGAGTTTATAGGAGGAAGGAGGATGATAATCAGAATCCTGATTTGATCTAACATGTTATAAATACCAAGTCAAACTTAGTTACATACTTGCAATTATGAATTTATTTAAACCAGGAATATTTCAAACTTCGCAATTTCTCCAGACTAGAAAAAACATGATTTCTGGAAAAGTTCATTTGAAAAGTGTAAAAGCAATGTTCTTTGAGAAAATACTCAAAACAGTCATTCTGTTAATAATTACCAAAATAGAATTTTTCGATTATTTGTAAACATCGTATTTTTCCATTTTTAATAAGAAACTGTAGGCCTCTGCAAACATTAAAGACTAGTTTTCCAGCAATGAGAATCACATACCTTTTCAGCATCAAGACAGGCCTGTTCCATTACAGATAACTGAGCTCCCCACCCAACAAGTGTAATATCACTGCCTTCACGAATCACCTGAGTGTCACATTTTCAATACTCATACAAAACTTTCTAATTTACATTAAAATCGAGTATTATCTTTTAATTCTTCAGCTATAATGATTCCAGAAGCAGCGTACCTCTGCCTCTGATAGAGGCAACATGTAATCATACTCGGGAACCTCTTCTACTGCCAAACGATAAAGCCACTGAATTCCAGACATTTTAATTCCAATTTCAATTTCAAAGTTCTCATATAATTAATTAGAGGCTAATGATTCAATTAAGTTATAGTAATAGAATGCAATACCTTTGGTTCAAAAAACACAACAGGATTTGGATCACGTATACAGGATAGCAACAACCCTTTTGCTTGCTGTGGGCTTCGAGGGATGACCACCTATATAAGAACTTGTTTTGAGAGATTTGATAGTAATGGATTAATGCCATACTAGATAACAATGTGCAAGAAGCCAAGTTCCCTTGCAAAAAAGGTTTAGGAGGCAAAGAGAACTACGATGTTTCCAATATCCTCTTCTTAACTTCATGGAACTCAGCTGTCTTAAAACTTGGTTAAGTGGAAAAGGTCCATTTTGAATTTAAAATATCGAGGTCATGAAAGTAGCTGCTACCAACTTACTGTAAAATGCACAGGGCTCAAAGCAAGGTGCATACGTGCACATAAAAAAATAAAATACAAACTAGGTTGATGTAGTCATTGTGGTGCATTTTGAAGTGGACACTTGATTTTAGACATAACAAGCGAAAACCATAATGTGAGACCTGGCCACATGACTGTTTTTGTAATTATATTATTAGAAACATATGACATATGTACACAAACAGAGACATTTGTTTTGGTAAGCGTCACACACATACACACAGGTATTTTGAGTGTTTTTTATTGTTGCATGCAGAATAACCATAGCTCCTAAAACACTTCTAAAAAAATTCTGTTTGAGTTTCTTGACAAAAAGTCAGAACATTCCTAAATTTGGCACAGCTATAAGTCTAAAGGAGTATTGAACATCAGCAGCATCAAGCATGTCCTCAAATTTCAGACAACTCAAATTTGAAAAGAAGGTATGAAAAGTTCCAACATATGCTGTAACTGTCTGATGTGATGATGGTGGACATGTTTATTCATTTGTTACAGGAGACAACATAAGTAAAGTCATAAACTTCCAAAAGAAAAGAAGTTTATCAAAACATTGTTGCTGATGGTGAAGCTGGCATTTCCTTCTGTTGGGGAGAGAAACACCAAGGAGTTAAACAAGAGTAAATTAATATACATATTAGGACACCAATTCTAGCCCAAAAGCCTAAGCTAATGGGGTCTACTTAAGTATATTAACTACTTTTTTTTCTTTACAATTTTTCAATGTGCGACACAAACCTCAGAAGTGTATACACAACACCTTCAAAGATAGTCCACCATTGTAACTCATTTTCATGGAGACCACATCACTGAACAGAATGACACACATGCAGGGGGAGGCTTTACAGATGGGTTTCAACTAATCATGCACTCCCACAATGGAAGTGCTTCAGAATATTCACATATTACAGTAGTAAGGTGGGGCATTGCTCCTTTTCAAAAGGGAATAATAACAAAATAGAAAAGATGTTATTGAAAAGCGGACCAGATGTCTATTCAGAGTGAAAACATACTTTAATACCAGGAACATGACAGAAGAAAGCTTCAGGGGACTGTGAATGATAATGTCCACCATGACCAACAGCTCCATAAGGGGCCCTTATTGTTAAACCTAGGGAAAAATATAGAACCACATATGAAAAAAAAGAAAGAAAAAAAAAAATGTCTAGAAGGAATATTTTTTATAGAAACTGACAGCAAGAATACCTCCACAATTAAATTGATTCCCACTCCGGTATCTAAACTTTGCAGCTTCATTGACAATCTGCAAGAAATATTATGTCGCTCAATGGTTAACAGTGATGCAATTATATAACAGCATTGGGAAGGATGCATGCCTGATCAAAGGCAGGATAAATATAATCTGCAAACTGGATTTCAGCTACGGCCCGATTGCCCTAACATGTCAGATGAGACTTAAAGTTAGAGCCAAGGATGCAACAAAATTATAAAAGCAAATTGTATTGAGAATTTATTTTTAACCAAACCAATAAATACACTAAATGGTCAAACTCACCATTGCTGCTAGACCAATGCCAAACCCAATAATTCCCTATTTATAAGGCCATGTTAGTACATATCCATCAAATGCTCCTTTATCAAAAGATACTAATTAGAGAAAAAAGAAATAGGAAACTGATAATACAATTAGCATAACAAGCATTCTTTTAGCACCTCACACATTACCAAACAGTGGAGAAACTTTGTTGGAGTCTGACGTAAAAAAAAAAAAAAGCAGCAATTTTGTTCCAAGAATATATCCTATTATTTATATACCATGATAAGGAGTGAATATAGAATGACAAAACTACCTGTTCACAAAGAGGGGTATTGAAAACCCTACTTTTACCAAATCGATCAGCTAATCCTGTTGTGCAACGGAAGACCCCTCCAAAGCCTACATCTTCTCCAAATACATAAGCACTAAAAGGAAATGCGTAAAATTAGTTGAAACAGGCATGTCTATATATAAAAACATAAGCACAACGAGGTAACACTTCTTGATATTATAAAGATAAACTTTTGGAATTACGAAAAAACAGTTGAAGACAAATTACAAATTGATTAATCAACGTGAAACGTAAATGGCCATCCTTACGAACCAGAAGACAAAGTCAGAAAACAAATTCGACCCAGAATTTTGAAAGCGAAACCAACCTGGGTGACTCTCAGAAACGCGCGAAAAAGAAAACACAAAGCTTACCGAGGATCGGTTTCCAAGGCGATGTGAAGCGCTTGGTTGATCGCAGAGTAGAGGTTCGTGGATTTGGAGCTTGGCTGTACAAGCTTGTCATCGCAAGAAGTGGAAAACCCCCTCCTAGAAACCCTACAAACCGACCTTCCAATTGTCCTGAGAGATGTGGTTGCCATCTCAAGACAATTCTCAGACCAGAAGAGCTTTCTTTGTTTATATGTTCACCTTTATGTTTAGCGTTAAACGTGATTTGCCTCGTCTCAAATAGAGGCCTTATTGTACAAGCAAAACTATCGTTAAAAACATAAATGATAGTTATTGTCTTATTGATATATATCTTCTAATAAAGGCGGTAAGGATCTCCGTTTAACTTCCGTTTAACAATTTAACTCAATTTAAGGTATTACCACCTTAATTATGACCTATCAAAATTCACCAAGTGTCTCTTATATCAAATTATTCTGCCACGTAAGCTTTTTTTTTAATAAATTTTTTTAAAATCTTCAATAATAAATTAATAATGATATAAATGAAATTTTAAGGAAATCATTGTAATTTATATAATAAATCATAGAATTCAATTTTGACATTAAATTAGATCTTTTAAAAAATAATAATAATAATAATAATATACATTCACTCAATTGATTAATTATATTTTTATCTATATAAATTAATTCATACAAATTACAAATTTTTAAAAAATTAAAATACTTTATTTTTTATTTTTAAAAAATAAAAAATATCTAGAAGTTGAATTTTATACAAAATCATTTATTTAAAATTCACTATTTAAAATGTCAACTTCAAAATGTTTTTTTATTTTTTTAAAATGAAAACAAGTATTTGGTCTTAATTTGTACGGATAGTAAGTGAGAATTTTTGAAAGTTTAAGGAAAAGTGAGTTGAATGTCTCAAAATTAAATTTTAGTGAAAAATAATTTATTTATTTTATTTTTATAATGATTGTATTTTTCTTAAATATCTTATTTTTCAACTTTTGAGAAAAAAATGATGTGGAGAGAGTAATAATAGGAGAAAATTTTGGAAAAAGAGAAAACATGTGAGAAACAATAAAAAAAGGTGGAAATTTTTTTAAAGTGATAGTGGGAGAAAAAAAAAAGACGTTGGAAGAAAATTTAAAAAATAACTCTTTGAATAGTGCTGCTACATGCAACTATTTTTATAACTCATTTAATAAAATATTTATTCTACATTTTTTTTTAGTTTCTCCAATGTAGAGGGTATTTTATCAATTTAATGAGCTATTTTAGGTAAAAGTGCCATTTAGCTCCTCCATTAAGAATGCTCTAAGGAAGACGTCGTAATTTAGAAGTTT
The DNA here is from genome assembly GCA_013348765.1 of Carpinus viminea. Classification (NCBI taxonomy): domain Eukaryota; kingdom Viridiplantae; phylum Streptophyta; class Magnoliopsida; order Fagales; family Betulaceae; genus Carpinus; species Carpinus viminea. The sequence continues at coordinate 54,689,812 of CP054668.1, read as the reverse complement.
GATTTCACTTTGTTTTTAAAATGATGTATTATATATTTGAGTTGTTTGTTAATGTTTTTGTTTTAATAAAAGACAACAAAATTTTTCAAAAGTCATTTACTTTCCCTTGCTTTAAAAACCATCCTTTCCATTTAAAGTCAAATTAAAAATCCTATTCCATGTATAGACAGCATTTAGGCTCTAATTGTCTTACTTAAGGTATGTTTAGGATTGCAATTTTATAAACAAAATGTGTGATTTTAAACCAAAATACAAAAAATGAACCATTTGAAATTGCATTTTTTTTAAATTGCAATTTAAAAATGTAAAAAATCTACTTTTTCAAATCGTAGGTAAGACGATACTTTTTTGAAAACATACAATTTTAAAAGCTAAACTTCGATTTTAAAGGTAAAATTATGATTTTAACAAACACTTAACTATGTTTTTAAAAATTACATTTTAAAATCTCACATTTTAAAATCATTATTTGAAATATATCCTTAAAGAGTATAGTAGTCTTTCAATATCATAACCATAAGGTAAATAATAGTGGTGATTGACAAAAGCAAGCGCATCTAAAATATGTATATTATTGCTTCATCTTTGTTTTTTTCAAGCGCTGATCCAATGCCTATTCACTTTTGACTTATTGCGCTGATATGCATATGGTCCAGGGATTGGAGAGTGACAAAATAGCACAGCATTAAAAGGAAAAAAAAAAGAAGAAATTCCCATAATAAGGAATGAATCTGACAGCAAAACCAATCTCGTGCTGCAAATTTCACTTGTCAGAAGAAGAAGCTGACTTCTTCTCCATGAACGTGCAATGAAATATGCATGCCACTTCCACCGAGACAAGTGAAATATAATTTGCTCAAACATATTCATTCAACATTGTCTTAAAACGACCAAAAGATACAAAATCATAAGAGCAACAACAAATAGCAAGCAAAACACAAATCTTTTTAAACTCTGACTATATTGCAGCAATATTTTCCCACCATGCTTCTAGCTCTCTTACAAATTACAAGAGCGAAGTCGCTCCGCATCGAAGTAGAACTAGATTTACAACACAGGAAATAGCTAAAAAGATAAAGGGGAAAAAAAAAACCATGATAAGAATATAAAAGCCACTGAAACAAAACCCTAAACCCAAAATCCTAGGGAATCAAAACCTGTTAGGAGCTAACCCCTTTAAACCAGATCCAGAGGAAGCCCGAGTTGACACCTTGATACATCAGATAACCCCAAGCCTGGCTTCACCATGCTTGAAAAATGTAAAGATGACATTCTATCGCTCAACAAAAGACGACTCTTTTATGCAGGAGCAAGACATCCAACACGGCAGCCCAATAAATATGGAGAATTAGCCAGTAGCTACTTCTGTATCATATATTAAAAACCAATCTCTTCTGGCGAATTCCTTGAGATAAACTCCAGTGCACATGGACCGCCGATGTGCAAGGCAGAGGCTCAGCAACCATTTGCAACACCATTTGCTATGATCCTCTTCTCTGCTACTATAACTGGCTTAGCACCCTTAGGCAAATCTTTTTCTGCAACCGAACCATTCTCCAAAAGTTTCACTTCCTCTTTCGTCTGTGCAGAAGGGATAGGCATAGGCTCCTTGATCAAATCTGAGGCAACCTCCAACGAGTTCTCAGTTTTCAGTTCACCATTAGCCCTTTCTTTCTTCTCATCAGTGTGCTTTCCTTCCCAGACCTGCATTTTCAAGAGTAATAGTATCGGATTATTTAAGCTCACATGGCAAACAGCTCTGAACATTGTTCACACCATCTAAGGAAAATCTAATTTGAGGGTAATTATTAAACATAAGTATAAGAAATACGTCATTGCGATAACTCTTGTTGAGCATACATAAGCCTCTGATAAAGAAATGAAGCTAGGGCAAGTCTTGCCTGTTTTGGAAAATGCAGTTGCTTAGCCTTCTTCTCCTGAATTGTCTTCTGGCGACCCTCATAAAACCCAAAATCATCCAAAATACATGTTTTGCTGGAATGCTCCTTGAATACTTTAATCATTTTAAGCCCTGGCTCTAACTTGACCTACACAAACCCATGAATTTGCCGTTTAGATAGTCAAAACAAAGAAAAACAGGCACATACAAAAGCCAAAAAAAAAAATTACCTCCTGAGTGTCCCTACTGTTAGTGACAGGTTTATTCTCATTGTTCTCAAGGGTAATGTGCTTCAACAAACTGTTAGGCACATCCTTTACAATGTGCCACTTAACAGGAAAGCAGCCATTCCACTTGTCTTGTTGCCAGTACTCCAAACTCTTCTCAAAGTCAACGGGTCCCACCATCTCCGCAAGGCCAACAAACTGTCCACTGGTATTGACCTATACAACAATTCAAAAGACAATGCTAAAGAACAAGAACAAGTACTGAAAAAAATAAACCCCCATTAAATTCCCTGATCTAGATTCTCACCGAGAAGAAAAGAAAAACAGGGCAGCCACCAGATTTCTCCTGAGCCTCCTGGTATGCTGCATGAAGCTTCTTGTTGCCATTTTGTGTGCTGGCCCAAACATTATACTTAATGCTCTTATGGACATCGTCCTCACTATATGACTTTATAACAAAAAATTTGGCATCAGTATAATCCTCTGGGAAATCTGCTTTGTTGTATTGTTCACGGTCTGGAAGTACGCTCATCTTATCCTTCTCCTCATCAATAGTTGCATTTACTGGCTCATTCTGCCCCTTTACTGCCAAGACACTGGGTGCAAAACTCTTGGTTTTGGAGCTCTTAAATCTAGGTCCTTTGTTCAACTCATTCAAACCGTCAGAGTTCTCATTACCATAGCCAAATCGTCCTCTCGGTTTATGCTTACTATCAAACACCAACCATGGGCGCCCATTTGCTCTCGAATCATATCCATGAGATCCAAAGCCCATGCCAGATCTAACAGCATTCCCATACTGACCATATAACTTGTTCGGTGGGTACGCCCTACCCATAAACCCAGGAGCTGTACTCAAACCAGGCATTGGTCTTGGATGGTGCAGACCCTGTGGAATTGGAGAAAATAAAGCTTCAATAGGAAAAACAGAAGGAAAAGTATTTCAACTTAGATAATCCCAATAGAGAGCAACCATGGGGCCATACAATAAAAGTATAATCCAAGCATTTTCAACAATTGGGTTTTACTCCAACTTTTGATGATGGAAGTTAAAGCTTGGAATTAGCACAAAGGCTGCACAGAGAAAAGAATACTAACCACACATTTGCCTCAATTCTATAGGCTCAAAGTATGTCTAAACTATATCCATAACTAAAACCAACCAGCAAGTAACCCAATAGATGCTTCAACCAGTCCTAGCAGGACACGCCTGACAGTCAAAAAAGTATACTACAAGTCTACACCTATTCAACTATAATATAAAGCTATACATAGCAACTGAAATTACTTGTCAACCATGCATACCATGTAATTAGTATTTGGACGAAAGTTCTGAGTCCTTGAAGAAGGAAGGTTATTGCCATTTGAAATTGAATTAGAGATTGCTGTGCTAGTCACAGGCCTAGACTGCCCATCAGAGAGAAGCGGACCATCCAACCATGGTAAGGGAGACCTCATCATATCAAAATTGTATCTTGCATCCTGATAGTTGGAAGCAGGACCACGCCCTGGCAAAGCACCAGTTCCATATGAACCATTAGAAACGAACGAATTCTGATAATTGGGCTTTAAGGGAGCAGATGCATTATTTCCCTTGACACTGCCACCATTAGAATTCCCATTAGAGGCATCCGCAGGTAGCGGCTTTTGATCAGCAGCTACAGATACAGAAACATCAGTTTGAGGAGAGGCAGCAGGACTAGGTGTGTATGGCCCATTGGTTGGTGTCATTGGCTGGAAAAATGGATATTGGTAGTGCTGAGGCCCATATAACTGACCATCATTACCCAAAGTTGGAACAGGGGAACCTGCTGGCGAATAGGGGCCATATGGTGCATAGCCATAACCATGGTGATACATAAGAGACCCGTTATCCCCATAAACTCCCTGAACATATGCAAGAACAAAATACAACATAACTTAGAATAGATAGAATCATTTAATGAAAATAACCTTCAAAATAGATGCAAAAGCACTATAGAATTTTGACTGACAGGATAACTAATAACATGGACCACCAATCACAAAATTCACTTGAAACCAAGGCTATAAAGAAGAAACCAAAATATCATCAACGAGAAATCATGACTTACCGAAGTCATCTCCACTCCATCAGGATTCAGATATCTCGAGTACTCATCCCAATCACTACCAGTCCCTTCATAGCCTACAAAGAATTCTTAAGCAGGTAAGTAGAAGAATAAAGACAACCTTCCAACACTTTAAAAAAAAAAGTAACAGAAGCAGAGAGTGCTTCATAATCATAATAATCTAAACAAAATTAAGGAAGGTTTTCTCCTCCAACCAATTAAATCCAAGCTCATTCAACTAATTTAACATATTAACTTACCTCCATAGTAATAGGCAGTAGTTGGATAACCATTAGGAACATAACACATGGACGGATCTATGAACTCAGGTAGTAATGGAGTCACAGAGCGCTCAAATGATGGAATCTGACCATTTGTAGCATTGCCCGAATCAACAGACCCATACTGATTAGCCGAAGGCTGCATAAAAGAAAAAATCAATCTTAAGCCATACATACATTCATGATGTTATGTCATAAAATTAAACCAGAAAAATTCACGCTAGTAGTATTTTTGTAACAAATCAATATATCTAAAGAGATATTTATTTTAAGCAAGTTACGGCCCAGTATATTTCTATGTTCCTTCAAGAGAATGAGGAACTTCGCATAAACGCATAAGATAGAAAATAGGGACACATATGACCAGTCAATGACATAAACCACAAAGAGAACAAATTACCTTCTTGGTGGGCTCCGGAATTTCCAGAGTCTTGGTTTGAGAGTCCAACGACAATTTCTGTAGCAAATCCGCGGCTTCTAAGAAAGCAAAAAGTAAAGGAAACGCATATTTTCGAGACTCAAAAAAAAAAAATTTACCGCAATATCAAAAATATAATCCATCTTCCAAAAGCCTAATCAACAAATCAGACAAACAAATTGTTTGTGGCCAAAGTTTAAGTCCTGATAGCCAATGAACGCGGAATCACAAACGACATATGTCCAACTCACATAATTTCACCCAAAAAAATAGAGGCAAGCTCTGTAGCAGCACAGACCAAACACGTGAATTTGAATTGCCAAAGTCCCAAAGACCAGATCTTGGAATAACCAAGAGGCGCGTCCTAATTAACATATTAACCAAAACAATGAACCGCTCTCAAGAAGAGTCAATTCAATCACTCTTTCAACAAGAACATCATTAAAATGATAATAGCCCATCAAATCATCAAAAACCCATTAAAAGCCAGATACACCAAACCCCAACAAATCATATGTGGGCAACCAGAACACATATCCACCAAAAAAATTCAGCTCCAAATACACACATTCAAATCACAAAAACACAAAAATTTGAAATCCGTATATCTGATACACCAAAAAATCACATAAAAACATAAACCCTAATAGAAACTAACCCTAAACATCAAAGGCCAAAGCCCAAAAAGAACTCTAAGAAACGCATCTCACCCCGATCTACATGTACATATCTTACAAAAAAACCAATAAAATCAACAACACAAAGACGCAGTTGGATCCAAACCCAAGCAGATCAGAGAGGCAAGCAAAACTCAGAATCCAAAGCACACCCAGATGGGGAAATAGAATAAGGATACGATCTGCAGGAGGAGCAACGGTGGCCATGACCGGTATCAGTGGATAGATCTTCCTCAGACGGGTAAAACCCTAAAACCCAATAGTGCTTTTGGGAGGTTTTAGAGGACAAATACAGAGAGGGAAACCCTAGGAGAGAGGGAGTGGGGGATACAACGGGTCTCACACGCCCACACACACGCACACAGCCGCCAAGGGTTTGGGTTTTGGAAGAGAGAGGGTTTTGTTCGTCCAAAAGTGGTGATTCAAATAGCACCACGGCTCCCTTTCCAAACCCCGCTCGCGTTACCCGCGGGTGAGCTGCTGAGATCATCCACGGTCTATGAATGGACCAAATACCTACGTGGCGCAGAGTGAGTGGAACTTTGTATTATGGGGTTGAGGTGTCTTTTCGTTGAAATTGAAAATTCATTGGTCAGTCAGATAGTTTGGTGCCTGCGAGGGGGGAGCTTCACAAGTCGTATTTCCAATATTAAGAGTCGTGCCCTTTTGGGCAAAGGGCGGAAACCCTAATCAGAAAAGGACACGGATGTCCCCATCTTTACACTGTGGCCTTAACATAATGCATGGGCCTTATGGTCATACACCAAGAAAAAATGTGACATCTTTTTTTTTCCTATTATGTTCTTTTTCTTTCCTTGTATAATAATTTTTTAATGTAATAGAACAAGTGATATCATACATGATCATGATCTTATCCTGTTTTGCAATATCAATTCGGGTTAATCACTTAATCATGTTCGTTTTCAAATTTTTGAATTGTGATATTTTTATAAATCTTTATGATAGGGGTAGCTTTTTTTTTACAAAATTCTCTTACAAATTATCATGGGCAGCTTACGAGCACTTGTGTACTATCAAGTCCGCTACTAAATAATTAAAATTATATTTCAAATGTTGTTGCTTAATATTCCACCCATTTAGTTTATATGTATTATAATTACAATTATACATTTGATTTATGGGATGCTTTTGGATTTTGTGCAAAGGCGGAAATGAAGTGACATAAGACTAGCAATTTATGACACATCTCGTCAACTTGAACCCAACACGAAATTTACAAGTTAGAGGTAGGAGTCTAACTTGTTTAATTAAATGGGTTGAGTTAAAATTGACTTATATAGTCTTATATTCATGTCTCGATATAATTTGAATCCGACACACCACATTAAGGTTGACAAATTTTTTATACGAATTGCGAACCCGACATAGGCCCAACACGAAAATAGTGGATTATGGTTGAGGAGCTTGACTAATTTAATTAAATTGATCAAATTAAGATTGACATATATAGTCTCGTGCATATGTATCAACATGACTCAAACTTTACGCACGAACACAAATCATCACACTTAGGCGGAATCACTTGGCCATCTGTAGTGAGTAGCCCCCCTAACAAATTTTAAAGCACTTTTAAATTTTATGGTTTTTTTATGAGATGAAGTCCCACAAATAATATGTTCTAAGCATTTTAATTTTGCAGTAATTAGTGTTCAACAATCTGGAGCTTTCACAAGCAGTACAACCGGTCTGAAATCCCCTTTTGGTAGTATCTCTGGAGGTTGAGGCTTCCTAATCAAAGCCTGAGATGCATTTATGCAAATCTATGTCAACAACTCAATTGTTAACCTTTGATATTGATTGTGATCGTGTGAAAAAGAAAGATACCTAGCCCACTATCAACAACAACAAGCATGGTTTACTTTATTGTTTCCATAAAGTTTTATTAAATTGACATATGATTTTAGAGCACCTAATTCTTATCTTAAAATTACATTCTTAATTTTTACCATTTAATTTGCATTTACACCCCTAAACTACCACTTTGTTTTGAATGGGTTCTTATGTCTTGTTTGGACGTTAAAATTGACGAAATCTGTCACATATGAGTTATAGATTTTTGATCTTAAGTTCAAAATTAATGCATTCATATTTTGCTGATAAAAAAAAATATATATTGATTTAAACATCGAAGTTATCCCCTCTAAAAGGCTTTATTGTTTTGTTGAAATTAGTAATTCATATTAACACCAGTGGAAAACCAAGTAGAAACGATGTTCACAAAGTGGGAGTTTAGGGTTTTTTCTATGATGTAACCTCGAATCATTAATAATAAAATACAACTGCTTCTCTATGAACGTAAGCACATTGAGAGGCAGCTGTATTTATCTACTCTCTTTAATATTTCTCTTTTGATTCTATATTGTTTATCATTATTGTGCATAGTAACAATGCTTAAATTATTTGTTTTTTGCATGTACAAATTGATCCAAAGTTTGACATGAGATATAAGCATTTAATTTGCAAGAAACTTGCTTGCAATTATTTCATTGTAAATTTACAAAGTTGCATAGAAAAAAGGTTCACTTGAATAACATATGAACCTAAATTGTGGTAGTAGATGTTGTGGAATCAGCGTAGTCAGCAGTAGTGTTGACAAACACAACCAACGGACTCCTAACTTTATGGAAGCCATCTGACCAAACAATCTCTCCAAAATCATATCTCCCTGGAGACTTCTTCAGTGGTTTGAGAGTCACATAATATGTGTTTTCATCGTTGAACCATGAGAAAAACAAAACTCTAGGCCATATGAACACCTCCACTCCATCAGGCTCAACAATGGTGGCAAAGTAAAAGGTGTTCCTCTTATGCCCCACATTGCGAACAGTCCTTTTGATTGTCACCGTTGATTTGAGATTGGAAACTGTGATTGATGGGTAGTTTATGTTTGTGTTGCTTTGGAGTACCTTTGGGCAGCTTGTGTCCAACCCAGGGCAGGGAAGAACAATTCTCGTTATATCTTGTTTGCTGTAGCCAATATTGCAGAGGAAGATGATATAATCTCTGGTTTTCATCTCATAAACAAGCCCTGGATCAACTGCTCTTAAGGGGTCAATGTGGCCGGCGCCAATGTCAAAGGGATCGGCAGCTTTCAATGATCCTCCGGCTAGAATGCTGTCCAAGGTTGTGTCCCTTGTGTAGGCTGTGTGACAATTAAGGAGCACGTACAAGACACAATTTAAACAAGCTAATTAAGCTAGGTTGATTTCTAGAGAAAAAAAAAGAAAAGTCATTTTCTCATTATAAATGAGTTTTAATGGTTAAAAGGCATTTTCTTCTTGCCTGTGGTCATGAGAGCAGATCTAATGGTTGATGGGGACCAACTTGGATGTACCGATTTGATAAGGGCTGCAACCCCAGAAACATGAGGGCACGACATTGATGTTCCTGACTGGAAATTCCACTTCACTCGACGTTTATCCTCGGGATCCAATGTTGGTGGAGTTTTAGTGGGCCATGCTGCTATTATATTTACTCCGGGAGCAGTTATATCCGGCTATTAACAAATAGAAGAATGAATTTATATATAATGCATACAAAAAAACAAAAGAAGGGGAAACTTTCCTAACTCCTTGAATTTTAGTGTTTTTTTGTAGACATCTCCAACGTTTAGAAACTTTCACTTTAGTGTATCAAAGTTTATTTTACTTTTAATTTCCCCCATCCGTTAGGATTTCACAGGAAATCCTAACGGACCGATGTTAAATTACTAAAATACTCTTATTAACGTTGGGAGAAAAGTGGAAGTAAAATAAACTTTGATACACCAAAGTGAGAGTTTTTGAATATTAGGGGAGATGTTTGCAAAAACGCAAAAGTTTAGAGGGTTAGTAAAGTTTTCCCTAATAATTTTTTATTTATAAATAAGGGTTAATTTGGAATTTTTACAAAATTTAGGAGTATAAAGGTCTTTTACACATTTAACTGCAAAATCCTAACGGAAAGGGTAAAATGAAAGAAAATAAAAATTAAATATACTAAAGTGAGAGTTTTTGAACGTTTGGGGAATGTCTGAAAAAAACGCGAAAATTCAAAGAGGTTAGTGAAATTTCCCCAAAAAAGAATTATGGTCTTTTCAAGCGTTTAGTATAAGTTTCTTACAGACTGGCGTAACAATCAATGATAATATACTTACCATATATATCAACCACACAAAATATAAACGGTCACGTTAGTTAGTAAGAAACTTATAGTAACCAATTTATAAATTCTTTAGCATCTTCATCTATTTTACTAATTTTAGCATAGTACTATAAAATGGCACATGGGTTAGAGAAGGAAATTAAATTAATGATTCCTAAAAATTGTAAATCCTCACAATTAACATACCTTGAGAAAATCAGGTGCAGTTGAGCTTGGCCCTCTAGAAGAAAAGTCTGCAACTGTAGGTGCTGGTGACTTCCCGGTTACGGTTTTCGGCGGTTTTATCCGCACTAGAGGGAGGTTGCGAGACTGAGCAAGATAGTTCTTAATTTTGGTGCCTTGATCAAAGTCGACAAGGACAACGGGGATGATATCAACATAAGCAACGTCGAGAGTGACAGGAACAACAAAGATCAAGCCATCGCCATTGGCCGTCTTCACTGCTTCTGCTGCTTCTTCACTTATTTTTGCTCCAGCGCCGTAGAAGCATAGGATTACCTTCCCTGTAGCTGGTCTACTACTATTCCAATTCCTCGGCTTGCAAACCCTGCAAAAAAGCAATCAAACATTGTCATAAACAAAAACATATATACCATATATTAATTGAGTGTTATGTTGTATACAAAGTAAAAGGTACTGTTCTTCTTAATTATGACATGTGAAAGTATATATATATATATTGAACACGTGCCATATGTATATATAGCAACCTAGTTTGGGAAGGAAAACTTTGTCGTATCAAGGAAGGAGATTTCTTTTTTCTACGAAACACTGGGGGAAGTAGGGAAAGGGAGAGATGCAAGTGTCGGGGGAGATCTAGAGAGAGAGGTTGTTTGTCTCCCCAACACTGGGGAAGTAGGGAAAGGGAGAAATGGCAATGTCGGGGAGAGAGAGGGTCACCCATTATCGAAATATATGCTTGCGTCTGCCAATTTTGCCTTGATCTCTGTGGGCGTGGTAATTAAGCTTTGTCCCTGTACAAAAAAGGAGATACAGTCACGCCAAAGCTTGGTTAGAAAATGAATGATTGCTGTTGTCATGGCAGTTGACAATTGACATGACCCACCAGTGCTCGATCATAACATATTACATACTTCTCCCAAGTCAACAGGTAATCACAGCCATATATAACTGTCCAAACTTTCATTTCCTAATTATTGGGTTTTTTTTGTTGTTGTTTTTTTTATATGTTAATTAAAGCAAACATATGTGATTTAACACAACTGATCATTATATTGTGACTCTGTTTAAGGATTAATAGGGGAAAAAGGGTACTTAGATTATATGCACTCATTTAACAATGTTGTGCTTAGATTTCATGTTTAGGGAGGAAAATAAAAGCTGGTTTTCTTGGGCAACTCTATCCCTGCTTCATGAGATCTTTGCACTATATATAGAAGCATATATATATAACAAAAGTGCATTATGTTATAAGTTATTTTATGGCTGCCATGCATAAACCAAACCATTAGCCGGAATTTGAATTACCATGATGGAGAGATTATTATCCACCAGTATCTGGGTCGGGAACATGCGATCGACAGATGAGGCAGCCACAGAAATGGACCATGGTGCAACATTGCTTACAAGAGATGGCTCAGGCCCGTTATTACCTGCAGAGAACACAACAGTAATACCAAGCTGCATTGCATGAAATGAACCTATGGCCGTATTTGATGCAAAGAATGGCGTCAAGGGTGGTGGTTCACCAAATGAGGCCGAGATTATGTGAACTCCATCATGCAAAGCATCGTCAAAAGCCGCCAGTATATCTGCTTCGGTGCACTTCCCATCGAAATCCTTTCCCCAACATACTTTATACACTGCCAGCCGGGCTCTAGGGGCTCCTCCCCTGGCGGTGCCCTGCCCCAAACCAAAGAAATTTGCATTTTTCACTATGGACCCTACAGCTGTTGAAGCTGTGTGTGTCCCATGGCCAAGAAAGTCTAGAGGTGATTCGTATTCTGGGTTCCCACTCATATTTAGTGGCCCGAATTTTATTTCAAATCCTTTAAGGTAGTAACGAGCACCAATTAGCTTCCGGTTGCATGCTGTTGCTGGGTTAAACTTTTCACCTTTCACACATTTTCCCTTCCAGGTTGATGGAATCGGCTTCATGCCTCGCTCTTCCTTGAAACTCTCAGAGTCTGGCCATATACCTTATCACAAAACAAGCATGCATATCATATATACCTTATCAAAAGACAGTGCTGATCAACTGCCAGTGAAACTTATTAGGATTGATTGGTAGTGAGCTTAACTTTAAGACCATATTTAAGGTTAAAAAAAAAAAAAAAGACATATAGAACAAGGTGAGGTACTAGTTAGAAAACCTGAGTCAAAGACCCCGACAACAATGTCATCACCACAGGCTAGCTGCAATGGCATCACTTCACTGTTGTCCAAAGTGAGGCCCAGGAAATCCCAACTTCTTGTTGTGTGCAATTGCAGTGTCTTGCTCCTAAACACTGATATCACTCCTTCCATCTCTGCAATACCCCTTCTTACATTAATATTTGTCAATAATGAAACTTACTTGAGGTTCCAATTCAAGTCTAAAACAAGACAATTAACGATGTCCGGTTTATCTTAGAAGATATATAAATTATGAAGAAAAAACGGTTAGCTAATAACTGGCTAAAGCAGTTGCTTGGGTTGAATTAAGCTTTGCTGAAAACCCTGAGAAACTATGCTTGTAGCTGTAGAGCACGGACCGTTTAGCATCTTCTTCACTGAAGAATAACATATGCAAACAGAAAAGTGAGAGTCGATTTAGTGATAATCAATAGTTGAGTAATAGCAGCTTGACAAATTCTAAAGAAAAATAAATAGGATCATTTGGAATATGTAAGTACAAAAACCTTGCAAAAACATTAGATAGCAGTTGGTGATGATATTTTGAAGTGAGAGTAGGATCATGAATATGGTTGAGCCCCAAATAGACTATATAAACCTGTGGAAAAACAGAAAAAATAAAAATAAAGATCAGCTGAGATCATTATTAGAGAAGGGGACCAAAAAACAGCTGAAGAGCTTTTAGTAATAAAGTTACATGAGGTGTAGGTGTTGAGTGAATAAAATAAAGTGAAAGTGAGAGAAATAGGCCCCAAAAACTCTGAAGATAAGTAGCCATTGTCTCTCATGGAAGAACCACATGGTTGGAAGGCATTAAATAGAGTAGCAGTAAGGGCTGACTAGTGACTATGATTTCCAAGAGGATGGTTAAGATGCGTGCATTCAAAGGCTTCCAAGCTGCAAGAGTACTGACATACCTTATTGAGCACTCCATGATGATATTTTCTTTTCAAGCTAGCCAGTTAACAAAGATGAGGACAACCAACCTCCAGCCTTCCCCCGTTCTCTCTGTATCTCTCTCTCACTCTACTTTTCTTGTACCTTGACCTATACCGTACTATTGTGCCTAAGGTACACCTACGGCCAGGGACTACCTTTATGAAGCTACATCATGGTTACAATGAATACCTATAAAGAGAAATGCATGTGACCTTCATTATGCTTGAGATCTTTCAGGCTCCTTTTCCTTGGAAACAATTTTAGTTGACTAATGTACTTATAAAAAAATAAAATGACTAAGATAACTGCATTAGCCATGTTTTTCAGATCTTTCAGTCTCCTTTTCCTCTAAACTAAATTAAATAACTGCACTACCTCATCAGCTGCTTGAGTTTCATGTCTCAAAATTAATTCAAATCTTAAAAGAAAGGGAGAACATAAGGGTCAACATTTTATATATAAGGATCATCACTACATGTTATACTCTTTATTCTAACTTCTATTTCTTGAAATAAAATGACATTAAAGAACCTTGAAACTAAAATTTAATTCTGGTAGCAAGTGCACTTGTTCTTACTCATGTAAAAGTAGTAATCAGATGCTTTGTGCAAGTAGGCATTTACCAAAATCACCCAAATGAAAATGTTCTGTAGCCTCTTTGAGAGCCTGCAACCCTAGTTTTAGGTGCTATTGTTCTTTTAAGCTATTGAATGTTCTAAACTAAAGATGAATACTTTAGCCTGGCTAGCATTAAGGTAGATGAGATATATCTGGTTTAGTTATAGAATACAGCTGTAAGGGTTAATATTTCAAAACTAGCATAATCGCATCTAATAAGCAGAGTATTCCTAGTGTTGCTTACAACTGCTTCTTTATGAGCTATACAATTAAGGAGTTCATAACAAAAAAAATTCTTTTCTATTCTTTTTGATTATTATATGAATTAATCTTATCTCATACTCTGTACATTTATTATGTCCCAAGAACTACAGCTATGTAAGAAACCAACCTACAAACATCAAGGAATATACATACACAATGATCTGTTGCAAACCTACATACAAGTACTACTTGCAACCTACATACAAGTGCTACTTTGATTAAAAAATGCAATGTTAGGTTAAGTCAGGAGAATCATTGCTTAGCTAAAGACATCCTAACACATTGCGTAAATTGATTGTAATCGTTTTGCGTAATCAGAGGTTTATAATCAAGGCATAAGACTTTCGAGATACGTCTCGAAGTTAAATCTTCACATCATTGAACCTTTCTCCATATGAATGCTATATGAACTTGCTTTGTGAATAGGCATCTGATTACATTCATGGCAACCTATTATTGTGTCTTCATGTATCATAATTTGATTGAAATAAAGTATACATCTAGTTTGCTTTGACAGGCAGTAATTTCAAGTACATGTAACATAAAGATTTAACTATGTTGGGACATTTTAACAGCTGGATTATTTGGTCAAATTCTATTCACCTTCTAAGACTACAGTATATGATCAAGTAATTGCTCCTATATTTCAGAAATGTAACAGTTTCAAGTGTGTATGCCATGTATTAGTATGGCATTGGAAAATGATATATAAAAGGCATAATATTATGTGTACGTTAGAGCAAAACAGATAAGGATAAGGTTAACTATAGCTTGTATGGGAGCCAACATATATATGGATGTTGAAAATAGGATGAACATACTAAGGTCTCTGATTGTCAATATTTTATGAATATATTTCAGGTTGAAATGTGCTAGCAGATTAAAAAAAAAAGAGATGAATCCATAAAAAGAAGTATCATGATTCATATGCTTTCTAGAGAAGCTAAAATATGGTTATTTCAAGGGTTAACTGTGAAGCACCCTGTCCACTCAGTTTTCCTATGTCTTAGCATTTTCAGTGGCAAGATTACAGGCAGAGGATTGTGAGCATTTGAAGTCTTGTCTCTCCAAGGAAGTTGGTTCTAAGAGAGGTATATGATTGAAGGCAAGGTGCGAGGAAATGAGGATGTTTAAATCTGTGTTGTCTGATACCATAGTCTTAGTTGCATGGCTAGCTTTTAGGAATTCAACTAACGACTTATGGAAAATTATGATAAATGACCATTTGGCCCCAGTTTCAAGCTTGATGGTTGTTGAGCACAAATTAGCATGCTGTGGTCTTTGCAGAGATGGGACCAAATTCTAATCTAAGCATTTGAGTGAGCAGCGGTAGCCATTAGATGCAGGCAACATGTCACCATTGATTTTGCCTGTATGATGTAGGCCCTGTATTGATAAAAAGTGCTTTATAATATTGTATATATGTTTATCATCATTTAATGTAACATTAGCATTTATAACAGCTATATTAGATTATGATAAGCAGTATGTATATATATATATACATAATTTTCTAATTATCTGCACTAATGGTAATTATATCTGCCATTATAGCAAGAAAATACATTGAGTGTGGATGTGGGCCTGCATATGTAAGAAAGAGAGAAAAAGGCAGGGGGGTTTCCAAGAAACAAATGGTGGTCTTCGGTCCATGTCAAACAAAACAAGGTGAAGAGACTATATTTGAGCTTGGACCACCTCTTATCACTAACATATTCCCTTTCTCTTAGAGTTCTCCCTTTCTTAAATGCTTCTGAAGTCATTTCAGAAGAATGACATAAGGTGGGACATTGAACTGCTCTTTCCATTAAATTTCCAACTTCTACAACTTCAATTTACCAGACAAAAAGCAATAGAAAGAGGAAAAAAACAAAAATATATTCTTCTCTCCTTCGATAGACATGGTCATAATGAGTGTTATTAAATAATCTGCCGGCCATGGGACCTAACGCATAAGCATACTATAAACTACCTGACCGCGCCCACCAGTAATAAGCAAGCTCATTGCAGTCCAGCTTGCAGACATAGCTAGAGATAGATTTTCATGCATCATGTTAGAAAATGGTCAGGACCGTGACCATAGAGTTTCATTGTCTTTACATGAGTCATATACGTAACTGACATCTGGATCAATATCATCCTTACACTAGACATGTTTGGATCAAAAGAACAATCTGGACATTCAATTTTTTTTTTTTTGAAGAATAGTGTCAAAAAGCTATTGGGTAGCGCTAGCTTTGTATCTCAAATTTTCTTTTTCAACACAAATCACAAACCACTGAAGAGTACTGATTACTCATTAAGATGTTGACTCTGAGGCTCCCTGGTACTAAACATATTTTGTTGCCAGTTGAAAGTTCTGAAAATAATCACATCCTTTCCATCAAATCCAACCACAAGAAATACTTTATGCAGATCAGCAGATGCTTGTAATCAACTTTTCCAGTTTAGAAAACGACACCCAAAAAGAAACCACATCTTGATCTTTTTACACTTAACCATTATCTTAACAAAATGTGTTGAACGAGTTTGTGCCTGCACTTCTTTTTTCCTTCATGCTCTTCTCCCATATATTTGGTGAAGAGGGATGTTAAATTTGCATAAGACTAGAGCCGTTTTAGCTTCAGTAATTCAACATGCTTCAGCCAACACCTGTGCAAGATCAAATCTCAATAGTTGCAAGCATTAAACATCAGCCTAATACCTGCTTAAAACAGTTTTAGATGAGGACGCCATCAAATGATAGCATGGTGGTATGCTACATAATCATCGTACTCAGGAGTCAGGACAGCACGCACTGCACTTGCACTGCACGACAATTTAGCATCAAGCACTACTCCAAGTTGACAATTCCTCTGTCCACGATAGTTTGTAGGCCACAATACTTTTAGGAAAAGTTAATATTCAACTGTCTTCATTCTACATTTAGAGAAAAACTTCGAAAGAAAACAAATTAATGATCAACAACATACATTAAAAAAGAAAACTCAGTTCTTTATCTAAATTTTGGGTAGAACTCAATTTTAAAAATGAGTTTACAATCAAACACTTGGTATCATAACAGTGTCACCCTAATTACTCAATTCAAAATTTCCTGTAGCAGCTGCTGTGTGTCCAGTCCAGGTTGATTTTGCTGAGGTGTGCAATTTTCCTGCATTGTATGAATTAGGATTTCTTAATTGGCAGTTTGAGGGGTTGCAGCCTGGCGGCCAATACCAACTGTACACCTGTAATTATTGGCATACAAAAAGCCATGGATTAGACATGATGGCATGATCACTAAATACACATATGTGTGGGTTTGTTTTGCTAAGTAGGTCGCTATAATTGTACAAGTTGCCAAGTGGATAATTATGTAATTGCCCACTATATAATATAATACCCATTGAGGTAGTACTACATTTACATTTATAATAATCAGAATTTTAAATGAGAACTATTAGTAGGTAAAGTAGTTGGAAGTTTCCTGCAATCTGATACTACTCTGTCTAGTGTGGATATGCGAGGGAAGAAAAAAATATAAAGAAATAAACGATGGCGAAGGCTAAGGAAAAGATGGAGAAGAGTATTTTGGAGAGTAAATGGAAAAAGATTGGTGGGGATCAGGGTGCACCGTATATGCGCACTAAGAAGAAAGCCCACAAACGCACATATTTTGAAACAGAACAAAATCCCCTAGCTCTGTGGGCCCATTTTCGCCATAGCCAAGTACCACCCCCACCTCAACACTCACCCCATCATTACCATCAAGAATTCTCTCACACACTTTCTTGCTTTCATCAACCGTTGCACCCACACACAATTCTTACCAACAATTGTGAAACGGAGTGTTTCTTAATTTTTTTTTTTTTTTTTTTTTAAAAAGTTTGGGGTTTAATACTTCTTTCTGAAAGAGTGAAATAACTTTGCTTTTGGTGATGGGTAGTTGGTGAGGAGGTGGGTCTTGGGCTGTTTCTGAGTTTGGTGTGATGGGGAATTGCTGGTGTAGGTGGGAACCCTCGGTTTACAGAGTCTCATCCAATGCAAAGTCAGGTTGGTTTTCAAGGAAGTTTTGTTTTTTTGCTGGTTCGATTGATTTTCTGAAATTGGGTTGTGTTATACATGATTCCAGAGATGGGTTTCTGTTTTTTCTCTTTCTTTCACTGAAATTAGTTGTGATTAGAGTTCAACTTTGATTTGAATGATAACACTGTTTTCCTCTGTTGGCTTTTGTGTTCTGTCTTTGAATTTCTTGTACGAGTAACGATTTACAGATATTTTTTTTCCCTTAGCTGATCTATGCTCTCTCATGAAATCTGGGATGAGGGTTACATATTCAAGAGTGTTCTGTTTGCCAAATTAGAAAGAAAAAAAAAAAATAAAAAAAAAATCTTCCCTTCATGCTCTGTTTTGGCATTTTCCTTTCTGTTTGTCGGTTCTTTTTCCTGGTTCTCACTTCTCGAGTCGGTGAATCCGTTGAAATTTAGAAAGATTCACGATTCACTAAAAAGAAAAATGAAAATTATACAACTTTTTCACCTCTACTTCTTTTTTCCTTCTTTATTGGCCTTTCTCGCTTCTACTTTATCCCGCATAGAAAGGTGATTTTTTTTTCTTCTTTTTCTTGTTTGGCAAGTGGATACATCACACTTTACTTAACAAAGAAAACCGGACACATCTCACTGTAGCATACACCGACTCTTATGTTTGATATATTATCTTTATAACGGTAAATGAGTTGTAAAATATATTTTTATCGCTCAACAGTCAAAATCCCTGCCCCCTTTTCATTTTGGAAATTGAATATTTTGTTTTCATATCTTCAGAAGAACGCGTAGAGATCATTAGGTGATTTCATTAGTTCGTTTTGTTCTGGTAGCTAACCAATGAGCGGAGTACGCTTGAAACTGTAGACTCTTTTTCGCATTGTTGTCAAAATGGAATTTTTTGTTCCCCTCATAACATTCTCTCGTAGGATGTTTTTGTTTCTTCAAACCAGGTTTGAATATCCTTCAGTGTTGGATATTAAAAGTAGATCATAAAAATGACGTTATTTACCTGCAAATATTTCACCAAGTATACTGTTGCAGTGAAGTGAGAACTTTTATCTTCTTTAAATTGTTTCTTCTTCTTTCGGCCATTGTCATGAAAGTAAAATAGAAATGAAATTTATACCTCGATACATGATATAATGCTGTCAATTTGCTTTTTAGAGTCTCCAAAATATGAGAGCCAATTAGTGAAACAAAGGAACGATGATAGTAAGTTACCATCAAACCCTGAAGAAGTAGAAGACTTCCGTCGTGATTCAGCTGCAAATCCATTGATTGCATTCACCTTCAATGAGCTAAAGGTAATCACTGGAAATTTTAGGCCAGACGGAGTGTTGGGCGGAGGAGGATTTGGAAGGGTTTATAAAGGGTTTATTGCCGAGGATCTAAGAAAGGGGCTTCCTCCCTTATCTGTAGCTGTTAAGGTTCATGATGGTGATGACAGTTATCAAGGCCACAGAGAATGGCTGGTAATGTTTACGTTGTTTATTGTTCCACTCTTCAAAATTATGGTGCTATTTGTATCTTCTCTTTTTCATGTGGAACCTCAGAAACTTATATCAGATTGATTAAGTGCTTTGTGGGTTTCTAGGCAGAAGTAATATTTTTGGGGCAGCTTTCTCATCCAAATTTGGTAAAATTGATTGGATATTGCTGTGAAGATGAACAGCGGGTACTAATATATGAGTATATGGCTCGGGGTAGTGTGGAGAACAATCTTTTTTCAAGTAAGCATTTCCTATTGCTTCTCACCTCCCCTTTTCATGCACTTTTCATTCTCAATGTTGTTTTCTGAAAGATTAGTTTTGGGGCAATCACATTGTAGGATTCTGGTATCCATCTTAAGATGTTGGTTTAACATGTGTTAGAGAGATGCATCTCTATGTAAAGCAGTTAGTGGAAAGAGTAACTTGATAAAGATGCTACAACTATGTCTAGCAACCTTAAATCCAATTTTATTTGAAGGAGAGGAGGTGTTAAAATTAGTGAGATTTGGTCAAAATTCCCTGAATTTTCGGACGATTTCAATTTACTCATTGGTTTCTAAATGTGAATTGTCAGATTTGAAACCCCAATGAGTGAATTGATATCGCGAGAAAATGTAAGAAGTTTTGACCAATTGTCCTAAAATTTAATGAGTTTCTATCTATGCATAGTTTGAGGTGATTCCTAGAAATAACGACTCCTACTGACTGCTGAAAGGGTATTTTAATGGCCTAAGCCAGATTTCTCTTATGTACCAGAAGGGAGAAAAACTGAAAGTGGGAGGTTATTTTAAGAAAAAGAACCCATTAGTTCTTAACTTGTTTTTAGATATAACTATCTAGTTTCAAGGTTTGTTTGTGGATGTGGCAAGCCCATTGTTTAATTTTCTCTAAGGTGTTTGAAGGACCAAGTCTAATTTATATTCAGTATTAGAGGCAAAAAACTAGTGTGGGAGTTTTTATCAGACAATGTATATAATTTATGAACTCTTTTTTACCAAGTTAAAATTTCTGAATTTGTTTTTGTTTGTGGCTTGGGCAGGACAACTCTTTAGTTTTCTATGACACAATAGAACATAATTCCTCCTTTGTTGCAGGAGTATTGCTGCCTTTGCCGTGGTCCATTAGAATGAAAATTGCATTTGGTGCTGCAAAAGGGCTTGCCTTTCTCCATGAAGCTGAGAAACCTGTCATCTATCGTGATTTTAAGACTTCTAATATTCTGCTAGACTCGGTTAGTATATGAAGTGGATATCAGTTTCAGATTCCTCTATTTTTGTATCAGAGAAAAGTTACAGAAATCTATTTTTCTATGAGAGATGCATTAAGAATGAAATCACCATGGAATATGTAGCAAGTTCTATATGCAGAAAATAAGTTCTAACAGAACTTTTAAATTAATGTTTCTCCTACATATTGAAGTCAGCATAACATGGATGAGGCTTGTCAAGTTATAGTCAAATCATCAGCTTTAACTTACAACTGTGGATTTTATATGCATGCTTCACAAACAGGACTACAATGCAAAGCTCTCTGACTTCGGCCTTGCTAAAGATGGACCAGTGGGAGACAAGTCTCATGTTTCTACTCGCATAATGGGAACGTACGGGTATGCTGCTCCTGAGTATATTATGACAGGTAAAGTTGATAGGAAGACAAAAAAACTTCAATTAATATTCTTAACACGTTATGCATCATTCTGCATTGGGGGGTTTCTGAATTCTGGAGAAACATAATGGAAGTTTATGTCGTTACAACATGGCATGTGATGGATTAGGCCATTAGAAACCATTTTAGAGTCAGTTTTCCTTGGAAATTAATTCTGAACTGACATCATAAGCATGTTTTGTTCTGTGCAGGCCATCTAACCCCTAGAAGTGATGTTTACAGCTATGGTGTTGTTCTTCTTGAACTTCTTACAGGAAGAAAATCCTTAGACAAGTCACGACCACCCCGAGAGCAGAACCTGACAGACTGGGCTCTCCCGTTGCTTAAGGAGAAGAAAAAATTGATGAATATCATTGATCCAAGGCTGGAAGGAGAATATCCTGTTAAAGGAGTTCACAAGGCAGCCATGCTGGCTTATCATTGCTTAAACAGGAATCCAAAGGCAAGGCCTTTAATGCGAGATATAGTGGACTCCTTGGAACCTCTACAGGCCCCTACTGCTCAGGAGGTTTCAACTGAACAAACTACTTTAACTGTAATTAGCGAGGTTCCGGATGCAGAGTCAAAAAGAAAAGAAGATGCAGAGAGTAGTAGCTGACATGGTCCTGGGTTTTCTTTATCGAGCTTCTTCTCCAATTTAAAGGGAGAGTTTTTGCATTAGGAAGCTTTTCTTTTTTTGGGATTCCTTTGGCTAAAACATGTTTGTCATATATAGTTGCTTGGAATTGGGTCATTTTAATTAACACTAGGTAAATATCACTCTAAACAGGTGTGTATGATTGTATAGTATCAGCTTGCAACAGGATTTTCTGGCTGTAGCTCCTTATAATTTTGAGGCCTAAAGCAATAACTGTAAGTGAGTCGTTTTTGTTTTAATATATAAGTAAATATTAATTATATTTGAAAGAGCGAGTCGAACATGTAAGCAAGTCAGTCGTACCAAATAAGAAGCATTCAGTCGGGACCTTCTTCTACTAGGAAGAGCCAAAATTAAACTAATATAGGATTTAGCATTCAATGCAACACTTTCACCATTTGCGCCGATATGAAGCCTAACCTCTTGGATTATCACAAATAACCTCAATTTTTTCAATTTTCATAATTGAATAGTGGCATCATCTTATGATACCTACTTTTGGGTAATGGATCAGCCACTTAAATGCCCAATGGGTTTCCAAGTTATTTATATCATGTAAAGCCCACTAGTAAAAGGCGCAGGTCACAGTCAAGTCAGCCCACAATAAGGATATAACAAAAATGAAAAGGTACAATAAGAAAAGCCATGTTCATAAAAGAACGTGATCCAAGCTTAAAGCGTCGAACCGAGCCATGTGTAGGCGTGCGAGAAAAAAGCGGGAGCCACATCTTGTATGAACGTGGCCAAACCATCGACTAACTCCACAATCCCATAATTAGGGTAATGGATCAGCCACTATAATGCCCAATGGGTCTCCAAGTTATTTTACATCATGTAAAGCCCACGAGTGAAAAGCATAGACCACAGTCAAGCCAGCCCACTAAGGATATAATAGGAATGAAAAGATACCATAAGAAAAGCCATGTTCATAAAAGAATGTGATCCAAGCTTTAAGCGTTGAACCGAGCCACGTGTAAGCATGCATGAGAAAAAAGCGGGAGTCACATCTTGTATGAACGTGGCCGAACCATCGACCAACTCCATAATCCCATGATCAGGAGTTAGCCCACGATCTCAGCATTACACATAGCGGATCCTAGGGAATGTGGGGCTGAGAATCGGGGAACACTAATTGCTACTTAATGCTTATAAAAGGAAAGCTCCAACTAGGTATCTGGTTAATAATTCTCAAGCCATTTTTATTCTTTGAGCATTCTTTTCTCTCAAAATCATTACTGACTTAAGCATCAAAGTTATTCTCCATTACCACACCTCGACAGCTCTTATTCTAAATTTTTCTCTTTTGCAGACCCGCGATTCCTCATAAAATCTCCTTTTTGACTCTTGTTTTTAAGATAAGGTTACTCCCATTGGTTTAATTAATATTGTTTGTGTCAAATTGTCATTGCGCAGGTATATATAATTGAGGGTGTTATGTGTAGTTTCACTTCCTCGATCTGTTTCGTTTATTTCCTCATTTGGTCGTTCTTGTAAATAAAGCAAAGGAACGATATGGGGTTGATTTGACACTCTGGATTGAAGTGGAATCCATGAGGAAGTTGGTAAATCCTTGTTGGAAACCATTTTGGGCTAGGTTATCGTAATCATATATATATATATATATATAATTCAGTTTTTTCTTTTTAATCTTTTTTTTTTTTTTTGTATTTTTAGAAAGTGTTGTATAAATAAATAATACATTTAATTATTTAATTAATGCATTAACAAAACCATGTGGACCACAAAAATTAATGGTAATCAAAATTTGGTAATGGTGACATAATATCGTTTAATTTCCGCTTCACAGGCTCAAAATTAAGAAGTTTTAGCTTTTTTTTTTTCTTTTTTTTTTTATATGTCCACGCAAGAAAAGGGGAAGAAGAAATTCGAACTTGTGACTTACGCTTTATTAGGCGTAATTCATAACCGATTGAACTACCATTGAGAACAATTAAAAAGTTCTAGCTAAGGATGATACAATAAAAAATTAAAAAAAAAAAAACACACATTAATTAGGTCGATCAGTCCTAGAATCACAGCTCGATGATGGAGTTTTGTATGATTTCTTGAAAAAAAAAAAAAAAAAAATTCTAGGACTTCTAGGCTTCTAGCCCTTGTCCCCCTACGTACTTTAATTATTCATGTTATCAGTTGTTTTTTAAACTTGATTATATATATTAATTAGCACTATAGAATTATATATACGTTGTTGATTCCCTCCACACAAATAAATTAATAGATAAATTGTTTGCGATGTTTAATAAGAAACAAAGATTATTAAATTCATATTATTTTAGAGCTAGATAGCTAGCTAGTCAGTACGATTACTTAAACTTTAACCTAATCGATCTTCTAATCTTTCTAAACATGCTTCACTTGCAATAACATATAATTTTGGCAAATTCTTTTTCATTAGACATTGCTAAAAACAATTTCTTGCAGAGGGTCATTATCATCATATATTTTCCACCCTTTTATTATTATTATTATTATTATTATCAAGTAACACTAGCTACCATTAATCTTAAAGTTCGTTTTTGAAACTTTTTCATAAAAAATAATTATGTGAGTTTATCTGGCTTTTCTCATCAATCTTATACATCTTTGTTTGTTAATACTTTGGCTAGGATTTTCACAATCGACCACAATTTATTTCAAATGAGATTAAGTTCATTTGAACGAAATTAGGGTTTCACAGTTTGAACATGCAAAAGTCGAACAACACTTTGACCGAATCATTTTGTGATCCTCTTGTTCGAATGAAGTTATGGACATATATATATAGCTCTCTATAACTCTTTTTGATCTTCCATTTGGTTAAAAAATGGACTTCAATGGAGGGTTGGAAATGGGACTAAAATCAAAATCTGGAATGATAAGTGGCTGCCAAGACCTACCACATATAAACCTATCTCTCCAAGGAGAATTCTTGACCAACTAGCTTGTGTATCGGAACTTATCAACCAGACTACACGGACGTGGAATACAGGGCTTATCTCGGAGATCTTCTTAGAGGAGGAAGCTGAGTTGATCAGGAGCATTCCCCTTAGTCCTCTACCGGTTGAGGATCGACTCATTTGGCGAGGGACAAAAAATGGCCTTTTTTCAGTTCGCAGTGCTTATTACATGGAGATGGAAAACATTGCCAACTTACAGGGAAGCATGTCCAAACCGGATGAAGGGAGGAACTGGAAAGAAATTTGGAAGTTAAAGGTGCCAAACGTGGTTAAACATTTCCTTTGGAAGGCTCTGAACAATCTGCTACCGACCAGAACCAACCTCGCCAAAAAAGGGGTTATTAAAGACACCATCTGCCCCATATGTGAAAACAAGGATGAGACAGTGGAGCATATCTTATGGAGTTGCCCATCCTCAAAGGATGTGTGGGGGGGAGGGCCAAGGAGGTTACAAAAACTGGATGCAACGGAGAGCAATTTTACAAACCTTTTTGAAAAGTTGATAAAAAGATGTGACAAAGAAGACCTGGAGCTTTTTGCTGTCACGGCTAGGAAGATTTGGCTTAGAAGGAACTCTGTGATTCACGGGGAATTTTTTTCCCACCCAACCCAATTGCTTCGGGATGCCCAAAATTCCCTTGAAGACTTTCAGCGCATTCACAGTGGAAATCGGGACGATGTGCAGACGTCAAGAGAAATTGTGGAAGAGACGTGGAAACCCCCGCCGGAGAATATGCTAAAAATGAACTGGGATGCAGGGATCAATAAAACAGGTAGGCTGGTAGGCATTGGACTCATTGTTAGAGATTTTAGTGGTTCCTGCCTCGCTGCCCGAAGCTTGTCTTTAGAAGCCCACACTGACGCAGCCACAGCAGAAGCCCTTGCAGCAGTCCATGCCATTATGTTTTGCAAAGAGTTGGGCTTGTCCAATATAATTTTTGAAGGTGATGCCCTGCAAGTCATTAGAGCTATTGAAGAAGAAGGGCCCTGCTTTAATAGTTTTGGCCACCTGATTGAATGTATCCATCATGAGCAACGTGAACTGAAACGAGTCAGGTTTATCCATGTACGTAGGGAAGCCAATAATGCGGCTCATTTGCTTGCATAGTTGGCTACCACCCATGTCACTCTGTCTACTTGGATGGGGAATGTCCCACCTAGTGTAGGTGATATTGTAAGAAGAGAGCAATCTCTCCTTATTGTGTAATCCGTTTTGGATTTTCCAAGTTAATGAATATTCTATATTCCTTCAAAAAAAAACAACCAATGATGAACCTAACTTCCCCAATCCTGAATAATAAAATAAATAAATAAATTAGCTGGGGAAAAAAATCTATATTGGTCCCCCCCAATAGAAAAAGAAGAAGGCTGGTCCCCCCAATTTCAAACTCTGGTTCCGTCCCTGACTGGGACAACAACCAAATCATTGTAAAACTCGACACAAAATCTCGCTCGAATCAACTTGGTCTCTTTCGATCAAGATCTTCAATTTCTTGATTTTTCACTCTTTTAGCTCCAAAAATGCATTGATCGACTAAATTCTAGAACTAAATCTTACACCCAAACACGTCTTAATATTGAAATTCTTTAGCATTGAAAACTTAACTAATAATTTGAAGAAAAAAAAATCTACAGTAAATAATTCATTTCGTATGGTTTTCTTCTAAAAAAAGATGTAAAAAATTGTGAATGCGTGAACCCTTTAGGTTAGGACCCTCGTTCTAAATATTGAAATATTTTCATAAAAATATATATTTAACATCATACTCAAGAGGTAACTCAATCAATTAGGACCACATCTAATGAAGCGGAAGTCATTAGTTCGAATTTTCATTTCTCCTCTTGTATGGATATGTAAAAAAAAAAAAAAATTATTGCTATTAAAATAAAAATAAAAATCACTATAAAATAATAATAATAATTATTTTTTTATAAGAAAACTTAAAATATTTTTTATTTCAATAAAAAAGAAAGAAAAAAAAAAAGTAGTATAATGTCAATATAGTACGTACGAAGCGACGTTTATTGGTAGACGTCACCTTACAGTTGTACAAAGTGGTGGTGTCGAGA
Source organism: Carpinus viminea (assembly GCA_013348765.1). Taxonomy (NCBI): domain Eukaryota; kingdom Viridiplantae; phylum Streptophyta; class Magnoliopsida; order Fagales; family Betulaceae; genus Carpinus; species Carpinus viminea. The sequence goes on along the minus strand of CP054668.1, from coordinate 54,663,032 downwards.
TATCGGTTCTATCCTCTTCACCTCGGTTCTCCAGCATTTTGCACTTCCATCGATTCGCTACTCGCTAGTGATGTGATCAACACGGCCCTGGTGTTACAAAGCTTCCATGACACTCGTGCAAAAGAGCAACACGTGGTACAATGGGAATGAGACAACTTTGATGACATCCGAGGTTTCATTGGTTGATCAGTTCCCGTTAGAGTGTGGGAAACTAGAGAGAATAGAGATCCCATGAAAACGGCTCCTCCTACTTGAATAGATAGAAAATCAATTTTTCCCGTACGTGTTTGTTTCCATGGAAAAATGCCTAACATGAGACAAGATAATAATAATAATAATATTATTATTATTATTATTATAAAAGACACGACACTATTTCTTCTTTCTCTCTCTCTCTCTCGTACCTTTTTTTTCCACAAAAAAATTGATTACTTTTTAGCTCTTTCTGGGTTGTGAGACCGGCTGCCATGAGTGAAGCTTCCCAGAGCAGACAAGTCTCCATGTATGCCCTCCTTCCTCCTCTTTGCACAAGCTTTACCAGTCCTAGAAGTTACGAGGAAAAACAGAAGGAAAATATTGCTAAAGACTTTGTTATTTTCAAGTAGCAAGCTAGCTAGCTAGCTTCCTTTTATTTTCCTCGTATCTTCTCGGATATTTCCTTAAATTCATAGACTCGTCTCCCTTTAAATACCTACTAAGTTGTATTATATACAGATCCAAACCATTCTATTTATTTATTTGTGTTTGATCATAAAAATCTGGTTTCAGGGTGTGGTGCCTTTTAATTTCTTCTTTAGTTGCTTTCTAACTCCATCTATATATGCATGTAAATATGTACTACAAGTATGGAGGCACTCTGAAATGCACTTGTGATGCAAGTTTGTTTGTCTTTGTCCATGGATCTTGGTTTGTAGGGGGCCTAACTAAAGTCTTTTACCGTTTTTCCCTACTTGATCGACTTTGTGCTTCCCTGCTTGGATCTTTTCTGTTCAGGATATTTAACTGCATATATATGTAGTTTTGCAAGGTTTTGTATAGTTTTAAGCTCAGATCCGCCTGTACATGCTCCTCTCCCACCCACACGATATACTAATGGCTTCATAATTATGATCAAGGTGCACTTTGGGTTTTGCTTTTGGCTTCATTATTCCTTTTTCCTCTCTTCTTTTTGAAACTACTGATATCATTATCTGCAGCTAGCGTTAATTGCTCTCTCTCTCTCTCTATATATATATATCTTGAAGAATTAATTATCTGGTGTTTGATGCATGTTGAGATTGATCAGGTAATGAGCTGACAAAAGAGATAAGGAATTAGCATCTTTCCTTCTTTTTTTCTTTTTTTTTCCTTGTTACCTCTAGCTAGCTAGTTTTTGCACATATTAAACCTAATGGCTAAAGAACAAGGAACATATATATATATATATATATAGTTATGTGGGAACCCAATACTCCTATCATCTCTTGTGTCACATACAGACATGTATGCATATAAGGTAATCACCATCATCATGATTTTATGCATGCCACTGTTGGTCATAGGGCTAGAGATTAAGTTTATTTAATCCTTTTGAGTCTTGATGTCCTATTAGGGGAATTGAAGAGGAAGACATGGATGGAAGAGGCTTCAGATTGGTGTTGCCTGAAGATGGCTATGAATGGAGAAAATATGGCCAGAAGTTCATCAAAAATATTGGCAAATTCAGGTAGGTAGATAGAGGAACATATATCTTTAATTTCTATATATATACATGCATGATCATCTTATATATATATATATATATATATATATATATATTGGATCAATTAATTAATGCTAATTCTAATGCATGAATGGATGAAATGAAACGACATGAATTTATGTATATGCTCAGAAGTTACTTCAAGTGCCAAAGGAGCAATTGCTGTGCAAAGAAGAAAGCTGAGTGGTCGGCGTCGGATCCCAGTACTCTTCGAGTAGTGTATGATGGGGTACATACACACGCCTCACCGGCAACAGAATCTGCCTCCTCCGGCCAGTCAGGGACTTCATCTTCAACTGCCAACAATTATAACTTGTTGACGCAAGTTTTCGGAGATCGATTATCAACTACTTCTCTTTATGATGACCACCCATGATAATCGATCGATTTCCTCCCTTGCCTGCCAGTGAAGAACGATTAATGAATTGAAGGTATATATTTCTGTTTCCTAATAATATTAATCGTGCTAGCTAGCTGCTGGAACATGGATATTCTTCACTCAGTTTGTACATATTTCTTATTTCCCTTTAAAAAAGAAGGATCGTCATCCTTTTTCCACTACTCATTCAATCATTCAAGCTTCAACATTATTAATTAATCATGCCCGGCCATTTCATAAAATCATGATCAGGGCGAGAGTACTCCTACTTTTAAGAGGATCGAGTTAAATCATTCTTCTTGTTGCAATTTTTGGTATCACCTGATCACTGGCCGGCAACGGGAAGTAAGGTCGGGTTATTTAATTGGAATGAGGTGGATTGTAAAGCCAGAGTTCGAACTATTTAAAATCTTTGACATGAATCTTCTATTAATTCAATATGGATGCATGATCAAGATTAACCCACACTAAGTGACTTAATTTGAAAATAAAAATTATTGCCCTAATTAATTAGTACTTTTAGGTTAGTTTATCTCACAAATTTGGATGAACTTTGTGGATCAGTAGTCACAGGCCATAGCTGCAGCAAACTAGGAGGATCCTCTTCGGAAGAGCATTAACAAGAAACCTTCCAAATAACTAGAAACCTTAATTCTATTTATATGATCGATGAACCAGATAACGTACGGTGATAGTACTGGAGGTAAGAAATGTACACAATTAGTACTAATCTTAACCCTAAGTACTTTAGCAATAATTAGAACTTTAGAGACTAGAAATAAGAAAATTTGCAATATATAGGTTTCTTCAACTAACATTTACAGTAAAGATACTTGACAATAATATAATTAAACTAAAAATTTGGGAAAATGGATAATTAAAGAAAACTTTCATAACGAACAAAGATTATATATATACGTTTATTAAAATTTTTGTTTTTGTTTTTTTGTTTTTGTTTTGTTTTATTATATGTTCTTAAAACATAAATATTAGCAAACAACAAAAAATACATTTAAAAATTTGACCCTTTATTTGTTATATTTAAAAATTAATGAATTAAATTTCTGTACTCTCATTATTTTGCTAGTTTGGTTTTATTGTTTTAGGCTCTAGATGATCTCTCATACTCGTACATATATAAGTTAGAAAGTTTCAGAAGTACTCCTACACAAGAGAGACAAAATGCACTCACATTAAATTCTATATTTAGGGCCTTCTTGATCTTAATTCTTTTCGAGGCCTCCTTCAAACTATCACCTTGACAACAATCTATCTCATAAACTATCAATTACGACAATTTATCCTCCAAAACTACCAAAACAATGACAATGTACTCCCAATGTTAGCAAAATGACGAAATTACACATATAATTTTTAATAAGTCAAAAATACCCTTAAAATTTTGAAAAAAAAAAATTTGTTTTTATTTTAGTGAGGATAGCTTTGTTATTTTGTTAAAATTGAGGTACATTATCATTATTTTGGTAGTTTTGGTAGTAAATTATCGCAATTGACAGTTTTGGAGACAGATTGTCATTGGGGTGATAGTTTAAAGGGGTTAAGTAAACTTTACTTTATTTTTTAAAAAAAGATGTTTTATCCTTTTAATTATATATATAAGTGTCATATATATATGACATTATTTTTATTTTTGAATCCTCTATATATATGTTTTTCAAGTACAGAGAAAAAGGTGATAGTATTGAATAAGTTAATGGTTTAATTTGACGTTTACAAAATAATAATAATAATAATAATAATGGTTTAATTTGACAGCCTTTTAATAGGCTGTGAAGAAACCCATAACTCAATCCGGACAAAAATATCGGTGAACATTTTGTATGTTTCTTTTATTTATAATTAAATTCATTCCACGTGTTCGTTTTAAGTGGTGGGTTGGTTGATCTCGTGGAAGCTCATTCTCGTGGTCCCCAAATTCAACAATTGACTTTCCATGACATGAGATGAGAGGGTGTGGTTTCTTTCTTTCTTTCGAAGTAAAATCCTACGTACGATAACGACGCGACATCCAGGATTCATAGCATTTTCGTCTCTTCTTCTACACCACGCTTTTCGTTGGGGATCGATCGTGATCAGGCCCAACAAGACTTGGGCCCAATCTTAGCCTAAAAAGAAAATAACAGGATAGGCCTCGAACCACTAGGTCTGAGGCCCAAGACATCCGAGACCTACAAGGTCTCGAGACCTTCGACTTGGACCTTAAGAGGTCTCGAACTTGTCATATCCGAGACCAACAACTTAAAAAAGTGCATATGAACTTCGTGCCAAGGATATCTTGGACATTTAACAAAGACAGTTATTGATACTCTCAAGATAAGCATACAATCTTATCTTAGCATTCAAAAATCATCAAATCTATTCAAAATACAAATATTCAAAAGAGAAATAAATTAGGCTGTATTGCCATTATCGCACAATGGCCCATCGCATTAGAGATACAGGCCCCACGCTGAAGCCCCTCACTCGCCCGTCCCTGATCCACTGCTAATTTTTCATACAAAGCTTCCAGAGGGGTCCGGAAGTACGACAAACACAACGGCACATGTTGAGATCAACGGTCTAGATTCACTTGAAGCTTCAGGATTCTTTTATCCAAGTAGACTGTTTTGCCCTTTTTAATATCATACTCCGGCTTCATTCCGAAGAAGTGAAAGCGAGAGAGAGATACACCTGCTACGTTGTTTCGGCGTCTTATCCAAAAACCCCTCACTAAACAGTAAACTCCAATGCTCGCCGTCGCCGTCGCCGTTTCCCGGTAAGTATTTTAGATTCCCTTTAGACCCTATCAACCAACCCTTCTTGTTGGTGTTGTTGTTGTTGTTGTTTTTTTTTTTTTTGTTGAGATACCAAGATGTTGCGTGTTGCTTTTGGTTTTTGTTTGGCTTCTCATGGATAACATTTTGGTTCAAAATCTCATTACCCTGTTCTTTGAGGACATTAAAGATGGGGGTTTTTGTTGGGTTAAGAGTTTAGTGGGGGGAGAAGGGTGATCATACCCAGGAATTATGCGGGCATGGTTCAGCTTCTGGTGGCTCATGGCTGTCATTTCTGTACAGTGTGCTTAAATGAGATTGAATTACCTGGAGTTATTATGGGGATTGAGTGGTTTTGCCTGTAAATATCTCGCACTGAACGCGATACCTAGTTTCTTAATCTCTTCTTGTGTTTTATGTCTCCTTGTTATTTGTGTTTGTCGAAAATGCTTCATTTTCTTAATAAAGATTTTTGAGAATTTCATGAAAATGCATGACTATTTTTAATGGTGAGTTAAGTGGAAATGTTCCACTATGCCATCGATGAGTACTTGTATTGGAAATTTTGGTGTTTTTTCGTTGTTTGATATTCTAGGAGAATTGCAGTCATTCTTTCTATTTTTCCCCTGTGAAATTTGTTAGAGCCCAGCGTATATTTGCTTTGATGTGGAACGGAAAACTCAATCCTTTATTTTAGCTCGAGCTAATGACTGCTGAAATCACATATTCAAACTATTTGATGTCACAAAGTTGTAGAAAAATGAACTTAAGTATGCATCCTCTCGCTAACCTTCCAACTCGAATGATTTGTCGCAGTGCTACCTTTTCTCTCATAATTTTCTGTGTTTTATATTTTTGAGATTACTAAACTGTGGTCACTGTTTCCAGCTTTTCTAGGAGTCGATGGCTTCAACTTTTACAGCCATATCTTCAGTTGGCTCCTTGGCTGCTCCTAGCTGCCGTGTTAGGGATAAGAAATTTTCATCTTCTGCTTCCATTTCTTCGTGCCCATTTGTTAGGAGGCAGAATGTAATTTCACACAGAAATCAGTCTCCCAAGATTTGTGCCATGGCAAAGGAATTGCATTTCAACAAGGACGGCTCGGCTATTAAGAAACTGCAAGTGAGTCTCTGGCCAAGACACTGTTGGGTGTTGATTTATTGAGGAGAGGTTTCTACTTTTATTTATTTATTTTATTTTTTTCTAGTTTCTATAGTCTATTTCTCGTTTTGTTCAGACTGGTGTGAACAAGCTTGTGGATCTGGTTGGGGTTACTCTTGGACCCTTGGTCCAAAGGGCAGGAATGTTGTTCTGGAAAGCAAGTATGGCTCTCCAAAAGTGGTTAATGATGGTGTAACTGTGGCAAAAGAGGTATACCATGTATTCGTTGTTATAGTGCCAAGGTTGTCCATTGAACTTCAAAAAGCTTTATTCTCTTACTTTTGGGACATTTAGGTGTTAGATTTCAATTATTGTTGAATGTAATGATCAACTGAAGTAGATATGTCTTAACGAAATTATGTTGTGAATATTTTTTTTATGTTATGCTATTTATCTTTTAACATTTTTCTCCCTTGTAATCGCCTAATATCAGCTAGTGTGAGATATTGATGGATTTTTGTTTGTCCCTTCTTAGGTTGAGTTGGAGGACCCAGTTGAGAACATTGATGCTAAGTTAGTGAGACAAGCAGCTGCCAAGACCAATGATTTGGCTGGTGATGGAACCACAACTTCTGTTGTTCTTGCACAAGGTCTTATTGCTGAGGGTGTCAAGGTTCGTGTTTTGATTCATGCCACTGCATTGTTGGAAACTGCAAAACTTTTTTCTTTTATTTTTCATCACCTCATGTTATGATTTAAATTTTCTGGTGGTAGCAGCTGGTGCAAACCCTGTTTTAATTACCCGTGGTATTGAGAAGACCTCAACAGCTCTAGTGTCTGAGCTTAAGAAAATGTCAAAAGAGGTAATGTTTGTCTAACTCTGTTTTCTGGTTTCCAGTGTTCGTATCATTGTCCCATCTATCCTTAGTTCTCCTCTTTATTGGTCCAATCAGTCTTCTTTAATAGTTTGCAGGTTGAAGAGAGTGAGCTGTCTGATGAGGCAGCTGTTAGTGCTGGAAACAACTATGAAGTTGGAAATATGATAGCTGAAGCCATGAGGAAGGTGGGTAGTTAGGGTGTGGTGACTCTAGAAGAAGGGAGAAGTGCTGAGAACAGCCTCTATGTTGTTGAAGGAATGCAATTTGACCGTGGTTGCATCTCACCTTACTTTGTCACCGATAGTGAGAAAATGGCAGTTGAATATGAAAATTGCCAGGTGTGCATTCTTTCTAGTACCTGTAATTTCTTTTAACCTGCAAGCATTAACATGGCAATAATATTTGTCAGCGTTGGTAATTGATGCTATTGTTTTTTTATTGCAGTTGCTTCTTGTTGATAAGAAAATAACAAAACCTTCTTCTTCTTCATTTTATCACCTCTTGCTTCTAGGTTTTCCTTCTTCGGAAAAGCGAAAAACCCTACCACTAAAAATCTTGCCACTTCTCCCTCTCAACTGGAGTTGGGAAATCCTTTAGAAAAATTTCTAGAACTTGGGGATAATTCGGGATTAAATCTTGGAAGAAGGAAGAGTATAGTTTCTAGAAAAAGATGGGCGGAGTGGACTTAGATTCTGATTGCTTCTTCTTCTAAAAAACAATGTCTAAAACGAATGTTTCTAAAATACTGACTGGCCTAATTTCGAGAGTAGAACTCTCGGACATCAGGCCAGTCAGTATTTTAAAAATATCTGCTTTAGACATTTGTCTTTTAAAAGAAGAAGCAATCAGAATCTGAGTTTGCTCTGTCAAAAAAGAAACTGTACTCTTATTTCTTCCAAGATTTAATCCCGAATTATCCTCGGGTTCTAGGGATTCTTCTTAAGGATTTCCCAATTTCGGTTGGGACGGAGAAGTGACTAGATTTTATGTGGTAGGGATTTTCGTTTTTCCGAAGAAGGAAAACCTAGAAGCAAGAGGTGATAAAATAAGAAGGTTTGTTTATAATGAAATATTGGTCGAATGAGTAAGCATTTGATGTGCGAGTAAATGATGAATTTCAGATGTGATATGATGAATACAACCATTCAAAACTTTCCTATCTTTTGGATTAACGAAGACCGTTGGATAATCAACACCTGTCCTCGGATCACCCAAAGGACCTTGAAAAAAGCAACTGGACATTTATGAGGAAAAGGACAAGAAATTCAAATAAACCAGAATTTTTTATTTTTATTTTTAATATATTGTATACTTGAATTGGAATAAATTGGTGGTTTTTTTTTTTTTTTTTTACATGTCCGCACAAGAGGGGGGAAGGGAGATTCGAACTAGTAATCTTCGTTTCAGTAAACGTGGTCTTAACCGATTAAGCTACTTCTTGGAGACAAATTGTTAGTTGTCTTTGTAATATTTACCGTACTTTTTTACTAACTTATTTTCCTTAGAAGCAGCACTCAAAGAGATTGAGACTTAAGGCAGCAAAGAGCACTTAAATGATCTATAGGTGCAACTTATAAAAGTTTAACCCATTTGTAAGTCAAACGCCAGTGTGAACCTAGGTCATAAATCCTTTCGAGTGGTAATTAATGTATCATAACATTAAACATTAAAGGTGAATATGTTGAAAGTATCCAAAAATATCAAATACTCATCCAATTTTTTTTTTTTTTTAATACACACATTGGTAAAAACCAAGAGTAACAAACCAACTACAAATTAGAGATAACAAGATCAATTCCACCAGCTAAAGTGAGAGTAGTAGAGGTGGAATAGGAAAAGGGAATGCTGCCAATATGAGAGTTGGCTGCGGCCCAACGTGCCACTGAATGAGCACAGAAGTTTGCACTTCGATTAACCTTTCTAGCTTCCCAAAAGGAAGTAGAAGGAATATTGTTCAAAGAAGTCATAATAATGGGAGAGATCTGCCAATCTGAAATTGAAGAAGACTGGTTGAGAGCTTTGATAACAACAACAGAGTCACCTTCAAGGATAAACCTATCAAAATTGAAAGAACAAGCTAAAGAAATAGCCAATTGTGCTGCCAATGCTTCACCCTCATTGACAGAACATAGAGAGCTGATGAGAGATGATAAATGTAAGATTTTCCCCCCCGAGTTTCGACATACAGTTGCTTGAGCTGAGAATGAGTCTCAAATTGCTGTATCAAAATTAATCTTGACCCAGTTTGGTGCTGGAGGAATCCATTTTTCCAATGGAGCAGAAGAAATAGATTGCCAAGCTTGAAAGTGCTCGCATAATTTTATTTATGTGCACCGACACATTTGTGCCTTAAAAGTATGTCCATTATGAAAAGCTTGATTCCTATAGTACCAGAGTATATCACATGCCACCGAAGCAAATATATGAAATTTATGACAATCAGCCTGAGGGATTCCAAGAGAATGACATGGAGAAATGATTAATTTGATCCAATCCACCATAGAGGAGAAATTAAACTTTGTAGAATCCAGCGGCCAAAAAGAATGACGCCAAACAATCCTAGCAAAAGTACAGCTGAAAAAGAGATGATAAAGGGAATCTTCTGCACTCTTACAAAGGGGGCATGAAAAATCCAGATGGACATTAAATAATTGACCCAATCGCTCTAATGTAGGGAGAATATTCCAAACTATTTTCCACAGAAATAAACGAAGCCTATCATTAAGCTGCAGCTTCCAAATAGAATTCCAAAATTGAGGCCGAATTGGAGAAACGAAAGTATTTGTGCTGGATCCAGTGATAAAACTATATGCTGATGAAACAGAGAATTTCCCAGAAGTAGATGGAGTCCAAAGAAAAGTTGGAGCAATTTTGTAGAAATACGAGTATTTAGAATTGCTTGGGCTGAAGAAGATTCAAACAAAGAAGTGACAACAGGAACTTTCCAACTGGAGAGAGTTGGATCTATCAAATCTCGAATGAGAAGAGCTCTTGGATTCTTGTTGGATGGAAACTTAGGTAAAGGCCTGAAAGAAGGAAGAGAAGGAACCCAATTTGTCAACCATATAGAAGCAGTAGAGTTTTTGGAGACTTTAAGACAAGCACCAGGAAAGATGAAATGCTTGATTTTTTGAATACCTTTCCAGATCCAAGAAGAGGAAGAAACATTCGAAGAAGATATAAAATTACCATATTTGATATATTTATTCTGGAGTTGATTAACCCAAAGACAATCAGAATTTGACAACAACTTCCAGCCCAACTTTGAAATAAGGGATAGATTAAAATCATGCATACGTCGAAATCCCAAGCCGCCTTCTTCTTTTGGTAAACAAATAGAATTCCAAGATTTGAAAGAGAGATTTCTAGCTTTGTCCTTCGGAAAACCCCACCAAAATTTTTTGAAAGTTCGATCCAAAGAAGAGCTAATAGAAGTTGGAAGCAAAAAGGAGCTCATGGCATAAGAAGGGATAGTTGCCGCCACTGATTTAATAAGCACTGATCACCCAGCTTGAGATAAAGTCTTGGCACGCCACCCCTCAATTTTCCCAGATACTTTCCCCAAAATATCCTTAAAAGCTGATGTTTTTGCCTTACTAAATAAAAGAGGTAAACCTAAATACTTGGAAGAAACAGATGCTCTTTTGAAAGGGAAAATACCACTAATATTGTTAATTGTAGAGGAGACTGTATTTTTACTAAAATGAATTGATGACTTAGAGCAATTAATAGCCTGTCCAGACCAACAACAGTATTTATCCATACAAGATTTGAGAGTCACAGCCTCCACAGAAGTAGCTTTTGCAAAGAGAATAAGATCATCCGCAAATAAGAGATGAGAGACCGCAGTACAATTACGAGCAATTCTAATACCTTTAAGAAGATCATGAGATTCTTGCCGAAGAAGTAGACGAGAAATAACCTTCGTACCCAAGATAAATAGAAAAGGAGATAAAGGGTTTCCCTAACGTAAGCCTCTTGTAGGAGAAAATTTACCAAACAGGCTTCCATTAATGAGAATAGAAAATGATGGGGAGGTAATACAGATTCTAACCCAATTAACCCAAGTTGGATGAAAACCCAACTTAGATAAAATGGCTAAAATAAAGTTCCATTCCATACGATCAAAAGCCTTTTCCATATCAATCTTTATAGCCATCAAACCTCCTCGTCCCTTTTTGGAGTTAATGACATTAAAGAGTTCATGAGCCATAATAGTATTATCTTGAATACTCCTGATAGGTACAAACGCTGATTGATAAGGTGAAATAAAAAGATGGAGTTGAGCTTTAAATCTATTAGCTAGAATCTTAGAGATGATCTTGTAAATGATATTGCATAAGCTAATAGGTCTAAATTGATGAATTGTAGAAGCACCCAATTGTTTAGGAATAAGGGTTATAAAAGTATGATTGTGAACCTGAAGAAGCTTATTATTCCCAAAAAAATCCCAGATACAGGCAAGAACTACCTCCTTAACAATATGCCAATATTTCTTGTAAAAAAGAGCGGTGAAACCATCTGGACCCGGGGCTTTCGTAGAACCCATGCTATGCAAGACAGAAAATATTTCTTGCTCCGAAGGAATAGCACACAAAGAAATATTAGCCTCATTAGAGATATAAGAATCAAAAAGAGACAGCATTTCATCATCTAAAGTAGGAGCAAAAGAAGAGAATAATTCCTTGAAATGAGCAGTGAAACTGTTACCAATCATTTGCCGTTCCGAGGACCATGTCCCTGAGGGGAGCTTGAGGAAATCGATAGCATTTCGTCGTCGCCTGATGATAGTCGAAGTATGAAAAAACTTTGTATTCAAATCTTTACAAGTAAGCCACACCTCCCTAGATTTATTTCGCCACAAAGATTCTTCCTGAATAAGAAGATCGTCTAAATATTTTTGAAGAAACCCCTCAGTTCAAAAGTGACCGGTGAAGGAGCAGATTGCTGAAGAAAATCAAGTTGGCACAGAGAGGAGGAAATTTTTTTCTGAATATTACCAAAGTGTTGAGAATTCCAAAATTTCAGAGCTGATTTAGTAGCCTTGAGTTTCTTCAAAAGGATAAAAGCACAGGAACCTTGAAAATTTTTTACCCAAGCCCGAGAGATGACAGAGTTACAAGAAGCATCAAAAGTCCAGAATTCTTCAAACCTAAAAGGCCGAGGAAGTGTTAAATCAGAAGGAGACGAGTCCAATAGGATAGGATTATGATTAGAGAGTTGTGCAGGAAGATGGAGAACAGCATAATGAGGAAATAGGTGGACCCATAGAGAGTTCGCAACACCACGATCCAGATGTTCTTTAATAAGATGATGATTTTGACGCTTATTAGACCATGTAAAAGGATTTCCAAAAAATCCTAAATCTATCATACCAAAAGAGTCCAAAAAGCTGCGAAACGGATCAGTAGAAGGACATGCAAACAGTCTACCCCTATATTTTTCATTCTGAGATAAAATAACATTAAGATCTCCTATACATAACCAAGGCCCAAGATAATCCCTTCTCTCATTCAAAATCGAGTCCCAAAAAATTGAGTTATTAAATTTTTCAGGTGGTCCATATATGCAAGTCAACAACCATGGTTTGTTAGGCGGATCCGAGTAACACCAAACATTTATCATATTAACAGTAGAAGAAAAGCATTCTAAATGCACACCATGTCGCCAAGCCAACAAAAGTCCCCCTTTAGAGCCAATAGGGAAAACATGCGACATCAAAAAGTATCCTAGATTATTTAATATTACAATAGCAGTAGCAAATTGAGTTTTAGTTTCAGACAAAAAAAGGATCTCCGGAGAGTGCTTTCGAACCAAACTCCTTAAACTACGAATTGCAGAGGCAAGGATAACCCTATGCAATTCCAGGCAAGGAGTTTCATACTTGAGGAGGAGGCGTCAACGGGCTCTCCCCCAAAATATCCATATCAGACTCAGAAGGGACTGCAGTAGCTTCAATGGGCTGAGTCAAGGCTGCAGGAGAGGTCAACAAATGTCTACCCCTTGAGGCTCTAACAAAACGGCGCATGACAGGACCTTGAGAGATAGCCACAGAAGCTGGAGGAACCGTAACTGGATGAAAGTCCCTGTGGTCAGAAACAACCATAGAAGCTGGCCTAACAAAACGAGGCCCCTGCAAAAGAGAATAAGCTCCACAAACAACAGGTGAAGGAACCGTAATTTTTAGATTTTTAAATATCATTTTTGTACCGGGAGTATGACGATATATTTGATACACATAAGATGAGCTCTCGTATAGAACTACCCTTGCTACATAGCTTTAAACTTATAACATGATACTGAAGCACATAAATATAACATCAATTGAAAAGCACAAAAAGAGATGCAGCAATAAGAGACATATATTAGCTTAAGCTAGAAGAAAAAAATAATCATATGTTCAAGTTGACTACTTGCAACAACTATTTAAAATCACAAATAATTTCATATCAATTACAAAATTATTTCATTTAATAGCAATCAGAATCATGGCTTCATCAAAAGATTAAAGTTACTTGCCAATGATACAATTTCAAAATTTCTATATCTTTCTATAGATATTGCATATATCAGATGGAAGCCAATAGTTTAAAGATTTAAACGATTTTCAAGCAGTACAAAACTTGAAGAAATATTACCACATTTTTTCAAGCATGGTTGAAGCTCAATAGAACTATTACCATCAGTAATCTGCTCGTGGAAAACATTAATGATCAACAAAATTAGATTATGTGAACCATCAAAATTTGGTCACAAGATTCATAACTGAGTTGTTTATACTTGATCTTACCTCCCTCGAAGAGCTGAAAACAAATACCATGGATTTATCAATAAAATCAGACTGCATATCCTATGAATTAGAGCTAGTGACTTCACCTTCTAAATGTAATTGGTTAGTATTGCAATTTTTCATTTTCTCAAAGATTTCGTACAAGGACGTTGTATGTTCATCATCCTCTCGGCTGACAAGTTTATTTAACAACATCCAGCATACTTTCCCACAAGTTCTCATCATCCAGGATTCATAGCATTTTTGTGCCTTCTTCTACACCTGTCGCCTACCTGCTTCCTTGCTTTTCATAATGTCCGTACTTCTTCTTTTAGGGGTCACCATAATTAAAGTCTTACAAAAATCACACCTATTAATGTATTTTTTAAAACTATCAAGTGTATTAATATTTTTCATAAGCTACCAAAATAATGCCGATGTTTCTCTCAGCTGGCTCTCGTCAAGGAAAGGGGCCGTTTGTAGAGGTGAATACTGAATACAACCATGTCTCGAATGGAATATCTTGTCGTCAAAAAATATTATATCCCACCTTCATTTTATAAATTTTGTAAATTTCAAGTAAGGACGTATATAATATATTGGGCCTTCTTCACCACTAACAAATCAAACAAGGAGAAATCAATTGGGCTGCATTACCTTTATCGTACAATGGCCCATTAAGGACGTATATTGGGCCTTCTTCACCACTAACAAATCAAAACAAAAGATAAATCAATTGGGCTGCATTACCTTTATCGTACAATGGCCCATCGCATTAGAGATATCAGGCCCCACGCTGAAGCCCATCACTCCCCGTCGCTGATCTGATCCACTGCTAATTTTGCTCTCAGATTATCAATCAAACAAACCCTTCAACTCCATCACCATCACCTGCAAGACCCACATCTTCATTTTCCAAATCTTCTTCAAATCCTCCGCCATTTTCACCAGAAACCCCTTCTCCTCTTCAGCTGCACCTCTTCCTCTTGTTCAGAGCAACCAGAGATTCTCAACAAACACCGTGGCTTTCTTGTGTATGTGTGTTTTTTTTTACTGACGTGGCGTTTCCCAACACCTAAATCACAAAGGTTCTAGAGGGTTCCGAAGTACGACAAACAGAACGGCGCATATCGAGATCAACGGTCTAGATTCACTCGAAGCTTCAGGATTCTTTTATCCAAAGGGACTGTTTTGCCCTTTTTAATATCACATTTCGGCTTCATTTTCAATAAGTGAAAGCGAGAGAGAGATAAGCCCTTATATTGTGTACCTACAACACCACCTGCTGCGTTGTCTCGGCGTCTCTTATCCAAAAACCCCTCCCTAAACCCTAACGCTCGCCGTCGCCGTTTCCCGGTAAGCATTTCAGATTCCCTTTAGACCCTATCAACCAACCTTCCTTGTTGGTGGTGTTCTTTTGTTGAGATACCAATATGTTGCGTATTGCTTTTGGTTTTTGTTTGGCTTCTTATGGATAACATTTTGTTTCAAAATCTACTTCCCTTGTTCTTTGAGGAGAAAAAAGATGTGGGTTTTTGTTGGATTAAGAGTTTAGTTGGAGAAAGGTGATCATGTCCAGGAATTATGCGGGCATGGTTCATTTTCTGGTGGCTTTCATTTCGGTACAGTGTGCTTAAATGAGATTGAATTGCCTGGGGTTATTGTGGGGATTGAGTGGTTTTGCCTGTAAATATCTCACACTTCATTTTTTTTTTGAGATAATTGAACGCGATACCTAGTTTCTTATTCTCTTCTTGTGTTTTGTGTCTCCTCGCTATTTGTGTTTGTCGAAAATGCTTCATTTTCTTAATAAAGATTGAGAATTTCATGAAAATGTATGGCTATTTTTAATGGTGAATTAAGTGGAAATGTTCCACTATGCCATCGATGAGTACTTGTATTGGAAATTTTGGTGCTTTTTCGTTGTTTGATGTTCTAGGAGAATTGTCGTCATTCTGTCTATTTTTCCGGTGTGAAATTCATTAATAGCCCAGCGTATATTTGTTTTGATGTGGAATGGAAAACTCAATCTTTTATGTTAGCTCGAGCTCATGACTGCTGAAATCACTTATTCAAACTATTTGATGTTACAAAGTTGTAGAAAAATGAACTTAAGTATGCATCCTCTCTCTAACCTTCCAACTCGAATGTTTTGTCGCAGTGCTACCTTTTCTCTCATAATTTTCTGTCTTTTATATTTTTGAGATTACTAAACTGTGGTCACTGTTTTCAGCTTTTCTAGGAGTCGATGGCTACAACTTTTACAGCCATGTCGTCAGTTGGCTCTTTGGCTGCTCCTAGCTGCCGTGTTATGGATAAGAAATTTTCATCTTCTGCTTCCATTTCTTCGTGCTCATTTGTTAGGAGGCAGAATGTGATTTCACGCAGAAATCACTCTCCCAAGATTTGTGCCATGGCAAAGGAATTGCATTTCAACAAGGACGGCTCGGCTATTAAGAAACTGCAAGTGAGTCTCTAGCCAAGACACTGTTGGGTGTTGATTTATTGAGGAGAAGTTTCTACTTTTATATATTTATTTTTTTCTAGTTTCTATAATCTGTTTCTCGTTTTGTTCAGACTGGTGTGAACAAGCTTGCGGATCTGGTTGGGGTTACTCTTGGTCCAAAGGGCAGGAATGTTGTTCTGGAAAGCAAGTATGGCTCCCCAAAAATAGTTAATGATGGTGTTACTGTGGCAAAAGAGGTATACCATGTATTCGTTGTTATAGTGCCAAGGTTGTCCATTGAACTTCAAAAAGCTTTATTCTCTTACTTTTGGGACATTTAGGTGTTGGATTTCAATTATTGTTGAATCTAATGATCAACTGAAGTGGATATGTCTTAACGAAATTATGTCGTGAATATTTTTTTATGTTATGCTGTTCATCTTTTAACATTTTTCTCCCTTGCAATCGCCTAATATCAGCTAGGGTGAGATATTGATGGATTTTGTTTGTCCCATCTTAGGTTGAGTTGGAGGACCCAGTTGAGAACATCGGTGCTAAGTTGGTGAGACAAGCAGCTGCCAAGACCAATGATTTGGCTGGTGATGGAACCACAACTTCTGTTGTTCTTGCACAAGGTCTTATTGCTGAGGGTGTCAAGGTTCGTGTTTTGGTTCATGCCACTGCATTGTTGGAAACTGCAAAACTTTTTTCTTTTATTTTTCATCACATTATGAATGATTTAAATTTTCAGGTGGTAGCAGCTGGTGCAAACCCTGTTTTAATTACTCGAGGTATTGAGAAGACCGCAAAAGCTCTAGTGTCTGAGCTTAAGAAAATGTCAAAAGAGGTAATGTTTGTCTGACTCTGTTTTCTGGTTTCAAGTGTTCGTACTGTTGTCCCATCCATTCTTAGTTATCTTCTTTCTTGGTCCAATCAGTTTTCTTTAATGACGGCAATGGACTGCAGGTTGAAGAGAGTGAGCTGGCTGATGTGGCAGCAGTTAGTGCTGGAAACAACTATGAAGTTGGAAATATGATAGCTGAAGCCTTGAGTAAGGTGGGTCGTAAGGGTGTGGTGACTCTAGAAGAAGGGAAAAGTGCTGAGAACAGCCTTTATGTTGTTGAAGGAATGCAATTTGACCGTGGTTACATCTCACCTTACTTTGTCACCGATAGTGAGAAAATGGCAGTTGAATATGAAAATTGTCAGGTGTGCATTCTGTTAAAGGGATTATCTGTAATTTCTTTTAACCTGCAAGTATTAACATGGCAATAGTATTTGTCAGCGTTGCTAATTGATGCGATTGCTTATTTTTTTTTATTGCAGTTGCTTCTTGTTGATAAGAAAATAACAAATGCTAGGGATCTTGTCAACATTCTGGAGGAGGCTATCAGAGGTGGATACCCAGTTTTGATAATTGCCGAAGACATTGAACAAGAAGCTCTCGCAACTCTGGTTGTGAACAAGCTTAGAGGTGCTCTGAAGATTGCTGCGCTCAAAGCCCCTGGTTTTGGGGAGCGCAAGAGCCAATACCTCGATGACATTGCCATTCTCACTGGAGGTCAGTTACTTACATCATGCTTTTTTGGCTTAATCTTTCTCTGGTCTCTTCTTTGCTGGTTGCTTTGTTTTATTTTTTAAGTATTTTGGTGCATTCTTCTGCACTATTGTTCTTGCACGTTGTTGAGGGATTTCTTCTTCTGGCTTGTAGGAACTGTAATCAGAGATGAGGTGGGGCTTACCTTAGACAAAGTTGGCAAGGAGGTTCTCGGTCATGCTTCTAAGGTTGTGCTTACCAAGGATACTACTACGATTGTTGGTGACGGAAACACACAGGAAGCCGTAAACAAGAGAGTTGCACAGATTAGAAATCTAATTGAGGTATACTTCGATCATCCTCTCTCTCTCTCTCTCTCTCTCTCCCTCTCTGATGCGCTCATTCATGCACAATTAGTGAGTGCATGGTTCGTTTTAATCATTTTCTGGCTAATTAAAATGATATGCTCATGCAGGCTGCAGAGCAAGACTATGAGAGGGAAAAATTAAATGAAAGGATTGCAAAATTGTCAGGTGGTGTTGCTGTGATACAGGTAAATTACCAATGACTGGTTGTAAAGGTAATTTGCTATTGTAAGTAATAATCTTGTGCCTAATCCATTTCCTGTGAACAAAAGGTTGGTGCACAAACTGAGACAGAGCTCAAAGAAAAGAAACTGAGAGTAGAAGATGCTCTCAATGCAACAAAGGTAAATTTATATTACGATTAAAATATACCTGTACAAATAGGTTCAAGGTCATAGGTAAGTCCAAAGCAGCATCAAAGTTTACAATTTGAATGATTTTCAGGCTGCTGTTGAGGAAGGTATTGTAGTTGGTGGTGGATGCACCTTGCTGAGGCTTGCATCAAAGGTTGATGCCATCAAGGACAGCCTTGACAATGATGAAGAGAAGGTAAGCTATTTACTGAAGTTTCAAGCCGTGGGATTTGGAAAATTGTGTGCAAGTCTCATAAACAGAATGCTTTAGGCTCAAGCTTCTTGGATTGGATTAATTGCAGGTTGGAGCAGATATTGTCAAAAGAGCTTTGAGTTACCCTTTGAAATTGATTGCCAAGAATGCTGGTGTTAATGGAAGTGTGGTTAGTGAGAAGGTATATCATCCTCGTTATTGCGGTGTGTTTTGAGTCGCATTTACATTGTACTTGTAATGTACTGACTTAAGAAGTTTTGTTTTTCTTCAGGTGCTTTCCAGTGACAACTTTAAATATGGATATAATGCAGCAACTGGGAAATATGAAGATTTAATGGCTGCTGGAATAATTGATCCAACTAAGGTTAGTGACCATATTGAACTTTACAAGAAAAACATAAGAAGATGGTTTTGACCTGCTTTCGTATGGGGAAGTTTGCTTTAGTTGAAATTTATAGTGAATTTAAGATAGAATGTTTGTTGTATCAGAGTCTCATTCATTAATGAATGGTGTTGAGGTGTGACTAGAGGGTTGTGCATTCTTGTTGTTTCAGGTGGTGAGGTGTTGCCTCGAGCATGCAGCCTCGGTGGCAAAAACATTCTTGATGTCAGATTGTGTAGTTGTTGAAATCAAGGAGCCCGAACCAGTGCCTGCTGGAAACCCAATGGACAATTCAGGTCTCTAGTTTTGCTCATTTGAAATCTGCCATTGATTTTTTTTTTTAAAAAGGAAAAAGGTTATAGGAGAGGATATTTTTCATTTCTAATCCGAATGTAAGAGATAATGAGAGATTCTGTGGGAATGTTTTAAAAAACACGATTGAAAGCGGTTTATTTAGGTAAAGCATGTGCCTTAAAATTGGCATATCGAAACATTTTCAAAGTATTTCAACTTTGAAAGGAAGAAAAAGTTAAATTAATATTAGAAATACAGTTTGTAAAAGACCAAGAAGAAAAAAGAGCAGGGCTATTAATAGCTAAAATTCGAGTTAAACTCTGCCATTGAAATTCATTCATTCATGCCTTCTGATATTCCTTTTCTTGGTTGCATCAGGATACGGCTACTAAGGTGGATTGCTGAGAAAGGTGGATCCTGTGTGGTGTACCCTAAGAGATGTTAGGTTGATAGGGGCTGACGTTTTGTTTTTTATTGCTTGTAAAATCATTTATGTGCCATAAAAAACATAGAGATTCTGGTGAGGCTAGCTTGCCGGATTGCGGCATATTTTCCAGGCTTAAAGAGTAATGCAAATTACATGTTCAACGTTTAATTTTCAGCCTTCATCCCATCCCCCTTAAAGATATTGCATTGATTACGTGGGTGGTGTAGAAAGAAAGTATGCTCGTTGCCATATAGGTCTTACAGATTTAATAGTTGATTTTCAATAAAAATATATATAAAGAAAGATGAGAGAATGGGAAGAGAATAATATGCTGTATCATTTATTCTTTACATTTTAAGAGAATAGTGATATAAAGGCATGTTGTGAAAAGTAAAAAGGTAGGCAGAAACGTGCTTGTGTGAACGTGAAATGAGTGATGGTAGTTACCACTTTCAACTCGAAAGACTGGGTGGTCTACGGGGTTGACAATACTAAAGACTGAGATGGAAATTTGATTTGGACCGGCAAGTTTATTTCCGGCCGGATGTGTGTGTGTGTGTGGAGATTCCAAAGCAACACTGTCTTGCTAAAGGCTAAAGGGTGACCTTTTGACCAACCCAAGTTTGAAATGAAGGGAGGAGTTATTTTAGAGATTATCTTATATTTCTTCAATTAAGTTTAATGTATGTTATGTTATTTTTAAATTTTAAGCGACGCGGTATCATCTACATCATTAAACACCATATAAAATAGAGAATTTTAGTCATGGTTGAGATAGTTACACATTTAGAATCTCATTCCCATGTATTACAAAATATTTATATTTAGAAGTAGATCTAATTCGTTTGAGCTTCATCTCTTTTCAATTGGGATATTAATATTTAATTTATAGCATAATTTAGTCCATGTAGAGATGGCCACGGGGCGCATCTACTACAAAAAAATGAACCCGTATTTCAAGATGTAGAAATGGGTGAACCCAAAAAAAAAAAAATGATATATATATAAGGCAATGTAAAAAAATAGTATTACTGATATGCAAATTGGATGTTTTGGGTGGATGAATTAATGTGAGAAGCGTACAAGTAGGTTACCTAAGACCCCTATTTATTATATTTATATTTAGATTTAGATTTAGTAGGAGAAAGAAATGTCGAGAAAAGTTAATTAGATGAGTAGAGAAAATGAAAGGAAAAGAGAATGAATGAGAAGTGGGAAATAATAAGTAATAAGGGGAGGTATTAAAGGCGTGTATATTTAAATAATAATAATAATAATAAAAAAAAATTATTAAAAGCACTTTACACAAACGTACCGAGAAAGAGACAGAGAGAGAGAGAGAAACCATGGCATACCATAATATCATTCCATGCATGTAATTTGCTAATCTCGCATTGTTGTTCGCGTGCGATGTTGTTGTTGTTATTGTTTGTTCGATTGTATTATGTGAAATTCCCAAATGCCATCTCTCTCTCTCTCAACTCTCTCTTCACTCCTTTGAAAACCGATCCTTCCTCTGCACGCCGCCTATCTTCTTTCTCTTCCTCTCTACCACTTTCACTCTCTCCGCATTCCCTTCTGCTTTTGGTGCTCCATCTTTTGCGCCGACGCCCAGCCATGCCTTCGTCGTCTTCTGTCTAATGCGGCGTCTTCTGTCACTGGTACGCCTTTTGACACATGGGTTTGTCTTTGTTTCTCTGTCTCACTTTTTGCCTCTTACTTTTCTTCCGCATTCCTCCTTCATCGCTTTTGCAGAATTGTTCCATTGGGTTACATATTTTTAAGCTTGTAATTATTTGTGATTCTTGGATTCTGGATTTTGACGATCAGGCTATACTTGGTTTTAGCACATGTGACGATGAACTTGTTGAATTTTGATTCTGATTGTGTAGGAAACGCTCGCAGATTTGGATTTTTTTTTTTGGTATTGGACAAAAGTTGAGGAGATGGGTGTTTAAATTAGTTGCAACTCTGATGACGATGATACTGGCTCCAAAATCTTTTGTGTGCTCTGTTTCTGAGCCGGGGTTTGGCATTGATTGATTTTTTAGTATTGAAAGCTTTTATTTTTTCTCAAAAAAAAAAACACCTGTTGTGTTGGGAGAATTTGATGACAGGGTATGACTTCATCAGTTGATGAATCAATTCAATCTTTTTCTAATTTGGGTATGAAAATTGATAAAATGGCTAAGATAATGGTTTTTTATCAGATGTTGGATTTCTTACCCTGGAATATTTTCTTATTGTAGAATGTGGGTTGCGAATAATTTGTAAATATATTGTTCAGGGAAGAAGGAAGTTGATGATTCTTTAGTTACTTGATTTAGGTGAAGGGTTTTTTTTTTTTAGAATTTTACTCGGCTTAAAAATATGAAAGTGATTTTTTTTCCTTGCTCAATTGAAGAATGAATCTGTTTTTGTCAGGTGGAGCTTGCTTTGTTTGGCAGATTGGATTCTTATATCTTTTGTGATTCACAAAATGGAGGAAAGAGGAAGATACATGGAATTTGATGAATTTGATGAATTTGAGAGGCTACTAGGTGAGATACCAAATGTTACTTCTGCGAAACCACATTCTGAGGAATCTGGACCAAAGATGGTGTCTTTCAACGGAAGCTTGTCTCCTATCTGTGTGAATTCCTGCGAAGAGCCTATCATTGAGAAACTTCAAAACTATGGGAGTTTGGATGAGGAAAAAATCTCAGTGGATAAAATTAAGCAATCATCCATTAAAAGGTTTCAACTAGACGAAATGAATCTGCCGGATGACCAGTCCTTGACATCTGCCTTTGCAGGATTAAACTTTACTGGTGGTGTGGCAGTGGGAGCTGGGAGTCTTTTGGAAAAGTCTAAATCCTTACCCAATCACACCATTTTATTTGATCGTCAATGTCTAAACAGCTTAAAGAAACCAAATTATGTAGATTCACAGAGGACAATTGCCTCTTCTTTCAAATCAGCTAAAGGTGTACCTTGTGGTTTTGATGAGTTTAGTGGGACAAAAGTTGGTCAGGAAAGTTTAAATTTGTTTAAACTGAATGCTGAAGAAACCAAGAAGCGGCAAGGAGACTATTTTCAACAACTTGAAAATTTTTCCACTACTGTGCCATTTGCTCCTGCAGTGCAAGGCTACCAGTTCCTCTCTAATGTGCCAGTCTGTGGTGTGCAATTTCCTGCATTGCCTGATCAGCAACAATTCTTCTTAGATGCACAATCTTTGTTGCCTTATTTTCATCAAGAACAAATAAACCAGCCTCAGATCAGTTGGAGGAATGTAGAAGAGGAACAATATTATAGGATGCATCAGCACTACCAGTACATGCAGCAGC
The DNA here is from genome assembly GCA_013348765.1 of Carpinus viminea. NCBI lineage: Eukaryota > Viridiplantae > Streptophyta > Magnoliopsida > Fagales > Betulaceae > Carpinus > Carpinus viminea. The sequence continues at coordinate 54,640,043 of CP054668.1, read as the reverse complement.
TTCGCAGTCAGGGATTTGAAGCTCAGCATGCTATACAACCACATGGAAATCTCACAGCTAGGCTGATGAGTGAGTGCCCGAGGCAACCATATTTTGAGGTGCCAATCTCTCACCAGATTGAAAAATCTAAACAAGAACCATTTTGGAACAATTATACAAATTATAGGGGTTCAAACCAATCAAATTCTTCCATTCCTTTCACAAATTTTAACGCAATGCAAATTTTGGACAAAGTGACTAAACAAAAGTTTCCTGAAACGTATTCGGCAAGATCACATGGAGTGAACACACTCAAAGATGTGAAGTTTGACTCTGTTGGTGGAAATGAATCACTAACCCATATCAACCAAAATGGGGATTTTCTCTCAAATCATCACCTACCAAGGGCTGGATGCTTTCAGTTGGATAGTTTGAGAGCATGGGGCTTGTCCCATGAAACTAAAGATCTTAAAAGTACTGATATGAAGTATAACTCTGTTGATGAAGTCACTGGAAGAATATATCTCATGGCTAAAGACCAACATGGTTGCCGCTTCTTACAGAAAAAACTTGCTGAGGGCACCCGAAAAGATTTTGAAAAGATTTTTCTTGAGATCATCGATTACATTGTAGAGCTCACGACAGATTCTTTTGGGAATTACCTAATACAAAAGCTGCTTGAAATTTGTGATGAGGCTCAGCTGATGCAAATACTTAGAACAATCACAAGAAAATCTGGGGAACTTGTTAGGATTTCCTGCGATATGCATGGGTTGACTTTTCTCTCTCTATCTCTCTTTCTGTCTCTTTCTCTCTCCCTCTCTATCTCTAACATTTGTGTTATTGTGCAATTAGTAGCTACCGTTTTCGTTTGATATGTTTTAGTTCTCTATTGACTTTTTCTTCCAATCACAGGACTAGGGCGGTTCAGAAGGTCATTGAAACCCTTAAGACTCCAGAGCAGTTCTCCATGGTTGTTTCTGCACTAAAGCCTGGTATTGTAACTTTAATAAAAAACACAAATGGCAACCATGTTGCACAATGCTGCTTGCAGTGTCTAATGCCCGAATACAGCAAGGTAAGGAATGCCTTGTCCAAGTAAGTTTTTCAGTTATTATTTCGCATTAACAGATATGCTTGTCTGAAAAAGATGTTTACTGTGTTTGTGTGAAATTGCAAACAAGCTTACTCTGTTTTGTACACCTGGCCTTCTAGGGTTTGCATCCTCAAGTTGAAAGCGATCAAAGAGTAGGATGGAAGTCGTTCTCTAAGCAAGATTTTATGCTCACATAACAAAGTTAAATATAGCATAGCTTGATCCAAGTTCTAGGTTTATATGGCTATCCAGACTTTAATTTGTACCTCAAAGTAGCCACCTTGATATCTTTTAGCTTTACTTTCATCAAGTGGAAGAGACTATGAAGTTGTTCTTCACAGCATGAGTTTGATGGAACTTAAAGAAATGACAAACTTACTTTTTCCTAAATAAAATAGGACTGCTTTTGTTTGTTGGATCCAAATCCAGAGCAACCAACTATTGTCATGTTTGCAAATGCACTCAAAATATGGATGTTCAATTCTCCCAACCCTGTCAGTACCTTGTTTATAATACTTAGGGTTGAAAGGTGCTAGGATTTATCTGGTTGTAGATGTCTCTTTGTTGGAATCCCACTGTTGACTAGCCTTTGTGTTGGGGACCAGGTGCCTTGCAGCTTTGGACCTGTGCAGGTTTGAAAAAATGAATAAAAAAAGAGCCCTAGGCATCACGGTTGCTGGGAGAGAGGTTAGTCATTGTGGTTGGTTCATGCCTAGCTAACACACAGTTAAGCATGGCCTAACCATAGAGGCTAGTTAACCCAGCCACCTCAGCTGAGCATGGTCCAGTGATTGTGGGTTGGTAACCCAGCTACCGTGGCTGGGCGTGGCTAGGTGAGAGTCCATCCACTGCACTTGGGTCGTGCCCAACTAAGGTGGCTTGGTAACCCAACCACCGCAATTGGGCGTAGCTGGGTGAGTTATACTTTGGGCTTGATTTGTTACTTGTTGTGTCACTTTGTATCATGAAAGATGGCTGAAATATCTAGCACATCTCAGTGGCTTCTTTAGTGTTTTATGCTTTATTGTCCAGTAGCAATAATTTTTAGCCTATGGGTAATTGCTTTTATTTCAATAAACTATGCCTTAAATAGGTGATGTTTGAGTCAAGATTGCTTGTTTACCAAAATTATGCTTTTATGATCATATTTTGTATCTTGTCAAGAAGGAGAATGCCCTGGCATACACTAACTGATATTTTGGTAGTTCTGTTGTTAAAACTATCACAAGTATGGGGGCTTTTGGAAAGTTCTCTTCTTCTTTTTTTGTTTTTTGTTTTTTTGTTTTTTTTTGTTATTTTTTTTTAAAAATTTAAATTTAAAATTTATTATTATTTTATAGAAAGCAGTACATCGGCTCATTCTATTCAGATATCATTGGGAATTTAAATCATTATGCAATTAGCAGAATGTGCTAATTTTCGTTTCTATAGCATTGCAATAGTGTTCATAGCAAACACATTGCACAAATTATATTCAGTATCATTATTTGTGATGATTCCATTAATATGAAAACGATATTCCTTTATCATGTAGCATCTAGTTTATTGCTTTGTGCCTTCCAAGTTTTGAAAAGGAAATTGTAAGGATTCTAGGTCAATGAGTTTTGGCTTAAGTGGCACTTCCCTCCTCTCATAAGAAAGAGGTGAAGGGTAAGGTTATGGATTCAAGACTAATTAGGTGTATGTGTAACTTAGCAATAAAAAAAATATTGTAATGATTCCAATACTTGCAATTTATAATCACCTTCTAACTAAAACTATCATCTTCCATTACTTGATCAACTCCAAATATGGATGCATCTGATGGTATTTTTACTGTTATAAATCTTATAGTATATTCAATTTAGCAATTAAAGGTAATTTTTGGCATTAAATGTAACACTTTTATGCAGTTCCTTTTTGAAGCTGCAACTACTAATTGTGTTGAACTTGCAACGGACCGTCATGGCTGTTGTGTGCTTCAAAAATGCCTTAGCCATTGTGATGGCGAGCAAAGACGCCGTTTAATATGCGAGATTACATCAAATTCTTTAATCCTCTCCCAAGATCCATTCGGGTACTTCATTTTTCCACTTTCTTTTTATTTAAGCATGCTATCGTCTGTCTTTCACATGCGACAAGAACTGGATAATGGTTGCTCATGATTTATATAGTAAAGATATGGCCTTGTACAGAGCAGGTTGGGTAGGACAAGATTGTGTATTTATAATCTCTTTCTCTCTCACACGCTCATATGTGATTATAAATACATACATATATACATGTGTGCGTGTGAGATATATTTTTATTTAAATAAATTTGGCAACAAACAAATATGCCCTTGACTTGATTTTTAGAAACTATGGTACTCTTGAATTTACCAGTAAGAGGAATTGGCACTTACATATACACACCATGTGTGTAGCATGCTTGAGAACCAGTGCTTGGGATCTGAGGGCTCAGTTGCAAACGGGTCACTAGCTCTATTTACTGTTAAGAAACACAATACTGAATGTCTATTGTGTTGCATCACTATTTTGATTTTGAAATTTCAGTGGAACTGTTACAACACTGCATCATTAGGTGATTTAGTGACACTTTAATCTTCTTTATGTGTGTGTCTGAATGTATAATGTTGAGCTTCGGAATCTAAAATTTCTGTTCTGCAGGAATTATGTTGTACAACTTGTGTTTGAGCTTCGGCTTCCATGGGCAACAGAAGATATTCTTGACCGATTAGAGGGTCACTACGCGGAATTGTCGATACAGAAATTTGGCAGTCATGTGGTTGAGAAATGTCTCAAGTATGCAGGTGATGAACACCGCACTCGTCTAATCCAAGAGCTTATTGAGAATCCTCGGCTAGATCAAATTATGCAAGACCCTTATGGAAATTATGTTGTCCAAGCAGCATTAAATCAGTCAAAGGTTAGCAAATACATTGTTGTAAACCATCTTTTGTTTTAAGGAAAACTCCCATCTGAGCAGATTATGCACTACATACATACACACACATCTTCTGTTTATGTGTTGTACCATATTCTATCTGGAATTTCCCTTATGAACCTAAATTTGGTTTCCATTTTTATTGTGATCTACCTTGCAAAGCCATGTTTAGCAAGGTTTTAAGCACAATTATCAATTCTTTATGTGGTCGCAGGAGATTGAAAGCAGGAATTAAAGCATTAAAATTAGGGGATTATGATTGTTTGGTTTTGTTAAGCTACTAATGTATAATAAACCTCAGCATATAACCTCATTGTTGTGATTGCTATGGTTTGAGAAGCACTCTTTTTCTACTATTAAATACGTTTTCTTCAACAAAGGTTTGTTGTGATTCAAAAATAAGAGGATCATTGAGTTTCCAGCCTTATGTCATATGATCTAGAAATTTTTTGTTAGGAACAATAACCTGATATTTGATTAAAGAGCTCCAACATTAACATTAAGAAAAATGAGACCATAATTGCTGTGATGTGACTAGATTCTTTTATGTTTTCGCCAGTTTATTATTTTTATTATGACATATTGCACAGGGAGCTTTTCATACTGCATTGTTGGCTGCCATAAAACGCCATGATCCTGTGCTTCAGACAAGCCCATATGGGAAGAAAGTTCTCTCTAGTAGCGGTTTGAAGAAATAAGTTTTGGGTATGATCACAAATTTTATTTGCCCTAGACATAGCATTTGAGCTTTCTTGGTCTCTTTTTTTTCCTTCTATTTATGTTGGATAAGTCTAAAGTTTTTTTTTTTTAATTGTTTTTTTTTTCACATATAGGTTAATTGTTCAAGAAGAACCTGTATATTCTATAATAAGCAAATGAAGTAAAGTGAGCTGGGCTTTATGGCTTTTGAATTTCAGAATTTGAAGGGCAGAACTGAAAAGAAACAGGTCATCGACACCTTTAACAACTCATCTGAACAAATGGAAGATGATTTTCTTTTTTTTCATTTTTGTTTGTGTTGTCCTTTGGATTTAGTGCAAATCTTGGACAATATGGTATCATATTGTAGGTAGGCAACCTTTCTTTTGCTTTGCATAGAAATAGAAGGAAAGTGAATCTGTAGGGTTCTTTTAGTTTATGGGGGAATTGTACTATTGAATGGATTTTATGCGACAACTCAAGCCTTAATGGGTGGAGGAAGCCTAATTACTATGTTTGAGTATTTTTTTGACAAAGTTTTCCTTCAAATTGGGTTGTAGAGGGAATTTCATTTGCATTGAATTTATATAAGTGAATATCCATAAAAATTTATATAAACAATTTCCTTCACATTGAATTTCATTTGGATTGGGAGAAAATTTATATAAGCAAGTATCCATAGAAAGAAAAAAAATCACATTGAATTTCCTTCTGTAGGCACCCAAAACTAGTTATATGAATAAATTCACATATGAGAATTTGATGATTGAAACATGGCTAGGCAAACCCCTGCATTGGCTTTGTCATTAACTCACATGCCATTGAGAGAGCTAGGCTTCCTTTTCTTTGAACTCATTCAAGGCTCTATTTCTCGTCAAATATGCCAAATAAAGACTTAATGGCATTGATGGCATTTTCATTGATAAATGACTCATCAAACCTTTTCAAAAGAGAGTCGAATTCCTTGGATGTTCTTACATTGGCTAGGTCTGGATCTGTTCGGTTCTCTGTTCCACAGTAGCAAAAATTTCAGACAGCTTGCAGATTGTACTGTTTAAGTAACATTTACTTCTATATCATTGGTTCATTACCTTAAAGTCTTCAAATCCTGATTGCAAGGCATCTTCAAGAGCAGAGAGCCCAGCCTGTATCTGTTTTAGAAAGTATAGATTATAAGAATAGATATATGAAATGACTAGCTCCTTGCAACTAAGTGTGAGTGACAGTAAACAAGCAGGTATCCTTCATCAAATGCAAAATTCATGAGATCATTGAAACTATGCTCTATGGGCCATGGGGATGTGTTTTAGAAAGAATTTTCAGATTAAAGTTAAACAATTTTGAAATTAACATGAGCCTGGCCCTTCTTGTTATTATATGAGAATAGGAAACGAACTAAGCATATCTCTTCTGCATTTTCATGAGCAATGGGCCGACTCTTTGCGAATAGTGTACATTGTCCGTCCATATTCAGCAGCAGGCCATATTTCTGTCCCAAACACCGCACTGCATTCATCTACAACTCCCTAGTAACATTTCAAGCATCTCTTGTTGACAATCCAACAAAAATCAGAGAGTTTACATCTTGGATTCTGGAAAATTGAATATATGCAAATAAACCCATAAAAAAATGTTAATCTGCTGAGAATCCCAATTAGTACATGAATCCTCCTTATATTGAGTCTTGACCAAGCAACTCCCATTAACAATTTCAGTGAGTATGTCAATCAAGTATATAACTATATATACATACTTCATTCTGTCCTTGATAATATGAACAAATTTAGTCCCAAAAATAGAAAGGAAATATAATGAAGAAAGACGAAAGAAAACCTGGTGGCAAGTACTTTACCCCCAACAGTGCACACCCCAGAGTTGTCGGCCGATCCACCCGACGCAAAAACATTCTTGATGTCAGATTGTGTAGTTGTTGAAATCAAGGAACGCGAAGCAGTGCTTGCTGGAAACTCCATGGACAATTCAGGTCTCTAGTTTTGCTCATTTGAAATTCCAGCTCTGCCATTGATTTTTTTTTTTTTCCCCCTCTAATTGAATAAGGAAAAAGTTACAGGAGATGACCTTTTCCATTTCTGATTCGAATAGAAGAGATAATGGGAGATCTTGTGGGAATACTCCCAAAAACACAATTGGAAGCGGTCCATTTAGCTAAAACATGTGCCTTAAAATTGGCACATCGAGACATTTTCAAAGCATTACAACTTTGAAAGGAAGAAAAAGTTAAACTAATATCATAAATAAAGTTTGCAAAAGACCAAAAAGAAAAAAGAGCTGGGCTATTAATAGCTAAAATTCAAGTTAAACTCTGCCATTGAAATTCATTCATTCATGAATCATGCCTTCTGATATTCCTTTTCTTGGTTGCATCAGGCTACGGCTACTAAGATGGATTGCCGAGAAAGGTGGATCCTGTGTGGTGTACCCAAAGAGATGTTAGGTTGATAGGGGCTGACGTTTTGTTTTTTTTTATTGCTTGTAAAATCATTTATGTGCCATAAAAAACATAAAGATTCTGGTGAGGCTAGCTCGCCGGATTGTGGCATATTTTTCGGGCTTAAAGAGTAATGCAAATTACATGTTCAACGTTTGATTTTCAGCCTTCATCCCCACCTAAAGATATTGCATTCGAACACACATCGACTACGTGGGTGGTGTAGAAAGAAAATATGCTTGTTGCCATGTGGATCTGAGATTTAATGGTTGATTTTCAATAAAAATATATATAAATTAAGAAAGATGAGAGAATGCGAAGAGAATAATATGCTGTATCATTTATTCTTTATATTTTCAAGAGAATAGTGATATAAAGGCATGTTGTGAACTGAAATAATGGGAAAAGAAAAAGTAAAAAGGTAGGCAGAAACGTGCTTGTGTGAACGTGAAATGAGTGATGGTAGTCACCACTTCAAACCCGAAAGATTGGGTGGTCTACGGGGTTGAAAAAACTAAAGACTGAGATAAAAATTTGGTTTGGACTGGCAAGTTTATTTCTAGCCGGGTGTGTGTGTGTGGAGACACCAAAGCAACACTGCCTTGCTAAAGGCTAAAGGGTGACCTTTTGACCAAGCCTAGTTCGAAATGAAGAGAGGAGTTATTTTAAATATTATCTTATATTTCTTCGATAAAGTCTAATGTATATCATGTTATTTTTAAATTGTAAGTGATGGGATATCATATACATCATTAAACCATATAAAATAGAGAATCTTGGTCATGGTTGAGATAGTTACACATTTGGAATCCCATTCCCATGTATTGCAAAATATTTAGGAAAAATTACACTTTACTCCCTTGAACTATCCACCATTTGCACTTTTACTTTCAAAGTTTCAAATGTGACACTTCACTCCCTCAAACTTCCAAATTATGGCAATTCGATTACTTTTTTTTTTTTTTTTCCAGAATACTCTCGTCGTATATTTTATTTTATTTAACAAAAAGAAATATGTTAGGGTGGGTCACACATTATGGGGAATTAGTTAAATACGCATAATTTAAAACTTTGAAAGTAAAAGTACAAATAAGTAGATAGTTCAAAGGGGTAAAGTGTATTTCCCCAAATATTTATATTTAAAAATAGATTCAATTCATTTAAGCTTCCTCTCTTTGTGATTGGGATATTGATAACCAATTTATAGCGTAATTCAGTCCACATAGAGAAGGCCAGGGCATATCTACTCCAAACAAATGAACCCAGTATTTCAAGATGCAAGGATGGGTGAACCGAAAAAACCTTAAAACATGCTATATATACATAGGCAATGTAAAAAAATAGTATTATTGATATGCAAATTCGATGTCTTGGGTGGATGAATTAACGTGAGAAGCGTACAAGTAGGTTACCTAAGAAGCTGACCCCCATTTATTAGATTTATATTTAAATTTAGTAGGAGAAAGAAATGTTGTAGAAAAGTCAATTAGATGAGTAAATGATTGAGACTTTAGAGGGAAAGAAGGAGAAAATTAGAAAGTAACAATAATAGAATCTATATACGATTAGATCCAAGCTTCGAAGAACCTAATGGGGCAACTTGTGCAGCATTTGAGGTGGCGCTTACTGTTTGTTTGTAATCCTTTTTTTTTTTTTTTTGAAAAGTGTTTGTCTGTAATCTGTTAGGGATAAATTGGATTAGGGGCTTTTTTTTTTCTATTCAAATAAGGGAAAACAGGTTATAGGACTGACTAATTGACCATAAAAGGGGTGGGCATCCCAACAACATAGCCCACAAGGTACATGCAGTTTGTCATACTCACTATGAAAAAAGGGGCCAATCTTTTGATGACCAAAGAAGGGGTGGTGGATTTTCTAGGGATGGTGGTGGTGGAACATTGGACTTTCCGGTAGCGGGGAAACCGCTTGATAAGAAATCCAAATTTGGTAAGCATGCATTTAATGGCAATATATTGGGGGGATTTGGCAAATCTGGTTATAGTAAGAAACATAGGGTAACAGAAAATCAAAAATATTCAAAATATGATATTGGGAAGTCAAATGCAATGGGTGTTAATGTGGAAAGGGATATGTGGAATTTTTGCATGGAAAGTGAACATAGGAGTAATTTTGAAGGGATGCGTGGGAGCCTTCAAACATCTATCAAGTTGTATGAGAAGGGATTGGGCCACGTCATAGAGCAACGTATTGGGGATGCAATGGGGCAAAGGCGAACGCTTTAGGAGCCCAAGCTGTTATATGGGGCCATATATTTTCTGAGGTGGAGCATACCCTACAAGAGAAGGGGCTGAGGACTAAGGGAGATAGGGGTGATAGTATAAGAAGCCCAAAAAAGATTGTGGCCTTTGGAAAAAAATGAGGCAGAGGGGAAATTGACACACAAGCAAAAAATGCTCAATTGATGGAGGGGTCATTGAGAAGCTTACCAAAAGATGATAAGATACATGGCCCAGGGATGAAGGGCAGGAAGCTGAATTCGTTAGCAGGAAAAAACAATGGATCAGGGATGGCGGTGGCTGCAGTGCAGTCCCGCTAATCGCAATGAAGATAATTAGTTAGAACTGCTGATGGCTTGGGAACCTTCGGATAGTTAGAGAGCTTTGCCGTTTGGTGAAGCAAAAGAAGCCCATTATGGTTTTCTTAATGGAAACCAAACTCTAAGCGAAGATGGAGAGTATTCGGTGTAAGCTTGGTTTTGAAAATATGTTTGTGGTTGATAGCATTGGAAAAAGCAGAGGCATGACTTTATTTTGGGGAGAGGATATTAGTGTTATTATTCAAAACTTTAGCCAACACAACATTAATGGCGTGATTAAAAATTTGGAAGATAAAATGCCATGGAAATTTACTAGATTTTATGGACATCCTGACATAGCAAAAAGGGGTAAAGCTTGGGCTTTATTTCAACATCTTGCACATTTCGCATCGACTCATGGGTATGCATCGGCGATTTTAATAAACTTTTGGAGGATGCTAAAAAATGGGGAGGAGAAGGAAGATCAAATAGCCAAATGTCAGCTTTTAGGTATGCTCTAAAAGCTTGTGATTTATCAGACCTGGGCTATAGAGGTCCGAAATATACATAGAGTAATTGTTAGGATAGTCTGGATTTTACAAAGGAAAGGCTTGACTAGGCGTGCCAAATATGGAATGGAGGAATTTGTTTATGGAAATGAAGGTGGTGGTAGAAACTACCTTGGTTTCGGATCATAGTCCCTTGATCTTGTGTTTGCTGGGGAATTGAATAGAGAGGCACGGGTGTAAGAAGTTCAGATATGAGGCATTTTGGCAACATGAAGAGGGTTTTAACGTGACTTTAAAGAACACATGGGCCCATACATTTGAAAATGACTTTAGCTGGGTGGATTTTGATGCTAATTTGGCAAACTGCCGAAGACATTTTGGTAGTTGGTAGAGGAATCGCAATGGTTCCCTACAGGGGAAAATCGCCTGCCTCCAACTAAGACTCCATGTTCTACAAGGAAGTGAAGATGAAGGGGTGAGTGAGGAAACAAGTGCAGTAAAAAAAGATCTTGAAGTGCTATTGGAGGTAAAAGATTTACTGTGGAGGCAGAGGGCAAAAACTGAATGGTTGCGAAGTGGAGATCAGAATACTAAGTTCTTTTAGTGTGCAAATGCTCGCAGAAAATCAAACTCCATTTATACCATGACAAATGTGGAAGGGTGGGTTGTGTTTGTCGTCGGAGGAGGTACAATTGGCTTTTGTCAAGTATTTTGTTGGTTTATTTACCACTGAAAATGCAGGAAATCTTGTGCTTTGCCTTCAACCAATTATGAGTCAAGTCACAGAAGACATGAATAGGATACTGCTACAGCCCTTTACAGCAGAGGGGGTGCACTCCACACTTCACCAAATGGCCCCTTTAAAAGCTTTAGGTCCAGATGGGTTTCCAGCAGAATTCTATCGAAAAAATTGGAGTGTCGTGGGACGAATATGTGTAAAGCTATTCTTGGGTCTCTCAATTCCGTTATTTTGCCTAATTTTTGAACTTGACGAATGCTGTTTTTATTCCGAAAGTCATGAACCCTGCAAGTGTGATTGATTATAACCCGATAAGCCTCTGTAATGTTAGTTATAAACTCACACCCGAAGCTGATAGTGGAGCAAACTAACCAGACTATTCAGGAGTTCAGAATGGCTCATGGGCGGGAAACATAAGCCATATCTTCACATATAGAATGACATCTTACTTGCTAGAAAGCTCCAGGGACGGGATGGGCAAAGGCCAATTGGGACGCTGCACCGAGGAGAAAGATGGATCGTGTGAGAATATGGGTGGTGGTACGTGACTCTCATGGACACCTGTTGGTGGCAAGAAGTGTAGTGTAGAATGGTGGTCTTGCTCTGACGGTAGTTAAGGCAAAGGCGGCCCTCCTATCAATTCAACTATATCGTGAGATGGGTCTTTCGAAGGTACACTTTGAAGGGATGCAAAATCAATAGTGGATTCCGTCAACTCTGAGTTAGTGGATAGTAGTTGGATGGGGCATGTAATTGAAGACATTAAAGTAGAAATTCAAGTTTTCTATTAGTGGCAATTTTCCTTTATTGGGAGGGAGGGGAATAAAATGGCCCATTTAGGGGCTAAGTATGCAGGAAAGTTTAGGGTGAATCATTTTCAGCTTTCAAAGCCACTGGATTGTTTCCGAGATGCTTTATTAGATAACTCAGTTGAGAGTTATCTATAGATGCACATGTACATTGTAATGATTTCAATTTTGTAAGTTTGTTAATATAGTTGTTGTTAGCTACAAGAAGTTGGAGTTAGTTGTTAGTTGTTAGAAACTTGTTAAGCTTATGATGAAGTGTAAAAATAGAACTTTAAGATTCTTTTGTGATTTTAAGTTGAATATACAAGTTCATTCAATCTCTATGTTTTCAATCTGCATGTTCATCTTGTTCTTGTGTGCTTCTCTTCTTCCTTCTTAGCATTCTTTAGTTACAGATTGCAAAGCTTGATATGGTATCAAAGCCTCTAATCGTACCTATGTTTCTTCTACATTTCTAAGTTCAACTTCAAATGGTAGATATTCCATCCCTTTCCGCTCATCCAAATCTTCTTCCATCTAAACCAAGCCTTATTCCATCTGAATATTCAATTTCAATGGAAAATCAACCACCAACCAGTCACAATCTTCCAAATAATTTGAAGAGAATCCTCTAAACAATTTCCAGAATCAGCCACCAAACAATTTCCAGAATCAATCACCAAATAATTTTATCAATCTTTGTCCAATTGATCCTTCAAGCCATCTGTTCTTCACAGTGGTGACAATCCAGGAATCTTGCTAGTTCCTTAGCCATTGTCAGAAGAAAATTATAACACTTGGAACCGCTCAATGCTTATTGCTTTGAGTGCAAAGAACAAGATGTGTTTCATTGATGGTTTTTTTCCTAAACCTTCAATGTTTGAGAGTTATTACAATGCATGGGTTCGTTGTAATGACTTGGTTGTTTCATGGATTCTCAATTATGTTTCCAAGGAAATCTATCATATTATGATTTACATCACATCCTCTGAAGCTATGTGGCATGATCTTAAAGATAGATATTCACAAAGAAATGGATCTTGAGTCTTCCAACTGCAAAAGGCAATCTCAGTAGTTGCTTAGGAGAATTCTACTGTAAGTCAATACTTCACTAGAATTAAGACTCTTTGGGAAGGACTCAATAACTATAGGCCTATTTCTATATGCAATTGCTACCAGTATGCAATCCATTCTTAAGCTTTGAACGAGTCATGCAATTCTTGATGGGTTTAAATGATAGTTTTCCTACTGTTAGAGGTCAGATTTTGCTAACAAATCCTCTTCTACCCATCAATAAAGTCTTTTTCCTCATCGTTTAGGAGGAAAGACAAAGGGAAATAACTATAAATTCCCTTAGCCATGACACTACTGCACTAATGACTAGAACATTCATGCCTAACCCTACTACATCATCCATGCCTAATCCTCATGCCTCATCCATACCTAATCCTCATGAACCTAGTGCATTCATGACCAAAACTACATCAGCTATACCAGGGTCTAGGTTTTCTAAACATAATTATAAAAATGGTCAACCTATATGCTCTCATTGTGGAGTAGCAAGTCACACTATTGAAAAATGTTACAAAGTTCATGGCTATCCACCTGGATTCAAATTTACTCGAAACAAATCAAACCAATCTGTTCAACACTCGTGCATGGAGATGATTTGACTCAGTTTCATCAGTTAAACATTTCTTCTCAATTAATAATGATTTCTTAGCAATGTCAACAATTGATGAAATTGCTGAAACAATACCCCATCCAATCTCCTCATCCTCATCAGTCCTTTGCTGCAAATTCGGTTGCTAGCACAACAAGTTATCTTCAAACTCTCAATCCTAAATACTTTGTTTTCTGCTTCATTTGTTAACATTGTGCCACATTTAAAGTAGAAAATTAACTCTTGGATTATAGACACTGGTGTAACTTATCACATGATCAACTACCCATCTCTGTTTACTTCAATTACAGCTATAGTTTCAACCCATGTGAAGTTACCTAATGGATCTATAGCCTCTATCACACACATAGGCACTGTCAAACTTTCAGAAGATCTTACATTGACTGAAGTTTTTTGTTCCATCTTTTTACCTTCAATTTGATTTCAGCTAGCAAACTTATTAAAAATCTAAGATGTTGTCTCATCTTTCTTGCTGGATATTGTTTTATACAGAGTTTGTACCATTGAAGAACAATTAGGGTGGGTGAAGAAGAAGTTGGTTTATTTGTTTTGCTGCAAGAGAACAAGGTTTCTGCCCAAGCCCAAGTTACATCATTCCCTTCTTTTCAACAACATGTTTCTTTTAGTTCCATCAAACAACCCTTACATGATGTTTGACACTATAGATTAAGACACCCTTCCATCTCTAGAATAAGGCTGTTACAAAAGCATGTTCTTGATAGTCAATATAAATCTGATAGCATTTGTTCAATCTGTCCAATGGCCAAATAGCATAAACTTTCTTTCTCAGTTAGCAATTATGTATCTTTGTTACCTTTTGATCTCATTCATTGTGATATTTAGGGTCATATGGCCTTTAAGTCAATAAATGGTTTTGTTTTCTTCCTTACAATTGTGGATGATTGTTCGAGGTTTACTTGGGTTCATTTGATGCAACACAAGTCCCAAGTTAGCTCCATTATCAAATCTTTCTTTCAACTTGTTCAAACTTAGTTTAAAACTAAAGTCAAGTGTCTTAGATTAGACAATGATGCTGAATTTAAAATGAAAGATTATTTTTCTGCTCAATGCATCATTTATCAACTTAGTTGTGTTGAAACCCCACAACAAAATGCCATAATTGAAAGAAAGCATCAACGCCTACTAAATGTGAGCTTTAAGATTTCAGTCACATCTTCCTTTAAAATTTTGGGGAGATTGCATACTCACAGCCACTCACATTATAAACAAAATACCTACTCCTCTTCTCTCAAATAAATCACCTTATGAGCTGCTATATTCTGCAATTCCATCATATTCTCATCTTAAAGTCTTTGGTTGTTTAGCCTATATCTCAACTTTATCCATAAATAGAACTAAATTTGATTCAAGAGCTATTCCATGTATTTTCATAGGGTATCCATATGGCATGAAAGGTCATAAATTCTTTAGTCTTCATGATCATTCTACATTTGTTTCCAGAAATGATGTCTTCCATGAAACCATTTTTCCTTTTGCTTCTCACCTAGATCATTCATCATCTATATCTCATGATGATATCATCCCTTCATCCATGCATTTTCCAAATTCTGATACATATAATATCTTAGATTTTCCTATTCATCCAACAATGCTAGTTTCATCTCCTATTACTCAATCACAGCCAATCTTGTCAAGCCCTTCCTTCCAACCATTTATTCCACCTATTATTGAACCTAATACTTCATCAGATTCAATATCTTATGTTGAACAAAACCTGAATCAAATCCTTCATCTAATTCTAGTCCTTTTGTTTCATCTTTTGTTCATAATCAATTGCCTTATCCATCCATTAGAAAATCCACTAGGATCAAAACCAAACCTAGTTACTTGCATGATTATCATTGTAAATTGGTTTCATCTTCTCCATCCCAATATACTGCAATGTCTATAGATTCAGGTAATTCATATCCATTGTCTTCTTTTGTTTCCTATGATAACCTATCCCATTCTCACAAACATTTCTGTCTTAACACCTCACAAATATTGAGCCTAAGTTCTATCATTAAGCTGTAAAATAAGTACATTGGCGTGATGCTATGCAAGCTGAAATTTCAACACTTGAAGCAAACAAAACTTGGATAGTTACTCCATTACCTGCAGACAAGAAGGCCATTGGTTGCAAGTGGGTGTATAAGATCAAGCAGAAATCTGATGGTAGTATTAAGAGGTACAAGGCTAGGTTGGTAGCTAAAGGGTACACTCAATGTGAAAGGCTGGACTGTCATGAAACTTTCTCTCCAATAGCTAAGATGACAACTGTGAGATGTTTTTTAGCTCTTGCAATAGCTAAAGGTTGGTTTTTGCATCAGTTGGATGTGAATAATGCTTTCTTGCATGGGGATTTAGATGAAGAAGTCTATATGACTATGCCTCCTCGGTTTGGTAGCAAGGGAGAGAGTAAGGTTTGCAGACTAACAAAATCATTGTATGGTTTGAAGCAGGCTTCCCGACAATGGTTCTCCAAGTTTTCTGCAACATTAATTGATCTTGGTTTTGCTCAGTCCAAGGTTGATTATTCTCTATTCACAAGACTCAAAGGTTCTTCTTGCATTGCTCTTTTAATCCATGTTGATAATGTAGCTATAGCAAGTAATGATTCCAAAGCAGTTTTAGATTTCATCATTCTCTTCAATGGCAAGTTCCAATTGAAGGACTTAGGACCTTTGAAATATTTTCTAGGCCTAAAGATTGCTAGGTCCATAGAAGGCATTTCTGTATGCCAAAGAAAATATGCCTTAGAGATTCTTAAAGATTTGGGTTTACTTGCTTCTAAGCCTGTTAATTTTCCAATTGAGCAGAATTTAAAATTGTCCAAAGATGAAGGAATTCTTTTATCAGATTTTACCTCTTATTGGAGGTTGGTTGGCAGGCTCTTTTACCTCACCATTACTAGACCTGATATAACATATTTAGTGCAAATCCTAAGCCAGTTTATATTTAAACCTAGACAATCACATTTACATGCTGCCACAAAGATCTTAAGATATGTTAAAAGTTCTCCTACACAAGGTCTCTTCTTTCCAGCACTTTTAGATTATGATTGGGCAGGGTGTGTTGATACTCGAAGATCCATTATTGGTTTTTGCATCTTCATGGGTGGTTCATTGATTTCTTGGAAATCTAAGAAGCAGTAGACAATTTCCAGATCTTTGTTGAGGCAAAATATTGTGCCATGGCTTCTACTTGCTGTGAACTCATGTGGCTGCTCTCTTTGCTTAAAGATTTTCAGGTTTCTCATACAAATGCTGCATTGCTCTTCTCTGACAATCAATTTTCTCTTCACATTACAGCAAACCTGTTTTCCATGAGAGAACTAAGCACATTGAAATTGATTGTCATCTCATTAGAGAAAAAAATCCAACTTCGTTTTATTAAAACATTACATGTTCCTTCCCAACATCAGTTGGCAGACATTTTTACCAAGGGCCTTGGTTTTAAGGACTTCAGTCATTTGCTCTCCAAGTTGTTTGTCAAGAATATTTGTCATCCTCCTTGAGGGGGAATATTAGATAACTCAGTTGAGAGTTATCTATAGATGCACGCGTACATTGTAAAGATTTCAGTTTTGTAAGTTTGTTAATATAGTTGCTGTTAGTTACGGGAAGTTGGAGTTAGTTGTTAGTTGTTAGAAGCTTGTTAAGCTTGTGATCAAGTGTATAAATAGAACCTTCAGATTCTTTTGTGATTTTAAGTTGAATATACAGAGTTCATTCAATCTCTCTATTTTTAATCTACATGTTCATCTTGTTCTCGTGTGCTTCTCTTCTTTCTTGTTTTGCATTCTTTAGTTACAGATTATAAAGCTTGATATGCTTTGTTATAGGAGTTTTCTACTCTAGCTTGATTTTTAATGAGAATCCTTACTATTTGTTTCAATAAAAATAAAAAAATAAAAAAGTTAGATGAGTAGAGAAAATGAAAGGAAAAGAGGATGAGAAGTGGGAAATAATAAGTAATAAAAGGGGAGGTATTAAAGGCGTGTATATTTAAATAACAATAATAATAAAAAAAGAAAAATTAAAAAAAAACATTATTAAAAGCACTTTACACACAAACGTACCAAGAGAAAGAGAGAGAGACAGCGAGAGAGAGAGAAACCATGGCATACCATAATATCATTCCATGCATGTAATTTGCTAATCTCGCATTGTTGTTCGCGTGCGTTGTTGTTGTTGTTTGTTCGATTGTATTATGTGAAATACCCAAATGCCATCTCTCTCTCTCTCTCTCAAGTCTCTCTTCACTCCTTTGAAAACCGATCCTTCTTCTACACGCCGCCTATCTTCTTTCTCTTCCTCTCTACCACTTTCACTCCCTCCGCATTCCCTTCTGCTTTTGGTGCTCCATCTTTTGCGCCCACGCCCAGCCATGCCTTCGTCGTCTTCTCTCTAATGCGGCGTCTTCTGTCACTGGTACGCCTTTTGACACATAGGTTTGTCTTTGTTTCTGTGTCTCACTTTTTGCCTCTTGCTTTTCTTCCGCATTGCTCCTTCATCGCTTTTGCTGAATTGTTCCATTGGGTTACATATTTTTAAGCTTGCAATTATTTGTGATTCTTGGATTCTGGGTTTTGACGATCAGGCTATACTGGGTTTTAGCACATGTGATGATGAACTTGTTGAATTTTGATTCTGATTGTGTGGTAAACGCTCGCAGATTTGGAATTTTTTTTTTGGTATTGGACAAAAGCTGAGGCGATGGGTGTTTAAATTAGTTATTACTCTGATGACGATGATACTGGCTCCAAAGTCTTTTGCGTGCTCTGTTTCTGAGCCGGGGTTAGGCATTGACTGGTTTTTTAGTATTGAAAGCTTTTATTTTTTCTCAAAAAAAAAAAAAAAACACCGGTTGTGTTGGGAGAATTTGATGACAGGGTATGACTTCATCAGTTGATGAATCAATTCAATCTTTTTCTAACTTGGGTATGAAAATTGATAAAATGGCTAAGATGATGGTTTTTTATCAGATGTTGGATTTCTTTAGTCCTTGTTGGGAAAAGAACCCTGGAATGTTTTCTTATTGTAGAATGTGGGTTGCAAATAATTTGTAAATATATTGTTCAGGGAAGAAGGAAGTTGATGATTCTTTAGTTACTTGATTTAGGTGAAGTTTTTTTTTTTTTTTGAATTTTACTCGGCTTAAAAATATGAAAGTGATTTTTTTCCCTTGCTCAATTCAAGAATGCATCTGTTTTTGTCAGGTGGAACTTGCTTTGTTTGGCAGATTGGATTCTTATATCTTTTGTGATTCACAAAATGGAGGAAAGAGGAAGATACATGGAATTTGATGAATTTGAGAGGCTACTAGGTGAGATACCAAATGTTACTTCTGCGAAACCACACTCTGAGGAATCTGGACCAAAGATGGTGTCTTCGAACGGAAGCTTGTCTCCTATCTGTGTGAATTCCTGCGAAGGGCCTATCATTGAGAAACTTCAAGACTATGGGAGTTTGGATGAGGAAAAAATCTCAGTGGATAAAATTAAGCAATCATCCATTAAAAGGTTTCAAGTAGAGGAAATGAATCTGCCGGATGACCAGTCCTTGACATCTGCCTTTGCAGGATTAAACTTTACTGGTGGTGTGGCAGTGGGAGCTGGGAGTCTTTTGGAAAAATCTAAATCCTTACCGAATCACACCATTTTATTTGATCGTCAATGTCTAAACAGCTTAAAGAAACCAAATTATGTAGATTCACAGAGGACAATTGCCTCTTCTTTCAAATCAGCAAAAGGTGTACCTTGTGGTTTTGATGAGTTTAGTGGGACAAAAGTTGGTCAGGAAAGTTTAAATTTGTTTAAACTGAATGCTGAAGAAACCAAGAAGCGGCAAGGAGACTATTTTCAACAACTTGAAAATTTTTCCACTACTGTGCCATTTGCTCCTGCAGTGCAAGGCTTCCAGTTCCTCTCTAATGTGCCGGTCCGTGGTGTGCAATTTCCTGCAATGCCTGACCAGCAACAATTCTTCTTAGATGCACAATCTTTGTTGCCTTATTTTCATCAAGAACAAAGAAACCAGCCTCAGATCAGTTGGAGGAATGAAGAAGAGGAACAATATTATAGGATGCATCAGCACTACCAGTACCTGCAACAGCTTCACAGTCAGGGATTTGAAGCTCAGCATGCTATACAACCACATGGAAATCTCACAGCTAGGCAGATAAGTGAGAGCCCGAGGCAACCATATTTTGTGTTGCCAATCTCTCACCAGATTGAAAAATCTAAACAAGAACCATTTTGGAACAATTATACAAATTATAGGGGTTCAAACCAATCAAATTCTTCCATTCCTTTCACAAATTTTAACGCAATGCAAATTTTGGACAAAGTGACTAAACAAAAGTTTCCTGAATCGTATTCGGCAAGATCTCATGGAGTGAACACACTCAAAGATGTGAAGTTTGACTCTGTTGGTGGAAATGAATCACTAACCCATATCAGCCAAAATGGGAATTTTCTCTCACATCATCACCTACCAAGGGCTGGACGCTTTCAGTTAGATAGTTTGAGATCATGGGGCTTGTCCCATGAAACTAAAGATCTTAAAAGTACTGATATGAAGTATAGCTCTGTTGATGAAGTCACTGGAATAATATATCTCATGGCTAAAGACCAACATGGTTGCCACTTCTTACAGAAAAAACTTGCTGAGGGCACCCGAAAAGATTTTGAAAAGATTTTTCTTGAGACCATCGATTACATTGTTGAGCTCATGACAGATTCTTTTGGGAATTACCTAATACAAAAGCTGCTTGAAATTTGTGATGAGGCTCAGCAGATGCAAATACTTCGAACAATCACGAGAAAATCTGGGGAACTTGTTAGGATTTCCTGCGATATGCATGGGTTGACTTTTCTCTCTCTCTCTCTCTCTTTCTGTTTCTGTTTCTCTCTCCCTCTCTATCTCTAACATTTGTGTTATTGTGCAATTAGTAGCTACTGTTTTCGTTTGATATGTTTTAGTTCTCTATTGACTTTTCTTCCAATCACAGGACTAGGGCGGTTCAGAAGGTCATTGAAACCCTTAGGACTCCAGAGCAGTTCTCCATGGTTGTTTCCGCACTAAAGCCTGGTATTGTAACTTTAATAAAGAACACAAATGGCAACCATGTTGCACAATGCTGCTTGCAGTGTCTAATGCCCGAATACAGCAAGGTAAGGACTGTATGCCTCGTCCAAGTAAGTTTTTCAGTTATTCTTTCGCATTAACAGATATGCTTGTCTGAAAAAGATGTTTACTGTGTTTGTGCGAAATTGCAAACAAGCTTACTCTGTTTTGTATACCTGGCCATTTACGGTTTGCATCCTCAAGTTGAAAGCGATCAAAGAGTAGGATGGAAGTCTTTCTCTAAGCAAGATTTTATGCTAACATAACAAAGTTAAATATAGCATAGTTTGATCCAAGTTCTGGGTTTATATGGCTATCCAGACTTTAATTTGTACCTCAAAGTTGCCACCTTGATATCTTTTAGCTTAACTTTCATCAAGTGGAAGAGACTATGAAGTTGTTCTTCACAGCATGAGCTTGATGGAACTTAAAGAAATGACAAACTTAATTTTTCCTAAATAAAATAGGACTGCTTTTGTTTGTTGGATAAAAATGCTGAGCAAATTGTCATGTTTGCAAATGCACTCAAAATATGGGTGTTCAATTCTCCCAACCCTGTCAGTACCTTGTTTATGATACTTAGGGTTGAAAGGTGCTAGGATTTATCTGGTTGTAGATGTCTCTTTGTTGGAATCCTACTGTTGACTAGCCTTTGTGTTGGGGGCCAGGTGCCTTGCAGCTTTGGACCTGTGCAGGTTTGTTGTTGTCATGTTAGTCTACTATTGACTAGCCTTTGTTTTTTTTAAGTAATTGTTTGTTCCCAAGGGAAGGGTAATGAGATATTCGAACTAGTGACTTTCGCTTCACGAGGCATAATACATACTTCATTGAGCTACTCCTTAGGGACACATAAATAATTCATGTTACATTTGGTAAGTGTTTTGAAATGCATTTTGGGGTTTTTGTGTTCAAAAAAAGTGTTTTCTATTTTTGATTTCAAGAAACTGTTTTTGATTATTGGGGTTGAAAACTTATTTGGCAAATTTTTCGAAAAGTGTTTTTGGAAATTGAAAAAGCAAAAAATATTTGGATGTAATGGTGAAAAACATTGTTGACATATGGGTCCAATATGATACAAGAGCCCTCTATGCCTTACCATATTTTGACATTACATCCCTCCTATAAAAATTGAAATAATTGGTAGAAATGTAGAAATTTGAAAAAATGAAAAATAAAATAGTCCTAGCCATCACGGTGGCTGGGAGAGAGCCTACTCATCGTGGTCGGTTCATGCCTAGCTAACACCATGGTTAGGCCATGCCTAACCATAGAGGCTAGTTAACCAGCCACTACAGTTGAGCATGGTGAGTAGGGCTGGGTATCGATCATATCGGTCCGGTTAATAGGGTTACCGATTACCGACCGATAAGCTCATCGATTAACCAATTCTTGATCGATTACCGACTGATAAGCTATCGGTTAATCGGTCATATCGGTAATCGGTTAAATGGGCCGGTTAAACCGGTTTTTGTTAACTTTTTATTGAACTTTTTACTAGTTGCTAATTGGGCAAAAATTAGTTGTTTTAAGAGCTCAAATACTTTTTGTTGGACTAAAGCCTAAAATAACTTATAAAAATTAGTTGTTTTGGCCTTTTGGGGGCCTAAATATATATATGGCTAAAATAGTTTATTGAATCTTTTTTTATATTGATCAACTATATCTTTTTTATATTATAAAATAAAAATCAAAAGAGTAAAAAGTATAAAATTATAAAAATATTAAAAATATTAATCAGTCATATCGGTTAACCGATAATAAATTCTTGACCGACCGATAAGCTTATCGGTATGAATTTTTTAACCGATTACCAACCGATAAATATCGGTTACGGTTATAACGGTTCGGTTAATATCGGTAATGCCCAACTAAGGTGTCTTGGTAACCCAACCACCGCAATTGGGCGTAGCTGGGTGAGTTATACTTTGGGCTTGATTTGTTACTTGTTGTGTCACTTTGTATCATGAAAGATGGCTGAAATATCTAGCACATCTCAGAGTGGCTTCTTTAGTGTTTTATGCTTTATTGTCCAGTAGCAATAATTTTTAGCCTATGGGTAATTGCTTTTATTTTAATAAACTGTGCCTTAAATAGGTGATGTTTGAGTCAAGATTGCTTGTTTACCGAAATTATGCTTTATGATCATATTTTGTATCTTGTCAAGGGGGACAATTCTCTGGCATACACTAATTGATAATTTGGTAGTTCTGTTGTTAAACTATCACAAGTATGGGACTTTTGGAAAGTTCTCTTTTCTTTTTCTTTTTTTTTTTTTTTTTTAATTTTTTTTATAGAAAGCAGTACATTGGCTCATTCTATTCAGATATCATTGGGAATTTAAATCATTATGCAATTAGCAGAATGTGCTAATTTTCATCTCTATAGCATTGCAATAGTGTTCATAGCAAACACATTGCACAAATTATATTCTGTATCATTATTTGTGATGATTCCATTACTATGAAAACGATATTCCTTTATCATGTAGCATCTAGTTTATTGCTTTGTGCCTTCCAAGTTTTGAAAAGGAAATTGTAAGGATTCTAGGTCAATGAGTTTTGGCTTAAGTGGCACTTCCCTCCTCTCATAAGAAAGAGGTGAAGGGTAAGGTTATGGATTCAAGACTAATTAGGTGTATGTGTAACTTACCAATAAAAAAAATATTGTAATG
Organism: Carpinus viminea; assembly: GCA_013348765.1. Lineage (NCBI taxonomy): Eukaryota > Viridiplantae > Streptophyta > Magnoliopsida > Fagales > Betulaceae > Carpinus > Carpinus viminea. The sequence goes on along the minus strand of CP054668.1, from coordinate 54,616,838 downwards.
ATTCCAATACTTGCAATTTATAGTCACCTCTTAACTAAAATTATCATCTTCCATTACTTGATCAACTCCAAATATGGATGCATCTGATGGTATTTTTACTGTTATAAATCTTATAGTATATTCAATTTAGCAATTAAAGGTAATTTTCGGCATTAAATGAAATACTTTTATGCAGTTCCTTTATGAAGCTGCAACTACTAATTGTGTTGAACTTGCAACGGACCGCCATGGTTGTTGTGTGCTTCAAAAATGCCTTAGCCATTGTGATGGCGAGCAAAGACGCCGTTTAATATGTGAGATTACATCAAATTCTTTAATCCTCTCCCAAGATCCATTCGGGTACTTCATTTTTCCACTTTCTTTTATTTAAGCATGCTATCTTCTGTCTTTCACATGACAAGAACTGGATAATGGTTGCTCATGATTTATATAGCAAAGATATGGCCTTGTACAGAGCAGGTTGGGTAGGACAAGATTGTGTATTTAAAATCCCTTTCTCTCACACACACATATGTGATTATAAATACATACATATATACATGTGTGAATATATGGTACTCTTAAATTTACCAGTAAGAGGAATTGGCACTTACATATACACGCCATGTGTGTATCATGCTTGAGAACCAGTGCTTGGGATCTGAGGGCTCGGTTGCAAATGGGTCACTAGCTCTATTTCCTGTTTAAGAAACACAATACTGAACGTCTATTACGTAGCATCACTATTTTGATTTTGAAATTTCAGTGGTACTGTCACAACACTGCATCATTAGGTGTTTTAGTGACACTTTAATCTTCTTTATGTGTGTCTGAATGTATAATGTTGAGCTTGGAATCTAAAATTTCAGTTCTGCAGGAATTATGTTGTACAACTTGTTTTTGAGCTTCGGCTTCCATGGGCAACAGTAGATATTCTTGACCGATTAGAGGGTCACTACGCGGAATTGTCGATACAGAAATTTAGCAGTCATGTGGTTGAGAAATGTCTCAAGTATGCAGGTGATGAACACCGCACTCGTCTTATCCAAGAGCTTATTGAGAATCCTCGGCTAGATCAAATTATGCAAGACCCTTATGGAAATTATGTTGTCCAAGCAGCATTAAATCAGTCAAAGGTTAGCAAATAGATTGTTGTAAACCATCTTTTGTTTTAAGGAAAACTCCCATCTGAGCATATTATGCACTACATACATACACACACATCTTCTCTTTATGTGTTGTCCCATATTCTATCTGGAATTTCTTTATGGACTTAAATTTGGTTTCCATTTTTATTATTATCTACCTAGCAAAGCCATGTTTAGCAAGGTTTTAAGCACGATTATCAATTTTTTATGTGGTCGCAGGAGATTGAAAGCAGGAATTAAAGCATTAAAATTAGGGGATTATGATTGTTTGGTTTTGTTAAGCTACAAATGTATAATAAACCTCAGCATATAACCTCATTGTTGTGATTGCTATGGTTTGAGAAGCATTCTTTTTCTACTAGTAAAAACGTTTTCTTCAACAAAGGTTTGTTGTGATTCAAAAATAAGAGGATCATTGAATTTCCAGCCTTATGTCATATGATCTTCTAGAAATTTTTTGTTAGGAACAATAACCTGATATTTGATTAAAGAACTCCAAGATTAACACTAAGAAAAATGAGACCATAATTGCCATGATGTGACTAGATTCTGTTATGTTTTCGCTAGTTTATTATTTTTATTATAACATATTGCACAGGGAGCTTTTCATACTGCATTGTTGGCTGCCATAAAACGCCATGATCCTGTGCTTCAGACAAGCCCATATGGGAAGAAAGTTCTCTCTAGTAGCGGTTTGAAGAAATAAGTTTTGGGTATGATCACAAATTTTATTTGCCACAGACATAGCATTTGAGCTTTCTTGGTCTTGTTTTTTGTTTTTTGTTCCACATATATGTTTAATTGTTCGAGAAGATCCTGTATATTCTGTAATAAGAAAGTGAAGTAAAGTGAGCTGGGCTTTATGGCTTTTGAATTTCAGAATTTGAAGGGCAGAACTGAAAAGAAACAGGTCATCAACGCCTTTAACAACTCATCCGAACAAATGAAAGATGATTTTCTTTTTTCATTTTTGTTTGTGTTGTCCTTTGGATTTAGTGCAAATCTTGGACAATATGGTATGATGGTATCATATTGTAGGTAGGCAACCTTTCTTTTGCATTGCATAGAAATAAAAGGAAAGTGAATCTGTAGGGTTCTTTTAGTTTATGGGGGCATTGTACTATTGAATGGATTTTATGCGACAGCTCAAGCCTTAATGGGTGGAGGAAGCCTTATTACTATGTCTATAAGTTTTTTTTGACAAAGTTTTCCTTCAAATTAGGTTGTAGAGGGAATTTCATTTGCATTGAATTTATATAAACGAATATCCATAAAAATTTATATAAACAAATTTCCTTCACATTGAATTTCATTCAGATTGGGAGAAAATTTATATAACCAAGTATCCATAGAAAGAAAAAAAATCACATTGAATTTCCCTTCTGTAGGCACCCAAAACTAGTTATATGAACAAATTCACATACGAGAATTTGATGATTGAAACATGGCTAGGCCAACCCCTGCATTGGCTTTGTCATTAACTCACATGCCATTGAGAGAGCTTGGCTTCCTTTTCTTTGAACTCATTCAAGGCTCTATTTCTTGTCAAATATGCCAAATAAAGACTTAATGGCATTGATGGCATTTTCATTGATAAATGACTCATCAAACCTTTTCAAAAGAGATTCGAAATCCTTGGATGTTCTTACATTGGCTAGGTCTGGATCTGTTCGGATTCTCTGTTCCACAGTAGCAAAAATTTCAGACAGCTTGCAGATTGTACTGTTTAAGTAACATGTACTTCTATATCATTGGTTCATTACCTTAAAGTCTTCATATCCTGATTGCAAGGCATCTTCGAGAGCAGAGAGCCCAGCCTGTATCTGTTTTAGAAAGTATAGATTATAAGAATAGATATATGAAATGACTAGCTCCTTGCAAAGAAGAAGGTATCCTTCTTCTTTACTGTGTGAGTGACAGTAAAGAAGAAGGTATCCTTCATCAAATGCCATAATCAATACAAGAAGTAGCATAATCAACCCTTATGAGATGAGATGTTCTTCCTAGTCAGGCATTGAGCTAGAATAGAGACAGCGTACTGAGAAAAAGCTACCCAACTCTAGATGAGGCAAAAAAAAATCAGATTGGGAATTTTAGTTTAGCCAGTTTTTATGTGGGTTCAGAAAGTCATGAGAACTAGCCTGCTAGGTCATAATTTGCAAAGTTTAATGATGTGAACACCACTGAGAACAAATGAGCAGAAGAAACGCCTAACTAATCAATGTTCTATTCCTGCAAACAAGATCACTACCTGATTAAGCTTGGAATAACAACAAGCGACATTGTAACTTGCGACTGAAGCTTCAGCTAGCTCTGGTTTTGATCCCAATACAGACTCAAACCTTTCTAGTGCTTCCTCATATTTGGCATTCCTTTACCATTAACAAAGAATATTAACATCATAGAAAAAAGAAAGAAATAAAGAAAAAGTGAAAGAGTTGAAGAAAAGAGTAATAGAAAATAGAGAATATTAGGCTAATGGATTTTCACTTTACCAGCGGAGGGAAAAAGAGAAATAACAAGGTAAAAAAGCTAAAAATGTGTATATTCTAGTCCACATAAGGCTATTATAGGGCTCAAAGTCATGAAAAGTGAAATCCTTTAGATAAATTTTCAGGGACACCAACAAATCAAAACAAGCTTAGGAAAGATCAAGCAGGATGATCAGGTCTTACTTGTAAAGTTGCAGTCCATCACGAAGGTCCTTTGCCCTGAGCTCTTTCTGTTCCTTTTTTCTCAAGGAATTTTGCATCTGAAATATTTATGTTTTAATGAAAAGGGAATTGAGGAAGTAAAAGGGCCTAAGTGTTCTAGCATGCAATTTCAGTTTGATATTAATTGCCATTTTGAGAAGGGGCATACATACTTGGATTTCCCTCACTCTGTTACTAATTACGCCAGAGTTTCTCTCAGCTCTGATAATCTCCTTTTCTGTTAATTCGCCTCTTTCCTCTTGCTTCCCTGACAAACATTTAATTCACAGCAGCCTCAGATCAGGATGCAAAATTCATGAGATCATTGAAACTATGCTCTATGGGCCATGGGGATGTGTTTTAGAAAGAATTTTCAGATTAAAGTTAAACAATTTTGAAATTAACATGAGCCTGGCTCTTGCTGTTGTTATCATATGAGAATGGGAAACGAACTAACCATATCTCTTCTGCATTTTCATGAGCAATGGGCCGACTCTTTGGCGAATGGTGTACATTGTCCTTCCATATTCAGCAGCAGGCCATATTTCTGTCCCAAACACCGCACTGCATTCATCTACAACTCCTTAGTAACATTTCAAGCATCTCTTGTTGACAATCCAACAAAAATCACAGAGTTTACATCTTAGATTCTGGAAAATTGAATATATGCAGATAAACCCATAAAAAAATATTAATCTGCTGAGAATCCCAATTAATGCATGAATCCTCCTTATATTGAGTCTTGACCAGGCAACCCCCATTAACAATTTCAGTGAGCATGTCAATCAAGTATATATAAATACTTCATTCTATCCTTGATAATATGAACAAATTTAGTCACAAAAATAGAAAGGAAATATAATGAAGAAAGACGAAAGAAAACCTGGTGGCAAGTACTTTATCCCCAACAGTGAACACCCCAGAGATTGTCAGCCGATCCACCCGACGCAATCGCATCTATGTAAGTCCCACCGTCTCGGCCCTTGGCGAATTTCAGGCCATATGGCTGCACCAGCTCCACCTCATACTCTTCATACTGTTCTTCGTCTCCATCTCCCCCTTCGCTTCCACTCTCCGATTTCGACGTCGGGGACTCAGTTTCCGATGCTTTTACGATCAAGATCAACGGTTTGAGCAAATGGGTATGTGAGAAACCGGTTGAAGTGCTCAGAAACGAGTGGTTCTTGAATGAGGAATGGTTGGTTTGGCAAAACGCAGCTGGGATTCGCCTGGTTTTGGTAATTCTTGGCAATGGCGGTGAAGAGTAGAGAGAAGGATGACTACTTGGAGCTAAAGACATGGTGGGTCTGTTTACTCCTCAGTTTGAGTTTGGCTTGGTTGAGTTTTCAGAGCTCAGAGCAGAGGTGAAGAAGCTGTTTGAACGTTGCCATTTGGTCTCGAAGAAAGAGGTTTGGATTACAGGTACTTTCACTAGTGGCTCTCGAAGGCCGTTGTGTTCTGTTCGATGATGTCTTGCCACGTGTCACTTAGGGTTGCTTCTGCATATTGTTTCTTTTTTCCACTTGTAGGCATTTCACCTTCCAATATCCCAATTCCCAAGCAATTTTATTTTTTGGATTGTTAGTACTTCAGCCCCATGAATATGAGAGAGCTTAATTTTATGAGAGCATACTTATTTTAGCAAGTTTAAGGCAATCTCTTTCTTATATTTTTTATTCGAATTATTATTTGCTTAGAATTTGAATCTATATTGAAATGACCTCTCTTTGAGAATTCGACACCAACCTAAATTGTGCACTAACGTGGCACTGTTATGTTAGCAAAAACAATTTCCACGTCCTTTCCTGATCGGCACCATAAGACGGTGGACGAGACCATTGAACCACCTTTATGACTCCCAAGTGGTGCAACTATATATCCTAAAGAGTTTGGTTGGAATGACGACCACCCATGAGATTTGCTAACGTGGCACTACCTCCGCAACGCACTACCATTTCAACACGCAAGTCGTAGATCCTTGGAACATTCGTTTTTAAATTTTAAATTCTTTGTATCAGACTTTGGCTTCCTTCCAAAAGATTTCTTCTCTTTCCTTTAATCTAACGTAAACCATGATTCCATGAATAGTGCATGGCTGAGTGGGAGGCCTAGCGTACGTTATCCCTTTCAAAGAAAGATGAGAAAAAATCAAAGTCAAAATTTGAGTAAACTCATAGAGACAAAATTTGGTGGTTTCCAGCCTCTTTAGTCTTTCCTTCACCACCGATTGTCAAAAGGCTATTACTAATTTACTACTACTGCACATGGGCTTCAAGTTGATTTCTTCTCTTTTTCTTTAATCTAATTGTTGTGACAAATGTAAATCCAAGATCAACAAAGAAATAGGAAAATGCAGAATATAAAAACAACACAGCCATAAGACACCAAGATTTAAGTGGTTCGGCAAAATATGCCTACATCTGAAGACGGAGACGATCCAAGAGAAATTCAATATCAAAAGGTGAAGTACAAAGTGTGGTACAAACAAAACCACTCAAACTCAAAAACCCTAATACACCCAATCTCACAAATACACAAAAGAGAATTAAATACAGAAGAGAAAATATTCTCTAAAATTCTTTAAGCTTAAAAGCACTACAAAAGTGAGATCAAACCGATGAAAAATGGGTGTATATGTTTCTGCAACAAAGTGTCTCTTCTTCCTCACGGAGCTGCTCTCTCTGTCTGCTGTCTTTTTCTCTCTGTTTTTAGCAAAATAGCCGAATGGCTGTTTTAGTTCAAAGGCCAAGCTTCTTCTAGAAGCCAAGTTAAATGCTGCTGCCTTCCTTTTATTAATGGCCGGATGAATGTCTCTCAACCAACAAGGGTAGGTGACAAAGCTTCTAGAAAACCTTAATGAAAGAGAGATATAGTCATGCGTGTGAGAGAAACACAAATCAACAAAATGGGGGGCCCACCGGTAAGACTTGTGAAAAACAAGTCACCACTCTACACTAACGGCGAACCAAACATGGTATGAAATCAAACGTAAACCATGATTCCATGAATAGTGCATGGCTGATGGTCGAGTGGGAGGCCTTGCGTTACGTTATCCCTTTCAAAGAAAATGAGAAAAAATCAAAGTCAATGTCCACTACCACACACGGACTTCAAGTTTTCAAGCGACATGATTTGAGTAAATTCATTCCATGGAAATGAAAGAGACAAGGTAATGTCCACTCCAGCATCTTTCCTTGACTTGACTTCAATACAACACGATGAGCAGCAGTGCAGCATGTGATCGAACCCCCTTTTTATCGCACTCATCTCAACAAACAAGCAGGCGAAGAACAAAGACAATGGCCAAAATGAGACTGCTACTACTACTAGGCTTCCTCATCTTCTTTACCCCTTCCCTCTGTTGTCCTGAATATCAGAAACAAGCCCTTCTCCAGTTTAAAGCTTCTCTCATCAAAGCAGCCAATGGTTCCTCATCAGAAAGCCAGTTGGTTGATTTAGAATCATGGAATTCTACTTCAGATTGTTGCCATTGGAACAGGGTCATTTGCAGTTCTCGCTTAGATTCAAGGAATGTTATTGCTCTATATCTTGACTCCCTTTTTGCCATGCAATTTCCGGAGCCAACAGTGGTGACTTCCATCATCTTGGCACCGCTCTTCCGCATTACAAGCTTGATGATGCTTGACATTTCATCGAATCAAATACAAGGAGAATTGCCAGGCAGCGGATTTGCTAATCTGAGCAAATTGGTGTATCTTGACATGATGCTGAATGGCTTCAGCGGCTCCATTCCCTCTCAACTTTTTCACTTGAGGCATCTTCAATATGTTGATATGAGTAGTAATTCTTTCCATGGTATTCTAAGTGGGGAAGTGGGGTCTCTTCAAAACTTGAGAGTATTGAAGTTGGATGATAACTTTCTTGGTGGAAACATCCCTAAGGAGATGGGAAAAATAACAAAGTTGCAGCACTTGTTTCTTCGCGGCAACAAGTTCTCTGGTGGGATTCCACCTTCATTTCTCCACTTAAAGGAGTTGGAAGAATTGGACTTGAGAGACAATTTATTGTCAATGGAGATTCCTCTTCATATCGGCAATCTATCCAACATGACCAGTTTGGCCTTGAGCAACAACAGGCTGACAGGTAGAATCCCATCATCCATTCAGAACTTGGCAAAGTTGGAAACAATTCAACTGGAAAACAACTTGCTCACTGGAGAAATTCCGTCCTGGCTGTTCAATATTAAAAGCCTGAAGAATCTTGTTCTCGGAGGGTCGAATAATCTGACTTGGAATAATAATGATGCAAAGATGGTGCCAAAGTGTAGGCTTTCTCAATTGTCTATGAAGTCTTGTGGTCTTGCAGGAGAAATCCCAGAGTGGATTTCTACACAAAAGACACTTGAATTTCTGGACTTGAGTGAGAACCAGCTAGAAGGACTGTTCCCACAATGGCTTGCAGAAATGGAAGTAGGAAGCATAATCCTGTCAGATAACAGTCTTACAGGTTCTCTCCCGCCTCGTCTCTTCAACTCTCCAACTCTAGCAGTCCTTTCCCTGTCCCGGAACAACTTTTCTGGAGAATTGCCAGCCAACATTGGTAATGCCAGTGAACTCATGATTCTTATGCTGGCTGGTAATAATTTTTCAGGGAAGGTTCATGAATCTATCTCCATGATATATCGCCTCCTAATACTGGACTTGTCCAGCAACAGATTTTCTGGCAACAGTTTACCAGATTTGAGCTCCAATGTATTGCTCGGTTACATTGATTTTTCTTCAAATGAATTGTCAGGTGAAATTCCTACAAAATTCTCCCAAGAAACCAGACTTCTTGCGTTGGGAAAAAATAAGTTTTCTGGAAGCTTGCCCAGAAACCTGACTAATATGATTCAGCTTGAACACCTAGATATTCATGACAACAACATCACAGGGGAATTGCCAGAGTTCATGAGCCAAATCTCCACCCTTCAAGTCCTAAATTTTCGAAACAATTCCCTCCAAGGTTCAATCCCTGACAGTATTTCCAATCTAAGTAGCCTCCAAATTCTCGATCTCTCGAGCAACTACCTTGTTGGAGAAATCCCTGCAAAGTTTGGAAATCTTGTTGGCATGATCGAAACCCCCAACACATTGTCTTCAAGCCCTGACATTTTCTCCATGCCACACGAGGTTACTGATCTGATAGTGAATTGGAAGAGGTCGAAACAAGCTCTCTCGAGCGACAGCCTGGAGCTCTACTCTTTGCTAGACTTGTCAATGAACCAACTTTCTGGTGCAATTCCAGCTTCATTAGGTACTCTGAAGGGCCTCAAGCTGCTTAACATCTCACACAACAACCTCTCCGGGAAGATACCAGCAAGTTTTGGTGATTTGGAGAGTGTAGAGAGTTTGGACTTGTCATACAACAAACTATCAGGCTCCATTCCTCGATCACTTGCAAAGCTGCAAGAACTTGCTATTTTGGATGTAAGTAACAACAAGCTCAAAGGCAAGATTCCAGTTGGTGGCCAGATGGACACAATGAATGATCCAAACGATTTTGCCAACAACAGTGGCTTGTGCGGAATGCAAATTCAGGTGTCATGTCCGGAAGATCAGCTGCCACCAGCAAAGCCACATGAGGATGAGAGTAAAGATGCATGGTTCTCGTGGGAGGGAGTGGGTATTGGATACTCAGTTGGCTTGTTTATAGCAGTGGGAATTATATATTTTGGCCAAGTGCCACCTGCAAATCTTTGCCGCCGACAAAGAAGGCGAGGGGTTTAAGTTTCAGGCCTCTTACAAGTTATGCAGCCTACGGTAAAAGAATCCATGTACCAGGATCATCAAGGCTTCAAGCAAACAGCGGTAACAAGTAGCCATTCGTAAGTATCAACAAGTAATCTCTGTTATGGAAATGTAGAATAAAGTGAGAGGACAACTGAGAAGAAATATAAGATATTACAGTCAGATATAAAATCAACTTGAATTGTTCTCCTAGTTGCACTTTTTTTTTCTTCTTTTTTTGGTTCTTTTTTTTTCATCCCAAAGATATAAGTTCTCATGGTAACGTTACAAATTTTTGCAAGAAATTTTTGTCTTCACAAGAGCTTATAGAAACCGAGTAATTCTAAAAGTCTTTATGTCCCTTCAAGAATGATGTGGCTCTTAAAATCTCTATTTGATCAAAATTCAAAAATAATCAATCGCAAGTTTAATGGTATCTTTAAAAGCCACATCATTCTTTGAGTGATACAAGAGAGACTTGTAACATTACTCAAGCATAAGAATGGAATGGAAAACTAGTTCCTTGTAGCTTTCTTCTAGGACTGCAAACTGTCGTTTTATCTCCAAGATTACATTTTAGAAGAATGGTTTTGAGCTGAAATACAGGACCTTCAAATTGTGCTGTAATATTCCACCTAGTTGTTCACGATTGCCAGGTATGTAATTCTGCAATTATTTATTGCGTTTTCCATCAGAGAGGTGTACTGAAGGGGAACGGATTACATGGCGATACGTCCCTTATGTTTTGTGCAATGGTAGCAAAGCCATTAAACAGAAAATTCCCACCATATAATTCTCATGACAAATAATTTTAATCCCTGAATTTCGAAGAACACGAAAATTGCAAAGAAATTCTCACGTCAACTTCTTTGTGATGCAATGGATGCGAGGTGTTTGCATGTCAACAGATATTATAGCAGTTTTAAGGCCTTAGTGTTAGAAACATTAATGTGATGAACAGTATTCATACCAACTGCAGAAATATACCAAGTATGGCAAACAGGCAAAGATTAGAGGTTGCCTGAAACTTCATTGGCTGTTGAAGAATCATATCTTGTTGCGTAAAAGAAAATAAAAAATAGCCTGGCATTCTTACAATTTACAAAAGAAAAGTAACTGTCTACTATATCTATATAGGATTCTTGTGAAGTAGACTTGTAGAAACCTAATGAGGCAGCACCAAAGAGAATCAAAGTCGAACATTCAGCCTGATGTAGCTCCTTTCCCACCCATATGATAAATAAAATGAGTTCAGACCGTTAAGCTGTTATGCCTTCTCTTGTCGTTGCTGTAATAATCGCTGTTGGAAATGGTAGAGGAGAAGTTGAGCAGGTTCATAGAATAACACAAACACATCCTCTGTTGTCGTCGCTTTCATTGTCAGTATACTCTATTTCACTGTCAGAAAAATGGAAGTACAAGATAAGCAGATCATGAACACAGCCACTTAATCAGCATAATATGAACATAGATCTCTCAGCTTGCAACAGTTAAGTGCAATGTGCCCTTGAATACCCTTGTTTTAATTGCATTAGTATAAAATATATGCATACATATAAATACTACACTCACACAGACACATACATTAGTAATGTTGAATGGTTGAAGACATGTTTCAAAATCCACATCCATTCTGTTCAAAGGAATTACAACCATCATGGTATCTGCTACATTTGGATTTTAATTGCACTTAGAAAAGCCATTATTTACATAAAGTTGAAGCAAAGTAGTACACATGGATGGGAACAGCCCTGTGGCTGTAGTCTTATTAACAACTTTAATTTCTCCCACGTTCCCCAATATCATTGAACACATGTTTCTATCATAACAATGGACACACACACTTGGCATGTTTTTTAAGTTCAATGAGAAGTAGCCTTAATCTTCTGTATTTTTAATGAAAGTAGTACAAATTTTGGGTAGAACTCATTATTGAAAGCTGGCTTGTAATGAGAGGGTACCCAAAGCTTATATACACATGGTTAAAATTGGACTTAAGCCATGTGAGACACTTGGATCTTAGCATAATATCGCGCTCTGCAATAGACATCCATGGCGGCCCTATCAATACTGAACTAATGGTAACTCTTTCTCTTTTGGTGGCTCTATTCATCTATTAGTATTTAATGACTTAAACTATGCTTATGCATAATACCATTACATTTAAATTGAGTCTCTATAGGTGTCCCCTTTGTGACTTAACCACAATATGTAATCAAATGGGTTGCAGCTCTAGTCCAGAAGTTAGTTGCTATCTCTATGAAGTCTCACCAATGGATTTCTTCTGTATTCTTCAGTATAGTCTTCCCAAAAGAATTTCTACCCTTTTCACTTAGTCTCCAATATCTTAAAAAGAGGAAAAAAAATCCGAACTAGAAATTTCACATGGATCCCAGACTTGCATTAACATTCCTTTCACCCTAAGCCTTTCCAATCCCCATATTCTTGCCGGAAGAGGCAACACCAATAGGTTCAAATTAACATAGAAAAGCATCACACAAGGAATTCAACGTATCCATAAGTAACAATCAATTCTACTGCCATGTTTCTATTAAAAATAAAAATCTACTGCATGCTATTTGGTCAATTATGAATAATTTCAAAGGCCTAGCAGAAAAAGAAAATATATATTCTGAATTTCAATTGCACCAAACATTTCACTCAAGTTCATTAGGAGAATACAAAGAGAAAACATGTAAATTGAAATGGAATCTGGATACATTCCCACCACCTCAAAATCCCATTTGTCGGTCCCTCTTGGAAGGACACCCCCCAGTGTTGTTCTTGCTTTGTTTTACTCACTAAAAAAATGTCAAAGAAATTTTGTCACCAATTACCACCATGACCAAAACTCCATTTTACCATAATTGTCTTCATTTATTGAAAACAAAAAACTTGCATTTAGCTGCTCTTTCCCAGACTAGGATATCATTGAAAATCAAATATGGCTATGATGCCAAAAAATCCAATTGGATCTGATTTTTCTCTTGCATTACTCAGTCATGCACTCAGTTTTCCCTCACAAGGGTTTTCATCTTAGATACATTCTCAAGTTCAAAACTTTATTACATAGGGTATCCAAAATCAAGTATTCTCCCATGCCATTCAACCTTCCTACAATAAGGCCAGAACACATAAATATGACACTAAGCTGTCATTTACACACCATTTCTTCTCTAGATCAACATCAAGAATTACGTCTCCCCAGCTCCTTTACATTAACTTTTTATATGTTAGCCAATATTTTTTTTAATTAATGCAAGGAATATTATTATTCAAATCAAATACCAGAAAATAAATAAGAAACTGGATTTTGCTCAATATGAGTAATCACTTTTTCCCACCACTTCCAAATGTTGCAGCAGATCAAGAATAACAATGATAAAGGGATTATCAATCTCTTTAGTATTCAATCAGAGACCATCAAATAGTACATAGATAATAATTTCCACTTGCACAAAAGAATAAAACAGATTGCATGGGTAGATTAGAGAGAGAGAGAATGCCTACCTGGATTCAAATTCCCTGATTTCAACAAGTTCTTTCCCTAAAAAATCCTTCCATTGTACTTGCTTCTTCTGATTCTCTTCCACAGCACCTGATCCCGAAGTCGGCTTTCTGAGACTGCTTTTCAGGCAGTTCTCAGCTAGTGATTGTTTCCCATTTAAACTCTCTTCCTTGACCTCAATGGTCTCACCAGGTAATTGATCAGAGACTTCAGGAACTGAGTCAAGTTTTGAAGGCACATGTGGGGTATTTCCCAATTTCAATGGTCCAGGAGTGTAAATGTGAGGAGAGGGTTTGCAAAAGCAAATGAAGGACGGACAATGAATCTTGCAGAACAAAAACCTCATGAAATACTTGCCTGATTAACAACTGATGTTACTACAATTAGCCCATTTCTTTACTACTCCACATAAAAAAACATGAATCTAAAACATCAACACATTCATTATCATTCTTTAAGTATAATGAGAGAAAATCCAACAAATCCAACATGGGAATTTCACAAGAAATCGTATTAAATCGTAAACTTGTTGGCAAAGTTGGCTCCCAGCAAAGGTTCGATGAGATCCACTGTGAATATTTATTTTAAAATAACAAAGAACCCAAATAGCAAAATCTTACAAAAATAGAAGCAAAATTAATGAGCAAATAATGCTTTGAGGAAAGAAAAGAAAAGAAAAGAAAATAACAAAACAAAAATGCTTACATGCACTAGTGGTTCTGAGTTTTAGGATTCGAAAGACAAATCTTTTGCAGTGAAAGAAGTGAAACCCAGAAAGGAATTTGAGTTTTGGAGGTTTCTGATAATGAAGGCCAACTCTAAGAGAAACAGGTGACTCAGAAACAAACCTAATACTGTCCAGAAAACTCTGTTTCTCCTGTTTCTGTGTTAGAAAAGACACTTTTTTTGTAATCTACCAGACAAACAAATTACTTCTATTGTATTGATCCTAAAAAGACTATCATGCCCTCTTTTCAGGATTTCACGTCCATTGTTAATGTTGAACAAAGGAAGAAGAATCCTAATGTAATTGCTGAGTTTAGAAAGAACAAAATGAGGAGCAAATCTTAGCTGGAAAGCCTAGAGAGAGACAAGACCAAATTGGAAACTTAAAAGACGAACAAACCCAACTGTCCAACATTCTAATATGAAACTGTTCCTCCCTCCAAAAGGAAGTTAAATAGTAACTGCCATAAATATTTCATATTTTGTAGTGCATAATACGTAGAGATTTTAAATTCCAAAGTTTCTTCCCTGCCAACCAACATTACTAAAGCACTTTAAGATTTGATAGAGTTTTCTTGTACTATTATTCTATGTAGTTTGTTTTTCATAGATTTAAATAAGCAAAATGTGAATAACAGCTAGAATGAGATCTTGAGTAGGATCATAAAAGATTGTGGCCAATGAACTGGAATAAGAAAAGAACAAATGCAAAATTTCAATCTTTAAACCAAATTAATGCAACCACAGCCAAAACCCATTATTATTATTATTATTATTAAATAAAATTTCTTGTTTAAGTTTCCTGTTGTTTTAAATGATTGCCATCAAATCTTTCAAGTTGTATCACATGTGTAAATATTGTAATGATCTTGCACGAGGATTTCAAGGAACTTGGGAAGATTTAAGGCAAAGCAAGCATTATTGGTTTCTTAGGCCTGGGGATTGAGTGTTGACCTTCTCAATATATTCTAATTCTGTATACTAATAATTCTTTTCTTTATCTATGAAATTGTCTGCCTTTTCCCACAAGAGAATTCGAAGCTATAGGTCCACCTTGAACGACCCCACAAGCTTTTTCTTTTTCCGTTTTCACTTTTGGCTTTGGGTGAGAGGAAATTGACGGCTACTACATGATGCCACTTTTTGCTTTATTATCAGCATTTCTTTTTCTTCTAAATATGGATAAAACATCATACATTCATACGCATTTGAAGATTAAATAGGCTTTTTTTCTTCTTCTTCTTATATTCCATGTCGTAATAACTAATATATGACATCAATTGATACACTTTCCAAGATACATTAACCACCACCACCATCAATTGCTTATCCTCCCCAGCTTCTGTAATTCCCACTTGAATATCACATGGAGTAATGTAATGGTGTTATTTATGTCAAACTATCAACTATCAATCATTTATTTCTCGCTGGTTCCGAGTTAAGAATTTGCTGATTCAAAGCGGTACTGTTTAAACATGATAGATATTGATACACCGAGATTTTACCTTCTTGGGGTTGGCCCAGACAGTCCGTTTTAAGGGAGGGCTGATCAGCTCATGCTAAAATCAATCTAAAGAATTTGAAATAAAAATTAGAGTAGAACTCTATAAAAATAAATATAGTTAATAAATATGGCCGTGGCAGATGTTAAGAGGGCATGGGGTGGGTGACGGGTGACCCCAGCCAGCAATCAGAGGATGTGCAACATCTGGAAACCAGCATCATTGG
Organism: Carpinus viminea; assembly: GCA_013348765.1. Classification (NCBI taxonomy): domain Eukaryota; kingdom Viridiplantae; phylum Streptophyta; class Magnoliopsida; order Fagales; family Betulaceae; genus Carpinus; species Carpinus viminea. The sequence goes on along the minus strand of CP054668.1, from coordinate 54,601,327 downwards.
AGAGAAGGCAATTAAAGCTGGTGATTGAAAAATCCTATCATCAATGGAATGGAATGGAGATGTCAGTTTTAGCCTCTTTTTAATGTGTTAAGAGACAGGCGCATGCCCAGGTGTTTTTCATTCTCGAAACACAATGTCCCCTCACTTTTCCAAACTTGTCTTGCATTATGACTACATGTTTTTTTTCAAATGCTTCTTTTCTTTTTTTTTTTTTTTTTTTTAGGAAAACTACCTCTAGCCCCGTAAACTATCGGATGTCGTTCATTTGCCCCCATGAACTTTTAAGTACAATCCCTGACCCCTTCAAACTACCTATGCGCCAACAACCCTTCATTAGTCGGTTTATTGAAACTCACGGTCAACATTGTATCGTCACATTCTATTCACCGATTAGAACGTTAATCATGAGTTTCAACGGACTTGAGTGACGGAAGGAATTGTTGGCTAGGGTTAGGTAGTTTGAGGGGGTCAAAGATTGCACTTGAAAGTTCATGAGAGCAAATAGACAACACCTGGTAGTTCATGAGGGCTAGAAGTAGTTTCCCCCCCTTTTTTTTTTTTACAATTTTATAAAATTTTAGGGGTGGTTACCTTTTTTTCATTAATTATAACTCATTTTCACTTTATTCCATGAACTATCATCCCTATTGCCTAACCTCCACAAACTACCATTTTGTGTTTAAAACCCTCATTCCATCAGTCAAAGACGTTAATTCAGACAATCTATCCATCACTTTGTCCCCATGAACTACAATTCATTGTCACTTTGTCCCCATAAGTTACAATGCATTGTCACTTTAACCATTTGAGTTGAACGCATTTGACTAATGGAATGGGCCTTTGATTGACGAAAGTGAGGTTTTGGGTACAAAATGGTAATTCATGAGGATCAAGCAGTAGGATTGATAGTTCATGGGGGCAAAGTATAAATGCATTGTAGTTCATGGGAAGAAAAGGTAATTAGTCCAAATTTTTATACCCAAGTTCCTGATTCAGATATTATTTTTATCAGTTTTTTTGTGAAAGCTAGCATCATGGCTATAGGTGACTCATTGGCTTTGATTGACGAAAGTGGGTTTTGGGTACAAAATGGTAGTTCATGGGAGTCAAGCAGTAGGGTTGATAGTTTATGGGGGTAAAGTGTAAATGCATTGTAGTTTGAGAAAAAAAGGTAATTAGTCCAAATTTTTGTAACCAAGTTCCTGAGTTAGATATTATTTTTATTAGTTTTTTGTGAAAAAGCTGGCATCATGGCTATAGGTGACCCCATTGGTTTTGTACTAATATTTTCTTCATATCAACCTATTAAGTTGAAGTATATCTTTAGATTAAATGATTTTTAATTACATTTTTAGATTAATCTTATTAAAGATGCATATGAAAATTATATGCTATAAGAATAAATATCAATTTAGTAGATTAGATCAGAAAAATATGAAATTTTTCATTAGGCTAAGCTCTAGGCAATTGTCTCCCTCTTTCTCTCTCTCTCTTTTCCCTCATACATTACAAGGAATTCTGTTCAATGTCTAATTTCCCAGGTTCTTATCCGACTCCAATTCCCCATGAAATATTAATAAATACCCCTCTTACCTTCCCAATGGCTTTATTCATAATGAGTTGTGAATAAAACATATAACATCCACATGGTTCAGACCAATATACGTACACAAATAAACGCGGTTGTCGGGGCAAACAAACACATACCATTGTTCACGCCAACAAACGTGCAACATGGTGTCTAATCTATACACCACTTTTCACCTATAAAGCTTTACTCCTGTGGTTGTGGGTCCTCACCTTAACATGCTTTTCAAACCAATCAAAAATTATCAAAATTACTACTACTTTTTTTACAACCCATTTACAAATTGACCTCACAGCCTATAATAAAAGACATTTTCTTTGTAAACAAACCACCCACAGTATCCATGCTTTGTAGAATGCATTCTTTTGAGTGAAAAATGTTGAGATTTCACAGATACTTGAAATAAGCTATATCAAGATAGATGACCTCCTTCATCTTCTGTTTTTTTTATCTCCATGAAAACCGATGCACATTATCTTCTGAAACCTTAGTCCCCAGGATTACCATTGCTGCTTCAATGCTTGATCAATGGAAAAATGTTTCATAAAATATACATCTTGCTATATATGTGCAGCCATGAATCAAGAACATGATTAAAATTTCTCTATATAAAAATAACAATAAACACATCATTATTGTTAATAAGATGTATAGGAAGGATTTATACTTAGCTAGCAAGGAAGACTAGGTATAAATCCAGTTTCCAGAACAGACAACATGATTATCATATTCAGTCAATGAAATTCTATTGCAGCCTTTTAAGTGTCTCAACCTAGTCATAATTTACAGCCGCCTGCAGAGTGAATACCCTGGACTCTAATAATAATTAAAAATAAAAAATCAAGAATCTATTGTATTTGTGTTAAGAATGAGTACTGAAGCTTTTTTTTCCCCCCCAATCCAGAGTAAATCAAACTCCACATACAAGGAAAAATCTTCCTAAAAATGATAAATGAGGTATTGAAGAAAACAGCAAAGACACTAACTACCAAAAGAAGGTGGACATTGGAGAGTGCTGATCCAGAAGAAGTCTCGTCCACCAGACCATTGTTTTGACACTACTGCTGAATCTTAAGGACCGGGAAAGCAATTACATCCCGAATACTGGCAGAGTTTGTTAGAAGCATCACTAGCCTGTCAATTCCAAGTCCCTGAAAACAAACTCTTTCAATTAAGGATTGCTCAGGGAGATGTAATTACAATAGCATTGAGTAAAAAATAGAATCATTTGATGTTCTTATTCCTCCATTTCTTTTGCAAGAATGAACAGATGTAGCACAGGCATGTGCACACCCATCCACCCACACATTCTTACAAGCACATCTGTTCATTCTTGTTGAGCAGCTTGTACCGTACAAAATAATATCAAGTACCACAAACATGAAAAGAATTTGAAGTTTTATTTACACTGATGCCCTTTCTAGATGCATGAAAACTATGAGCTCAATCTATCCTTATTCCTTGCCTCGACAACTCTAGTAAGATTACTTAGAGAAAAAGGACGACCATACCATTCCTGAAGCCGGAGGCATTCCATATTCCAAAGCTGTTAAGAAGTCATCATCAAGAGTCACTTCATACGAGTCATCCTCATTTTTATTTCCTCTCTCTTCTGCACATGTGTTTCCACAGGAGCTGCCGCTCTCTTCTCATTATGTTGCCTCACTTGCTCTTCCAAGCGTACTCTCTGCCAAAAGATAAGATTAATCACAAACCATTTCTGTTTTCGAGCCAAAACCATACTACTCAGTTTTTAGCATGCAACAAACACAACCTCAAATGAGTATGAAACAATGTACTTCAACTCAGGTACGAGTCAATACTAGACTATGTTTAGCGTATAAACCTCAACAGAACCTCCAAAACTCCATTCCATATTATAATTTTGAGGATTAGTATCCAAGTCTGTCCAAGGAAAATCTGGTAAGTGGATGCTATCCAGCCCATTATACATAATGTTCTTCAAATCGACCAAGCTTTTACAAAAAGGAAACTTGTTTTGAGCATAATTCAATTTTATCACACCCACGTTGGTCCTATCACTTGGTTTTTCTATGTTGTGCTTCACTTGTTACAGAATGTTCATGCAAGTTATTAGTCTACAATGATGGCAATGGTCTACTACAATCAACGATGAACACTTTTTCTGCAGCATTCTAAACTGTTTTCTTTAATTGTATTTCAAACATCTAGTCATCATACCATCCTCGATTCATTAAGAAGGGAAATTGCCATAAAAAATAGATGCTCCTTAATTGTATATTTGTTACAAGAAGTTGACGCTTAATAAATAGAAGCCAAATCAGGAATCCAAAAGTTTACCTGATCCATAGGATCAGTCAATTCAGAAAATGCATTGGCCAGCTCACGACCACAGATGAAAAGCTCAAATCTCTCAGTTAACCCTGCATGCCTAATGTGGAAAGATTAAGAATAGATTAGAAAGAACTCTTCCCATATAACAAATAAGTCATTCATCGAATTATCTCCCTGCTATCTCATGTTCAATGCATGGAAGGAAAATGCATAAGAAGAAACTATAAATAAATTTGAATTAACCAGCTTTCCACAGTTGCTATCAGAAATAAGCACGCAACAGTTTTGATTATGAAGATCATTCTTCTTAGGACAGGAAAAATGAGAATGTACTGCTCAAAGACAACATGGGGCAAACAAATACGCACATAAGATTACCTATATTCATTTACATATATATAAGTATGGAGAATCTGCTAGGTATAAACCTGCAACCATATCTCTACTATCAGTATAGATATTTTTCGGGTAATTTTCAGTCATAAATTTTGTAACCAAAGATTCTGATGGCATCCTTCATCAAAAACTTTCCCTCTAATAAATAAACTAATTTTTTAAGTTACTAAAGTATTTGGTAAATTTAATTAAAAAAGGTATTATTCTTTATCACTATCTTCCCCGCTTCTTCTCTTCACTTTTGCCACAATCGTTTAGCTTTTCTCTATCCAAAAACTCCTCTCCCCTCCTATATAAATAACTAAGATCATTCTTAATAACTCATGCTATTTTTATATAGGCAAATATGCAACATGGCCTAGTGTTATTTAATGATTCTGCAAATTAAGGATGGTGGTTTATTAAGTACCTAAGCTATTGTAGAAGTTAATTGAGCAAATTACTGGTAAAGCGACATTCCATGCCTATCCTAGCAAGATTCACCCTATATTTTATGTTATATACTCTAAAGAATGATATCTACAACATTTTAAGCAAACCTACGAATTACACAGTATATGATACATCAAAGGAAACTTAACTGAGACAGGTTGGCCATGTGCAGCAAAGCTCTAAAACAAATTATCTCATATAAAATAAAGGCTCCAGAATGCCAGAAATACACAAGATTTGGATACAAATCCAGCCAGAAATATATTCAGGTTCAAAATCACAAGATAAACTTACTAATCAAAAACAAATTACAAGATAAACTTGATTCCAAATTGAAATCATATTTGATGATTTTTTTTTATCGGTAAATAACACTTTATCAAAAGTGCAAGGGGCGCAACCCATGTACACTGGGAGTATACAACAAGAGCCCACATAGATAAGCTTTTAATTTGAAAATGACGCACATAAATCTAGTCATATTTGATGATTTAATGCAACTGACATGGTAATACATATAAAACACACATAAACTACAAGATTACACCATATCCCACAAACTGTTCACAATAATTATGCACTGCAGCGTAAGTAGTATGTAACCAAACAACTCATCATACAACTTTAATTACCTTCGATGTGGTTTTGCCAGAGGAGATATCTCAATAGGATAGTCCAAAACAAATGTGGGTTGCAGAAGCTTTGGTTCGACAACAATCTCAAAAACCTGGGCAAATGATACGACTAAATGCTGAGAGAGGCTAAAGGTAAGAGGAAGTCTGGATAACAAAAATGAAAAGAAAAGCAACTGCACATAAAAGGGAACTATTCCTTTTCAGCTCCATTGTTTTTCATACAAACAGCCTCCGACTATAGAGAAAACGAAGCAGTTTACACAAAAGAAAGATTGCAGATTTTGAAAGTGGATATCTAGGACAACAAAACTAGGAGGGGGGAAAAAGGTCCACCAACAGTACAGTTATTAAGGAAATACTGTTTATTGCATATTTGTACATAGAAAATAAAGTTTTGTTTCCTTGATATATAGATGCTGGCTGACCTCATTAAGGAGGTGGCCAACAGATGGACATGCTTCAATAGAAGATTTATCTTTGTTATCAAGGTTGATTCCAAGGGCCATCAGAGTGGCATCTTTAGCAGCTTTAAGATCATTGCCCAACTCATTGAAATCAATTTCAGTGGCTTCTTTTACAAGATTGTGCATAGTTTCCCTCCTCCAAGGCCGCTCAAGACATATCTCCACACCCTGCATAGACCAGTCACTATCATATATGACTGAAGGGAGGTATCATTGCTCATTTGTTGCTTCCACAGCAATTCCAAGCATGTGAAGCAATCAGCAGCATGGTCACATGTGAAAACTATGGAAGCAACCAAAATCGGGCACAACATAACATTTCTTTGACTAAAACTACCAGAATTGCCATTTATGAGAAACTGATTTTTCCTTTTTCTTTTTTTTTTTTTTGGGAAACTTCACTTATCCTCCTGAACTTTCGCGGTTTTTGCAAATACTCAATGTTCAAAACCTCTCACTTAGGTATATCAAACTTTGGTTTTCGCTCACTTTGCCCATTCCATATAGAAAATGCCAATTTTACCCCTGACTTCAAAACTACACCGTTCCCAAAACGATGCAGTTTTAGTTTTAGAGTAAGGGGTAAAATTGGCATTCTGTTAGGATTTTCTGTATGGAATGGGCAAAGTGAGAGAAAATCAAACTTTGATACACCTAAATGAGAGGTTTTGAACATTGGAGGGGTATTTGCAAAAGTCAAAGTTCAGAGGGGATAAGTGAAATTTTTTTGATATCACACTATTATATGATAGAGCAGTACTTAAAAGTTTGACAAAGTAACTCATACTTGGGGCAAGATGCATGCCTAAATTGTGAACATTTTCAACACTGAGACTGCCTTGAAAATTGTATCCTAGATCATTAAAGCTCAATAGGGAGAGGGGAGGTGGGGGAGCAGTCAATCTTAGAAGCAATATTGAAATAAGAAGAGTTAATTTTTTATTGACAGTGGCTACTTTTTGGTTTCAATTATTTGGTAATGAATCCAATGCCAGTAGATTTCAATAAAAAGCAGGTATTTTTTAGATGCTAAAGAACTGCAAATGAGCAATCATTTACCTGGTAGTCAATGGTAAGCTTCCCATGAACTGCAAGAGCACATCTAGTAACAATTTCCTCTGTCATGTTCATCATGCTTTGGTAGTCTGAATATGCTTCATACATCTATGATCAAACTAATACCAATAATGATAAGAGCTTCTTTTAATAGATTTGAAATGTTAACAACATAACATATGCTAAAGAGGCAATCACAAATTAATTTCACTTTTAAGTACATTGCCATAAACTATGTACTAGGTCAAACAAAAGAAAAAATAGAGAAAAGTTTACCTCTATTGTGGTAAATTCAGGATTATGACGAGTTGAAATGCCTTCATTTCTGAATATTCGCCCAATCTCATATACTTTTTCAAACCCCCCAACCTGCCATCCACAGATTTTATTCAAGATATAAATTTAAGTCCAAACCAAATCAGAACCTATATAGGAAGAAAACATACTATGCAATTATCTCATTGTTGGACCAGCAATTATGTATGTAAAAAGGTTTATATATCAGAAAATAATCCAATAGGACAAGCAGATGGTTAAGATATTTAAGCAGCACACCTAGAAAAATGGTGACATAATGTTGATCGGGTCAGATTCCTAGGGGAGCATGATCACACCTAAACAAAGAATTATTTTGGTTCAAATTGAAGGCTCTACAATAACAATGGTAAGGCAGGAAGAAAAAAAAAAAAGTGTTTGTTGAAAAAAAACTTCTACATATTAAAGAAGATGAAATGCACTAAAAAAAGTGGATTGAGACTATTTAGAGTTTTTGAGTTTGGTTGCAGGAGAAACTTCCAGCAACATAGGTAGCTGGACAATATTCAGGACTAACAAGAGTTCAGCATTAAATGAGTTGAGCTGGATAATATTCAGGATTAACGAGAGTCAAACATCAAATGTAAAATCTTACCAGCATTCTCTTTAAGTGAAGCTCAGTTGCTATTCTCAAATATAGGTCCCTTCCAAGAGAATTATGGTATGTAACAAATGGCCTAGCTTCTGCTCCACCAGCTGCTCCCTAGTTGATCAAATCAATTAAAGCCAACCTCCAGGCACAAACAAGCTTTCTACATACAATATTGCATTACATAAAGTAGGGAAGGAAGGGAGAGACAATGAAGTTATCAACAAACCTGTAGAACTGGAGTTTCAACTTCAACAAAACCTAAAGATTCCACCGTCTTGCGTATCTCTGACACAATCTACTCAGAAAAGTTAACTTTAACTGCTCAGACATAAATAAAAGAACACGATAACCTAATGAAAAGCAATCCACGAAACCACATTGGTGCTAGGTTGAAACATCCAACAATAGAATAAGAATTTCAAACTCCTGTTTAAATAGAGCCAATCCACAAATTATAAAAAACATGGAAATCTCAAAACCAGCGAAGGCCTTTTCCACAAAGTTATGACTCATTACAATTGCAACCAATAAGACAGTAAAATATAATTAACAATTCAAAAGACAGTTTCATTTCAAACAAGAACCATATCAGATACTCTAACAAAGTCAGAAACCTGGATTACAGTGCAGGAAGTTGGGAGCTTTGTATGCATTTACTATAACTTCCATTTATCAAATTTATTTAGCATTCATAGAAATAATGATCATATAACAATCACCACAATCACAAAGAGGTTCTGATACGGATAATTTAAAAGGAAAACACCAAAATACCATTAGAAAGTCACCACTACTTAAGTGCTTGCCACAGAATAATAGAAGTGATCTGTCAGAGAGAGTGAGCACAACTTTACAATGTCACTTGATGTCATAATAACATTGTTAATTCCAAGTAATCAAATTCTTCAATGATATAGCTAACTCAACATTGTAATAAATATTTTTGACAATTATTTTAGGAGGGAAAATCCCATCCAATTGATGGTTCAATGAAAAGTATCAAAGAGATATGCAAACAGTAGCATGAAGCATATGTCCGGAAGTATTATACAGCTAGCAGTTTTACAGTTAAATTTGAAATATTTTATTTGATAAGAACAAGAAATATTTTATTAAGAAAAGATACTGAAAACTAGGAAGCTCCATAAGGCTTTTTAACCTTTTGGGAAGGGGGGATAGGGAGATAACCTACCTTTGCTCTTTTCCGGAATATATCAGCTACTTCTGGATTTGCAATCATGTCTACATACCTAAGCATAGAAAAGATAACATACAGATACAGTCAGGTATCAGGATTCAACCAATTTGCTGGGGATCAGATTTTCTGGCATCTAATAGCAGAATCAAACATTGATAAGAAAATTTAGTATGACCATGGAGAGATTTTGGAAATAAAGGATGACATATTATCAGGTGTTGCACCCAAGAAGAATGGGAAAAAAAAATGAAGTTGGATACATGTATAAGGTGTTCCACCAAAGAAAGTGCATTTAAAGACTTCGCAATACATCCAGTTGTTACATAGACACACAAATACAAATGGATAAATAGCAATGATAAGAGTAATTTAGTAACTCAAAGAGACATAATAAGCTAAAACATGTAAAGATAAACACTTAATTACAAGAGAAATGCTACACATAAGTGCTCACTCCCTAACGTGGCAATGAAAATCACCATTGGATGCAACATGTATTTTCATTTGTTATTTCATCCAATGGTGATTTTCACTGTCATGTCAAAAAGCAAACACTTGGGAGTATGTGTAGCACTCCTCTAATTACATTAGACTAGTAGTGTTCAACACTTGAAATTAATAGTTTGTGTTTGATAATCCACAACAATCATTATGCCAAATGCACCATATTCAGGATTTATACAGAATTTTGATTAGCTCAAATAGCCCACATCATACAGTATAACCAAAGGGCCTCAATGCAACTAGAAAAATCACAAGATTGCTCAACTTGGTGAATATTTCATAAATTATTATGAAAATCAAACCCTTCATAAATGATCGTCTACATTTGCAGATATCTTGATGAAGTCATTTCAATTTCTAGTTCTTTTGTAATATAATTCACTCTCGTATTGTAATATAATTCACTTGCGCCTGCAATGGTATGTCTGGCGAGTTCTCCAAGTATGGTGACTGCAGACCCTGGTCAAAAAATTTCTCCAGCGAGTCCTGCAGTGGTTTCTGGGCAGTCTTTGGGGGTCTGCAACTCTGACGCCACTGCTGTGAAATTGGTCTAACCAAAGGCCAGAAGTGGCTGATTGAGTGGTTGAGGGAAGGTGTAAAGCACAATGAGAAACATGTGGCGTTCTTGAAGGACATGGAAGAGGATACTCGTCGGGCAAATAAGGTTGCACACACCGGATGGCGATGAGGCGTTGGCGTTGATGCAGAAGGTGTTACCAAATTTAAAGGATGGGCAGCCTAGGACTAAGAGCAAGAGAGAGCTTTTAAATTTAGAAAACTCCATTAACTACAATATAACTAACGGGCCTTCTCGGGGAAGGAAGAGCAAGGCTATTGTGTAGTAGCGCTTTGGGTGGGTTATTGTTTGCTCTTCTGTTTTTGGGGCTCTATTGTTTGCTCGGGTGGGAAGGAGTTCTTCTAATGGGTTTGCTCCTGTTGTTTTGGGTTTTAGGTTTCTGGGTTTATATTGAGTCTTATTTTGGGTCTTATTGTGGGTTTTTCGTGGGTTGCCCTATGTATACTTTTTGTGTACTTGTGGCACATTGCGCTTTTTGATGTATACAACATTACTTATCAAAAAAAAATTCACTCTCACATTAGCCAAAAAATGCACACACACATATGCACAACTACAACATCTAAAACATGAACTCACCTTTGGCGGTATCGTTTATCCATATCAGTTAGACCATGATATTTGTCCGGCAATGGGAGTAGAGATTTAGTTAGAATGGCAAATGAATTCACATAAACAGAAAGTTCTCCTGAACATAAACCAAGGAACAAAAAAAATTAATTCAAACCTTTTGTTGTGGAGGTTCATAATAAATATCAAAAAAGAAAGTGACGTTGCTTGGACCATAGATTTTTTTTTTCATGACTGGAACTAGAAAATTTTAGCATGCAACAGGTCGTGTTGGATACCCTGAACTAATCAGGTAACCTTAGTGTCATTGAAGTGTGTATGCAAGCCCAACAACCACAACTATCAGTAATGAGAGTGAATTCTAAACCCCATCGTTGAGTTTTTTTAAAGGGCATATTAAAGAAAGATGGAAAGATGCCACAGCCTTAATACATAGGCAGCACACGAGGACCCTAATCAAACATAAATCAAAAAGAAACAATAGAGAATGCTACTACCTTCTAGGGTTTCTAGGATCTAACAAAGCACCTATCCTAGACAAAGCAAAGCAAAGCAAGAAAGCTAAACTAGGGGAAAGGATCCACGCATCCCCCTCACTCAATTCAAAAATCCTTTATACATGAAAAATAGTCTTTTGTTATTAGAGATATAATTGTCTTCTTGGTGGCCATCAAAACTGAACTAGAAGTAATCACTACAGAAAATGGTGACACAAAAAGTCCCAAATGACTATATGTAAGCCTTGATTTCATGTTGCCCAGGAGTTTGAAAGTCCCTTTACGCCTATGCCCGCATGCATGTACATATGTATATCACATAAGCACTCTACTACCCAGGAAACTACATATCAAGAAATCATGCAAGACGTACCCTTCTCTGTCCGCTTAATTGAACCAGTTGCACCAAGTATATCACCAATATCAACAAGCGTCTTTAACTGGTCAAAGTGATCGTCTACAAGCCTCTCCTTCTCACAGTAAAGCTGATAGCAAAAAATTCATTACTTCATTGAGTGCCTTGCTACACTTATTTTTAGTTGACTATACTGGAACTATTAATAATGCCATCTATGCACCCAGAAGATAAATAATGTAATAAACTCAACAAAAAATTGATAATTTTTTAAGTGAGATAACAACTATAAATAGCCCAGACAAAATGCATCACCGCTTAACTTACTGCATAAAATCATTAATCTTCAACCATGTTAAGAGAACCCCACATTAAGAGCTAAACAGAATCAAAACTCCAGAATCAATAACGTCCACCCTAAAATAAACCACAAAACATAGTAAGCACTGCAAAACCTGAATTGTGCCGGAATCATCACGTAGCGTCAAAAAGGCAAGCTTCCCAAATGCTCTGCGAGCCACAATTCTTCCTGCTATGGAAACGCGATCGCCCTCACTATTGGACTCCTCGCCATTCCCCAGGTGTTTATACATATCCTGCAGCTGATTAGCAGTGTGAGTCCTATCCCACTTATAAGCATACGGCTCTAAGCCCTTGGTCCGCAATTCTTCCACCTACATTGTTTTCAACTTGTCATTTTGGTTTCAAAATTCCAATTTATGAAGAAAAATAATAGTAGATTCCCGGAAGAAGAAATAATAAAAAATCCTTCATTTTTTAGCTAGCTTTTCTCAGCAACTAGAAAGTCTTAAAAATGAAACATGTTGCATTCAAAACTTCCAACTTTCTTTTTTCTGTTCCTCCCTACATCTATATTGAGATTAGCTTTCTTAACTGCTTTGAATTTTGTAGACTACAATTGAAACTCCACATATCACATGTTATTCGAAAAAACCTTCATTTTCAATTTTTTCCCCTCACCTTTTCCCAGCAACCAAACAGAGTCTTGAAAAAACGAAATTATTGCAATTCAAAATCTTAGTTCTATTTTTGGTTTGAACACCTTTTTCAAGCGAATGGCGCGAATGGCGTCTCTGTCGGAAGTGGAAGACGAAGAAGAGGAAGATCGGCGGTTGCGTCCGGCGGTGGCGGCGGCAGCAGGGGAGGAGGAGGAGCACCTAACGAGTAGGAGTCTGGCGGAGGAGGTTGGGTTCGTTGCGAAACGAAAGAGGCGCCTCAGTGGCTGCCAGCTCGTCACCTTCAATGCCTCCATTGTTTAACGTTTCTTCGTTTCCTTCGGATTTTGTTATCTGCACTACACCCTTGCTAGTTGCTACTCGTGGATGCCCGACGACGACGATTATGATGATGATGGCCCCTTTCTTTTCCTCCTATCACCTACTTCTGCTACTTTCTTCAGAGTAAAACGTCGTGTCGTTTATTCTTATCCACTGGTAAGATTATATATTATGTTGAATTTAATTGTTTATATATATATATATATATTGATATCGGGGAACTTCTACAAGGTAGAGCCCTTCAGATCTACCCCTATAGAGTGAACATTGGTCCCGTGCACCGCACCGCACCATCGAAAGTTTTCCTACATGGAACTGGAGTTTTAATTGTTTATATATATATGTGATGTTATAATAATTAAAATTATTAGATAACGTGGTAATATATTCACTGCATAACATTATATGCATCATAAAATCAAAAAATGACTCATCTCAATTTTCACTTAAAATGAAAATAATTCAAATGTTGTTTTTAGGGAGAAGCTAAACTCATCCTCTATGTACACAATAATGCTTCATTTTATTATTATTATTTTGTTGTCCTTTTTAAAAAAAATATAGGAGTATTTTTATTTTTTCTGACAAAGAGGAGGTAGATAAATAGGGTGTATTAACTAAATTTAAAAATTGGGGAGACATTGCAACAATTAATGGTGGTAGATTGAGAGTATAGAAAAATATATATAAGAATCACATGCTTTAAGGACATATGTCAATTTAATAAATTTTACCCGAACATCGTTAGAAACTTAGAACTCCGCTGAGACTCGGTCAAGACATTATTGTAATTTAAATTTTAATATGATGGGATGAATAAATATATATATTTGTGATTTTTCGTAAGCACCAAATGACAAAAAAATTTCTTCTACAAAATCATTTATCAAGAAAAATTTTTGCACTAAAAAACAATTTTCGATAGAAAATATTTTATGTCGAAACAAACAAAGCCTTAATCAATGTATAAAAGATTGAAAGCAAAATGAAATGAAACAAAGTTTTTCCTTTGACATATTGGCCATATTGAAGTTTGTAGGGAAATCTAAATATGGAAATAAGAGCGGAAGCAAGAGAGAAAAGAGAGACAGAAAATTATGGATAGTTCGGTGTTAGACATCCACGGCAAACCACTTTAAATGGCCCATGTGGCTATATATATTGTGCTACTAGAAGATATAGAAGAATCCTCTAAATATCAAAATGTATTATATATGAATATATTATAACGATATTACAATTATGAGGTTGATTGAAATCAGGAAGAAGAAGAAGAAGAAAGGAAAAAAGAAATACAAGAAAGATCGAGAGGCTCAAATCCTTAATTAGGATTAGTTGGCGAGCTGGGAGGTTATGGATCGTTTACCTCGCAACTGATGGCATCCAAGGGCACAACCTTTATCACAAGCCGACGTCGTTGCACTGTCTAAAAACATGCATATAGGCACGCAATCGTTCATGCAGGCTGAGAAAGTGGCTACGTAGGGCGCCATGGCCATCGTCACCATCACCAACATAGAGATCACAGAGATCATCATCATCAATATCATCACCATGCCGTACTTCCTTCGGCAACCCATTTTCTTCTCCTGGACGTATATACTTGACGTACTTGCTATTGGTAGAATGATGAGAGAATTAATGTATAAAATGGATTTATTTATTTAAATGATCCAAAAATAAGGTAAACCACCCACGTACCTGAAATTGGTGTACGTGAACGTAGAACGTAGGAGTCAATTAAATGAGAAACTGGCTGGCTGGCCAGATGGTATTAATTCCTTGATACACGTACACAGCTGGCTGAGTGTTGATCGAACAAGTCTGCAGGTGACTTCCAACAAATAAGGAGAAAACAACGAACTAAATTAGTAAAATATTCTGAAATATGAGTATACTATACGTACAATAATGAATCAATATCATGATTAATAAGTTGATTTATTATTGGTATTTTTTCGAAGATGTCAAACTTGACCCTCATTCTCAAGAACTGGATTTATCTTCTCAATTAAACCCCATGGATACGATCTCCATATATAGCTAGGGACTAGCTCTTCGAGTACCCTTTCTTTCTCATTCAAAGACAAATTTATTTCTTGGTCTTTCCTCAGAAATTTTCTCCAACCTCTCGACTTTCTTTAAAATATTTCAGATTTCGCTAATTTTTCTAAGCATCTACGATACGTGACATTTTCTTCTTGCTTGTCATTACTCTTGCGAAAATCTTTCTTGAAGGGCTTCCAAGAATTCTTCCTTACTAGAAAAATTCAAATTGTTTTCAACCTTGTACCAAACTAACGCCTCTCCCCTAATATAGAAGTAACAGAGTGAGAGATGGTAGAGTCTTTGATACCAAGGTGTTTGTCGATAATTAAGCGAAGTAGAGAGCTGCCATCTCTATCCAATCTGAAGCATCATACCCATCAAAATAAGAGATTCCTTGCGGCCGCCATGACTTTCTCCGTGTATTCTTTTCTAAGGCCACATCTTGTAGAATCGAAGGTTTTGAAAATGAAATCGAACGGCTTTAATACCACTTGTAACAGATCTAATAATATGCATATGAATTGAAATAGAATTGAACCACTATAAATAGAAATTGGGATGAAATAACTGAAATTTTATTAACAAAATAGATTTGAGTATTCGAGAACTCTTCCTCGTTTTACCAAAGTAAACTGATTACAACTTGAATGCTTGATACATCTAATCTTGGGTCTTGTTTATAAAGACCCTTACAACTACTAATCAAAACCATAAGCCTATCTGCCTATGGAACGTACTAACTTAAATTTGGTAAGACCCATTACAACTCAAAGGTCAAGGCCCACTAACCTACCAAGGCCGAAAGCCCATTAACCTAATAATCCGAAGAATTGCTTTTCAATTTAGAGTAATGTTAGACGTACATAAACTTTTAAGTACTAGATTTACGTGCGTTGATGTGATAGTGCGGCACATAATTAAAGGCTCTGTTTGTGAATGGGCAGGAACGGGGCTGGCACTGTAGTTCCTTTATTGGTTTGTTTAAGGATATGTGTTTGATTAGTTTTAATAAAAATGTTTTATAAAAAAGAGTGAAAAAAATATATTTTATATGAAAAAATGTAAAAATTTTATTTTATAATGATTTTTTTATTTAAATAATAAAAAAAATGATTGATATAGTATAAAAAGTATAAATGTTAAAATTAATTTTGAAGTTAAGGGATCTCTTTTTTTTGGAATTGAGGAAGAGTACTGTAGCTACAATACTGTTCCTCCTGCCATAGTAGAAATCCATTCCTTCCCCCAAATAGACCCAAAAAGATTGCATAAATCCCCCTTCCTATCTGTTGATTGATGCCACCTCCAACGAGTTGTCGTTATCACTAAATTTAGTGTAGAATAGACTAATTGCTCTATTTTGTTACATGTCAAAATTTGATGAATGGTTACAAACACTATATCTTACGTTATTCTTGATGGCTTTGGAGGTGGTGCGATCATCCTGAATATTAGATTCAATGGGTGACCGACCACCTCCTTACCATGAGAGAAGTTCGGAGTAATTATCTGACCACTCCTCAATTACTTAGGTGGTACTCTAAGCCATATAAACTGTCACTTCAATTTAATGATTAACATAACAGTGCCACACGTGAAACAACTTCTCTCTCTTGTTTAGAGAGAGAAGCTCTGAAAAAACCTAGGGTTTTTCCAGCCGCCTCCTTAGTGGGGCTCTTCCTGCCGCCTTGTGCGGCTTTGCCGGGGAGGAGGGAAAGGCTTTGCCTTTCCTTCTCTCCCCTCCTCGTCTTTGTGCTTTCGTTGCTCCCGTGCTGTTTCTATTTGGTTTTTCTTTCTTTTTTCGTAGGTCGTCTTGTCGTCGCTGCCGTCCACCTCGTCATCACCGCCAGCTTTTCGCGCCATCGCACCGGATCCTTTTTGGTTCTTAGATGGGTTTTTAAAACTTCGATCTCGTTACTCAGAGGACCCGGCTTACGCCATTCCATCGTCATCACCCCTCGCTTCTCGTGGCCACCGATCTTTCTCGACGCACGCGCCGGAGCGTGAGTTTCATGCGCTCGAGCGTGGTTCTCACTCTCAAAGAGTGCACCACGCCTCGTCTGATTGACCTCTCCACCGCCACCTCGGCCTCCAGACTCCTCACTCCATGCAATCCATCTTTTGCTCTGACGGAGTGTGTTCCCCTGCCGTGGTTTTTGGTTGCCGGCGTTCCTGGTGTTTGTTTTTGTTGTTATTTTGCTACTTTGTTTGGGTTGTAAATTTGATGTTTTGTTGTTGTCGTGTGTTCATCTGGTTTGTTTTTGTTGTAATTTCTGTGTGTTTTGTTTTATTTTGTTGTCTGTCTTGCATCATCTCCCTGCCATGACTTGGTTTGATTTTGAGGTGGAGATTGTTTTGTGGGATTTGGTTTCCATTTGGTTCTTTGCAGTGCCTGCTTTGCGACTATCATTTTTTAGTGATAGTTGTTTTACTGTCGACTCTTCTGAGTTTCTTTACAATTTACACATTTGCGGATCTCGAATAGGGTTTGCCTTTGGTTCTTTTTGAATTATTAGTAAATACCATTGGCTCATGCTCGGTTCTTTTGGACCGGATCCAGTATTTGTCCTTATATTTGCACTGCTTTTTATCATTTGGGTTATGTTGTTGGGGTGCCCTCCCCTTTCGTTTTGGGTTTATTGTTGGGGAGCCCACCCCATTTTCGTTTATAGGATCTTTCATTTCTTCTTCCTTTCGAATCAGAAATGGGAAAGATCCTTTCTTATAACCCTTTCCTTATTTATTTAGAAAAAAAAAAAAAAACATAACAGTGCCACGTTTTACTACCATATAAGTTAATAAAGACCGTGTACTAAAATAAAATAGTAAGTACATTTAACATATCTCTATCAGGGGCAAATGTTTTCATAGCAAATGCTTGTAAAATGTGCTTTTTGCTACAGTGAAATTGAGATTTGTCCACACTTAGTATAAGTCTGGGCTGACCTAAAATGCTTTAAAATTCTCTCTTGCATCCCTTTGTTTTAGGGTTTCGTAGTTTGTTTATTTGAAAACGTGTACAATTTTACACTCCAGGTAAGAAACACAGAAACTGTCAATCGCACTGGATAGTTAACAGCCAGTGCTTGTTGTTTCTTTTAGTTGATCTTCTTCTTCTTTTTTTTTTAAAAAAAAAAAAATTAACCATTAGCATCCACTTTTAGTAGACACTAATAGTGCAACCATCAACGTCCAAAACAAGTGGACGTTGATAGTTAATTTTTTTTTTTTTTTTAAGTTTTTGTCTAGACTATTAGTGTCGACTTTGAATGGACGCTAATAGTACAACTATCAACGTCCACTCAAAGTTGACGCTGATAGTGGAGCACTAGCGTCGACTCTACCTTTTGTCCACTGCAGCATTAGCATCTATAATACCCGACTTTTAGCATCGACAAAGTGGATGCTAAAAGGTAATCATTAGTGTCCACTTTGATGTCGACGCTAATGATCTCATTAGGGTTGAACGATTAGCGTTAAACTCATTAGTGTCCAAAAGTCGACGCTAATAGTATTAGCGTCCACTTTAGGACTTTTAGCATCCAAAAAAAGTCGCTCTTAAAGACTTAATTTCTTGTAGTGCACCCCCTAGGGTTATGGGGTCAGCTTTAACCACCCCAAGTGGCAGGTTGAGGTTTGGCTACCCCCTCGAGCTAAACCCAAATTTTGGAATTTTTGGGTGTGACCCTAAAATTTTGCTCACATAAACATGTGTATGAGTTATAAACAGAAGGAATAGCGGCATGCCCGAATAACTAGTTGAGAATGAAGGCATCGTTGAGGTTAAACTCATCATAGGCTGAAATATATTGCCTAATTAAACTATGTAGGATCTTCCATATATATACACATACTTATAGATATGTACATGTGTCTATCTTTATGTAGGTACATAGGTATAATTATATGTAATAATTATATGAAGTAACTAAAATATAAGTAAAGCATGGTAGCCAAGCTAAGGTAATTTATAAAGAATATTAACATAGCATTTTAGTTAATGGGGTGAAAATGTTTAATTTGAATATTAGTTCAGACTATAAACAACACTATCAACTATAACTTTTTAACCATTTGAAATAAACATGGCTTTTGGGGTAGCCAACACCTTCAAGAATTTTATAGTAAAACGCGTGCGGTGAGTGGTGGATGGCACTCTCGTCATTTTGAAGAACATTCAGCCTCTTTTCTTTTGTGGTGCATTCTCCGTATCTATCTGACCCCACCGAAAACGACACATTCACACCTCTCGCTCTCTCTGTTTCGCTCTCACTCACTAGGAGCTCTCCTACAGAACGCGCCTCTTAGGGTTTGTATTCTCGGCGCCGAAGGTTAGCATTCTCGGCCAGCTGGTAACAACTCTCAATCTCTGTCTCTCTTTTCTGCTTACTTGCTTTGCTTTTTAAAATTGGCTTACGGTAGTGTTTTCCTGTCTTGGATTTGGTGCTTTTCGTTTTGTTTCGTAGGAAAGTGAGGGGGTTTGGGTTCTGAGATTTTGATCGGAAACATGGCGCCGTTTCGGAGTTGCTGGTGGGGTGGTGATGTCGAGCGAGCGCAGATGCGCCCTGCCAGGAACCGCCGGGAGACGGCCGGGAACCTCGGGGAGACGATTATTGACAGTGAGGTCGTGCCGTCGTCGCTCGCAGATATAGCTCCGATTCTTCGTGTGGCCAATGAAGTCGAAAGGAGAAATCCCAGAGTGGCTTATCTCTGTAAGTTCATGCTCTGTTTTGCAAACAACTAGTGACTTTTTTTGATGTGTTAATTTACTAGGTGTTGTTAGTTTTTGTTGTGTAAAATGATCGTTACTATTTAGTTGTTGTTCTAATGTTGATTAGTGTTGTAAATTTGTTAAATCATTCCAATAGCTTGATAGTTGGATCCCACATCAAGCTATTATGCCTTTAACAATAGCTTGATTAGTGTTGTAAATTTGTTCTGACTTTAATGTAGGCCGATCTTATGCCTTTAAGAAAGCTCAGGAGTTGGATCCCACATCTAGCGGGCATGGTGTATGTCAGTTTAAAACTGCTCTCCTTAAACGACTAGAAAGAGTAAGCATTATTATGTTCTTCATATCAAGTGCATGCCAAGTTAATTTAATTGCCAAGAAATAATTTTCTGCGCAATATTGTTTAATTGTCCATTTAATTCATTCTTATAGACTCATAAAATAAATGTTAATTTATTCTTACGGGACACAATCAGCTCTAGTGACAGAATCAATTCCTCTTAAGATATCCGTGGCCTCTATAATATCGTTATCTATACTAAGGAGATTCCTTGTTACCTAGCAATCAGGTGTTGTGTTAGTTTAGAATCATCTTTGAGAAGTCGAAGATGACGTCTGGTTCTCCCCTCGACGGCGGCAAGGTGAGGAAGATGAAGAAGGGAGGGTTTTTTAGCTTCTGGAGACTTCTTGTGAAGTGGGTTCGAGCTACTGTAAAGCCCAAGTTCCGGGTGAAGCCCAAGCTCAAACCGAAGAAAACTTGTGAGGTCGGGCCAGCTAAGTTGGAGCTGGATTCCGGGTCGGAGCTGGATTTCGGGTTGGATAAGATGGTTGGGTCGGATCATGATTTCGGTTCGGATCTTTCCGATTCAAATCCTTTTTCCGGTTCCGATCTTGGTTCCGGTCCCGTTTCTGTTGCTGTGTCTGGTTCTCCTCCTTCTAGGTATGTTTCTGGGTTCATTTCTCCTCCCCTGCCGGACCAGTTGTCGCCTATGAAGGCTACTGGTGTCGCGCCTGTCAAACCGCTGGATGAAGGTCCGTTAGGGGCCACGGGTTTGGTTTCGGTGGTGGTTGCGGTGGGTTCTGTCTCGCCGGCGGTGGAGCAAAATCCTGATAAGACCCCAGTGATGGTTGCGGTGGGTTCTGTCCTACCGGCGGTTGAGGTGGGTTCTGTTTGTCACTCTTTCCCGGTGAAGGGTATGCTCCGGCGGGGTTTCTTAGGGTTGAAAATTGCTCCTTCTCCTGCGTTGGCCTCCAGTAGCACCTCCGAGGTGATTGCTGCCCCTGCGATGGTGAGCGTGGGTTCGAAGGAGTCTGAGGATGGGCATGTGGATTTGGATCCGGATCCAGATCCTGAGAAGTGTGCTGTAGGGCTCTCTCCTTTGGATTTTTGCACTTTTGACACCGCTATTGACACCACTTCTGTTGAGTTGACTGATACCCAAATAGGGTTGATTGAGCGCATGAGGAAAGAATTAAAAGTCAATGATACAACCAAGGTGGTTTTGAAGCATATCGAAGAGATTTTTCTTAGGGTGAATAAAGGTGTGCGTGAAGGGGTGCTGCCCGCTGAGGAGGGGGAATCTCTTTTGGCGTTTCACTTTGAGCAAATTGAAAAATTCTTAAGTGGAAAATTGGTTGAGCAACCTAGGATTAAGGGCAAGAGAGAGCGGAGGAATTTAGAAAGCTCTATTAATTATGGTATTGCTCCCGGGCCATCTCGGACAAGGAGGGGCAAGGTTACTGTGATGTAGTGATCTGATGGGGTTTGTGGGGGGTTTTTGGGTGATTTTTAGGGTTTTTGGGTGGGTTTGTGGGGTTCTTTTTGCGGGTTTGCTTTGGGTTTCTTCTTGTAAATCCTTTTTCTCTTTTTCATTTTTCAATAAAACTCCTTATTACTTATCAAAAAAGTTTAGAATCATCTTTGAAATAAATTTGGTCAGCCTATTCCTAGCACTGATCATAAGGTGAAAGACCACTTTTTAGGAAAATGAGTTAAGAGTGGGTAGAATGGTTATGTTAAAGGGTTGACCAGGACTTTAGGACGGGCACTTGTCAACACACTCATAGACACCTAGTGTACAATGAGGGTATGGAACTTTTCTTTTTGTTATGTACTTAGGTTATGTATATGTGGAAGCATCTTGTGTTGACGACTTCTTACAATGCTATTTGTTTACGGTGAGGTGTTTTGCGCAATGGTAGGTTCTATTGTTGTAGATTCACAAACAATGAATCAGTGCAAATTCGTCTCAAATGAATTCTGATTGGTTGAGACCATTAAACGCATTGCAGAGTTAATTAACCTGTTAGCAAAGGGCATAGACCTTAAACTAAACATTGCCATGGAACTTAATCAAACATAACAATGAATAGTTCTATGAACAAGAAATCGAGTTTCAAACCGAATGAAACAATTACGTCTAGTGCAAAGCAAATAACGTTGATAAGCAAGTCTTTGCTTCAAAGAAATTGGTTTATTTTTCTTTTATTTATGGTTGAATTCTCTCGATGAAATTGCCGTACATGGTAAAATTTTTGCCATTTCTATGGGTATTCCAAAGGAAAAGAATTAAGAATTGGAGAAGAGGAGGAAAAAATGCCGAAAAAAGAATAAATTTGAACTCATACTGTATAAATCCCTGAACCACCCCTTAATAAAATTTGGTAATAGTCTCTTGCATTTACAATTGCCACCAGTACAATTTATGACTGCTTATTGCACTTTTTGTGCATGTGGGGTTCTTTGTTAGCTTTAACTGTTTGCTGATCCTTTTTTTCTTAAAAAACTCTGTTAGGATAAAGATCTCACATTAATGGGAATGGCAGAAAGTAGCGATGCAAGTGAAATGAGAACTTTTATTCGACTTCACTTTCAGGATATCAGTGATTTGCAAAATGCTGCTGTTATAGATCGGTAGGTCCTCTGGGCGATATTAGGCCTTTAGGTGATGCTTCACTCAATCCCTACTTGACTGTCAATTTTTTGCTTTTTATCCAGTCCACAGCTTACAAAGGCGTGCTACACTTCTGCTATTCTCTGGGAAGTTCTGAAGCCTTTGATAGTGAATCAATCTATTGGAGTTGAATATGAGGTGAGACTATGTGAAATTTCTCGAATTTTGATCTCTTGAGCTTTTGTTTTATGGTGGATGCTTTGTTTGTTTAGATTTCTGCCAATATCAAAATTATATTACTTTTTTTTTTTTAAAAAAAACTTTCTATCAGCTTTAAATTTCAAGTTCTTGGCTAATGTTGCATATATGACTGATTCCTTAATGATTGACATTTGTTAAGATTTTGGAGATTGGAGATTTGCTTTAATTATTTTCCTTCCATTATTAGAATTAGGTTTACTATTTTACTAGGATTATGTTTATTTTCCTTCTAAGATTAGATTTGTTTTGTCTATTGAGATTTATTTTCTCTATTAAAAGTAGGTTTACTTTTACTATAAGATTTTTCCTTATATAAATAGGTTTGCTTATAATTATGTAAAAACGGAATCAATTGAATTATTCTCAAATTAGAGAATTCTCTTAAATACTATACAGGGTTTTATATTTCTTTTAGCCTCCTTGAATGCAAGACGCTGCTCTTCTTTGGTTAGTTACCTTAGCCGCTTTGTCACTCTCTCTCTCTCTTAGGGTTTGGGATTCATGGCGTCGTCGTCGAGAGGCGGCAGGGGTGCTGATCAGCCTCAGCAGCTGCAGAGGCGGATCGCGCGGACGCAGACAGCCGGGAACCTCGGGGAGACGATTTTTGACAGTGAGGTCGTGCCGTCGTCGCTCTTAGAGATATCTCCGATTCTTCGTGTTGCCAATGAAGTCATAAAGAGCAACCCCAGAGTGGCTTATCTCTGTAAGTTCATGCTTAGTTTTGCAAACAACTAGCGACTTTTTTTGATGTGTTAATTTACTAGGTGTTGTTAGTTTTTGTTTTGTAAAATGATCGTTACTATTTAGTTGTTGTACTAATGTTGATTAGTGTTGTAAATTTGTTGAACCAAGATTTTATTTTTTATTTTTTGGGTGTTTATTTACTGGGTGTTGCCAGTGTTTGTTTTGTAAAATGATCGTTTTTAGTTCTCCTGCTAGTGGATTTGGAATTTTAATGTTGATTAGTGGTTTAAAGTTGTTGAATCATGTATATAGTTCACAATTATGACAGATTTTGCTTTAAGTTTGCTTACCCATGTGCACATTCTGGGCAGCTGAGCTTATATTACCTGTTTTTGGAGTTGAGTTTTGTATGATCACGGTGCTAATGACGGGTGGTGACTAATCAATAATCATGTCATTGCATTCACAAGGCTTTCTCTAGTTGTTACGGAACACTTAAACTGAGTGGCTTATTTATGTAAGAACATGTGAAATTCACACTATCTTCGGCCGTATGAGTATAAAGTAAAATAAACATGACAGAGTCCTTAGTTCAGCTACTGAATAGTTTTTCTCTTACTCCTTTCCAATTTTGCAATTATATAGCATTAACATTGATAGTATTACGCTATCTAATCAAAATATGTGTATCTAAATATGTCGTTGCTTCTTACTTTGTGAAATCTTTAGATATAGACTCGATGAGTGAGGCTGTAGTGATTAAACACACGGATACCTTCTTCGCTAAGTTGATGTTTTAAAAAACTGATCGCATAAAGTATATAATTTCTACTTTTGGCTGCGATAAGTTATCCGTCTATTATTTTATTGTTATTGTTATTATTATTACCAATACCATTGTTATTATTGGTTTTATTACAACAATTATTTTGGCATGTTCTCTAAGTTTGTTTGTAAAGTAATGTCAATTTAATTATTTAATTTGATATTATGATGCATGTGCTTACATGTTGGCTCAAACTCCTCCTTAACAAGTAATGCTCAATTCGTGGAATATTTTAATTGAATTGGGAGTAAACTATGAAGTCAAGGTTTGAACCCGCGTAATCTCTACACTGATACCATGTTAATTCTCCACTCATGCCAAAATTTTAAGTTCATAGAAATAGGTGAATTTAATCATGTAGTTAATTTTCTAACAATATAATTGACATTTATTTGTTCTTTTTCTCCGGGCATAATAATTATTTTTCAATTTTCATTATGCATTCCAATAGTTTGATAGTTGGCTCATTTGTTCTGACTTTAATGTAGGCCGAGCTTATGCCTTGGAGAAAGCTCAGAAGTTGGATCCCACATCTAGTGGGCATGGTGTTTGTCAATTTAAAACTGCTCTCCTTAAACGACTAGAAAGAGTAAGCATTATTATGTTCTTCAAATCAAGTGCATGTCAAGTTTTTTTTTTTTTTTTCTTTCTTGCATATAGTGAGAATTATTCACTCGTTTGCAGACCTTAGACAATAATGCTTGTATAGATTTTGGTAGCCTTCTTAGAAATCTGTATTTTAGGCCTCAAAAAAGTACAGCTCTTTAATGTTTTGCCACTAAAGCAATTGAAGAAAGGAAAAGAAAAAACAGTATAGTGGGTACCTTAGGAAAAGGAAAATATTTCCTTCTTTACGTCTCAAATGAACTTTGATTGGTTGAGACCATTAAACGCGTCACAGAGTTAATTAACCTATTAGCAAAGGGACATAGACCTTAAACTAAACATTGCCATAGAACTTAATCAAGCATAACAATGAATAGTTCTGTGAACAGTAAATCCAGCGTTTCAAACTGAATGAAACAATTACATCTAGTGCAAAGCAAATAACTTTGATAAGCAAGTCTTTGCCTCAGCAAATTGGTTTATTTTTTCTTTTATATATGGTTGAATTCTCTCTGATGAAATTGCTGTACATGGTAAAATTTTTACCATTTCTATGGGTATTCCAAAGGAAAAGGATTAAGAATAGGAGAAGAGGGGGAAAAAATGCCGAAAAAAGAATAAATTTGAACTCAATACTGTATAAATCCCTGAACCACCCCTTAATAAAATTTGGTACTAGTCTCTTGCATGTTCAATTGCCTCCAGTACAATTTATGACTGCTTATAGCACCTTTTGTGCGTGTGGGGTTCTTTGTTAGCTTTAACTGTTTGCTGATCTTTTTTTTCTTAAAACTCTGTTAGGACAATGATCCCACATTAATGGGAATGGTTGAAAATAGTGATGCACGTGAAATACAGAGTTTTATTCGACTTTACTGGAGAAAGAATATCCAACCTTTTCAGAAACCTGCTGATAATGCCGAACGGTAGGTCCTCTGGGCGATATTAGCTCTTTAGGTGATGCTTCACTCAGTGCCCTGCTTGACTGTCAATTTTTTGCTTTTTATCCAGTGCGCAGATTACAAGGGCGTACCAAACTACTACTATTCTCTTTGAAGTTATGAAGCCTTTGATAGTGAGCCCATCTTTTTTGGCGCTCTTATTGTGAATAAAGCCTAAATGAGGTGTTTAGCAGTGTTCCAGCATTCTTTGGTGAGTCTTTAGATGCCATTCCTCAGTTGCTTAAGTCGCTTCCTGAAATCTTGTTGCCAAAAAACCCCTGTTAATCTTCTTTAAGATTTTGCATTCAAAAAATGATTGCAAAATGCCAATCCACTCTTCTGCTATGCAAATGTTAGAACTTTCAAAAATAAAATTTGAATTATGTTAGATAAAAATATAAATCATAGTTAAATCACCTAAAAAATGAAGAAGCAACTTTTTTCATCATAGTCTCGTGCATTTCTTTCTTCTCTATTATGCATTACTGATGCTTTTGCTTGTGCCATCTGATTCACAGTTTTAGATTGTTAAAATTAGTGATTATGCTGAAAGAGTATGACATGCTGGCAGTAGATTTATAAAGGTGATTGCAGGATGTTGGTTTTCTATGGTATGCCTTGTAGGCCAGATCATTTCTATGGATGTTGATTTATACTGAAAAAGTAGGTTGTACTCATACTGTATGTATTTTTACTTTTTGTTGACATATGGATTTAATTTTGCCATTGCTTTTGTTGGCTAGGCTTGGTACCAAGTGATATTTTGAAACCTGATTTGATAATGCCATTCATCTGCACGTTGCCATTAGAGCAGCGTGTAGCATCATACTCTCCCGAGTTATACAATAGTCCGGTGTTTTTGTTTCCATTGGTACATTACCTCAAGAGTCCAATTTACAAGTTTTACCCCTTACTACATGCAGGGTTAATGAACTACGAAGGATATATTGGAGTTGCTAAAGAGTCCACCTTGCTGCCAACAAGTAGATTCATTCACTTATATAATGATTTGTAGCCCTACTAATTGGGACACTGTCATTCATGTCGTACTGGTAACTCTTATAATTTTCATATACAAGTCAAATTCTTCATCTTCACCATGTTTGCTTGTTTTTGCTATTTCCATATCAAATCATAGCAAAGTTTTGAATTACTGCCAGTGTAGGAGAGAGCATATAGGTTTGGGTTATTAATTTGTTTGTTGTTAGCAAGGTGATGTTGAGAATAGTCCTCGACACCATCGGATACTTTCACATGATTGTCAAAAAGAGCTTTTGTTGGATCCAAACATGTGAAGGGCGGATGCTCGTTTTATTTTCTGTCTTCACAATTCATTACTTCAAGGAAAAAAAAAAGAACAAGAAAAAAGAGAGAGAGAAGAAAAGGGCTTTATATTATCTTATTTACGAATGGTTTTATTTAATCATAGTTTGGTTTATCCACTCATTAACTCATAGTTATTTTCTCTTTCCTCCTTTTTAACAAACTCATTCTCTTGTCTCTTCTCAAGGCACTTGAGGATTTTAAGTAATTTTAGAAGGCCTACTTTTATCCTACTAAAATGATGTGACTATTAAAATCATCATTTGATCAAAATTCAATAATGATCAATCACAAGTCCAACGGTGATTTTAATAGTCACATCATTCTTAATATGACACAAATGACAAAAGTAAACCTTTTAGAATTACTCGAGGATTTCGTTTGTGGAACATCAAAGTTTAAGGAGTCAAGACAATATGACAAGGATTTAAGATCTCAATCTTGTTATTGGAATGACTCTACGAATGAGTCGATAATAATATACCAGATTGGTGACACCGAGTGTAGCACCAGTCCGTTAGATCTGGTTCCCGAAGATGAGGTTGCCGAGAAACCCGTCTCGCTGTGCTCACTACAAATGCCCTTGTGCCTCTGTTGTGCTCATGGCCTTGTTTGTTAACTTACACTTCATTACAATACATTTCCTTGTATTCTATCACACTATTCACTTCATTTTTTTTTCATATATATATATATATAATTATTCACATTTTATATCACATTATTTACTATTCAAATAAAAAAAATTACTATAAAACAAATTTTTCTACTTTCCAAAACCACTTTTTCATTTTCTTATATCAATATATATATTTTTTTAATTTATGAACAGTGCAGTTAGGAGAGTGTTATGGGGTTTTCCAAACACCTTCCATGTTGTAGACACAGAGAGAGAAAGATTTGGAATAAAAAATAATAATAATAATTATGGTAGTTTAATTTGTAGATTCTAGCCAAATTTTGGCTAAAAAGAGCATTTGGCTACTCTAATGCGTTCTCTCAAGTGTGTGATAGTTTTTTTGGTTTTTTTTTTTAAAGTTTGTAATAGTAGGATGTATCCTTGAATTTAAAATTTTGTATTGAGCATTCTCATCCGTTAATTAGGCATTTGTTGTTGTCGGTAAAAAAAAATGGGGCATTTGTGGTGTTGTGAATGTCATTAATCTCACTTTGGTGAGAAATTTAGATAAGGTTATATGATATAAAATAGGAAAAATTTCACGTACTCTTTAAACTTTGACTACTTTTGCAAATATCCTCCAACGTTCAAAATCTCTTATTTGGTGTATCAAAATTTGGTTTTCTGCCACTTTGCTCATTCTGTACAGAAAATCCTAATACAATGCCAATTTTAGCCCTGACTACAAAACTAAAACGGCATCATTTTGGAAACAGTGTAGTTTTGGAGTCAAGGGTAAAATTGGCATTGCGAAGGATTTTCTGTACGGAATGGGCAAAGTGATAGAAAACCAAAGTTTGATACACTGAGAGTTTTTGAACATTGGAGAGTCTATAAAGCCGCGAAAGTTCAGGAGGTAAGTAAAGTTTCTCCTATAAAATAAATAGTCTTTCTCATGATAAAAAATAGGGGAAACTTTACTTTGGCCCCCTAAACTTCCACCCGATTTTATAAACTACCCTGAACTTCTAAATCTCTCATTTTGAATCCTTGAACTTTCAATTACTCTCAATGTTAACCCCTCCATCAGATTTTAAACATTATATGACAATTATACCCTTGACTTTTGTATAAAATTTCAACTTTTTAAAATTTTTTATTTTTTAAAAAATGAAAATCAATGACATTTTGGTCTTCTTTTGTATTTATAACAGCTAAAATTAACGAAAGGGTTCTAATTGAGAGTAATTGAAAGTTCAGGGGTCCAAAATGAGAGATTTAGAAGTTTAAGGGGTTTGTAAAATTGGGTGAAAGTTCAGAGGGGTAAAGTGAAGTTTCCCCTAAAAAGTAAGGATAATTACCTTTTTTCCATATGAACTACAACGTATTTTCACTTTACCCTCATGAACTACTAATTGTGACACTCGACCCTATGAACTACCATTTTGTGTCCAAAATCCCCCTTCCGTCAGTTAAAGCCTCAATGACATTAACTCAAACGGTCAAAGTAACAATGTGTTGTAGTTCGTAATGACAATACGTTGTAGTTCATGGAGGTAAAGTACAATGAATTGTTGTTCATGGAGGCAAAGTAATGGGTAGATCACTTGAGCTAACACCTTTGATTGACGGAAGTGAACTTTGACTGACATAATTGAGGTTTTGGGCACAAAATCGTAGTTTATGGGAGAAAGTGTTAATGCGTTGTAGTTAATGAGAAAAAAAAAGGTAACTACAAATACAAAATTAGTGAAGTTAATTTTTATAAGTTTATAAATAAAAATAAATTTATCTAATCAACTCAGATTTTATACAATATATATATATATATATATATAAACAAACTAAAGAATGAATAAGTTAATTAAGCAACTCATTAACAAGAAAAAAAAATGGTAATCATTCAAGTTTGACTCATATTTCTAATAAAATTAAACATTTAATACCCGACTCAATTACGGTCCTAAACGCTCACCATCGTCAACTGTTAAACATTATGAGATACAATATTAATCCCAAAAGCATTGTATATGTCAAATTTTAATGTAATAATTTAGGAATATTAGGTTTGGATATTCTAGTGAGAGTAGTGTGTGATAAAAGACTTGGGATATGCTACTTCATACTTAGATGCTATCAATATTCACTACTTTCAACTAAATCAAAATGGAATATTCCATTCAAAGATTCCTCTGAGAAATCAAATCTCCAATTTTGTTTGTTCTTCTCTCACTGGGACACGCCACATCGACAACACGTGCAAAATATAATGTCGTCTCCCGCCTTCTCTATTTCCATTTTCATTTCTTGTCTCTGACTGAAACTTTGATATGCGCTTCACCTCCTTCAATCTCAGGTGCTTATCACTCTTCCCTCTCGAATTCACGCATTCCATCTATTTATCTGTTTGGTTACGAGGAAATTCTGTTTATATGTGTTGGGTCATAAATCAACCTTCGTCAAGCCCAATAACTCACAAGCCTAAGTCAAAGCCCAAGAACCATCTGGCCTTGAGCCTCTAAGACCCTCAAGTCCAAGGCTTCCAAAGACCCACGTGTCCGAGGCTTCTGAGACCTTCGAGTCCGAGGCCTCCGAATCCGAGACCCTGGAATTTAGGGATTGAGGATTCAAATTCATTCGAAAGTGATCGTCTACAAGCCTCTCCTTCTCACAGTAAAGCTGATAGCAAAAAATTCATTACTTCATTGAGTGCCTTGCTACACTTATTTTTAGTTGACTATACTGGAACTATTAATAATGCCATCTATGCACCCAGAAGATAAATAATGTAATAAACTCAACAAAAAATTGATAATTTTTTAAGTGAGATAACAACTATAAATAGCCCAGACAAAATGCATCACCGCTTAACTTACTGCATAAAATCATTAATCTTCAACCATGTTAAGAGAACCCCACATTAAGAGCTAAACAGAATCAAAACTCCAGAATCAATAACGTCCACCCTAAAATAAACCACAAAACATAGTAAGCTCTGCAAAACCTGAATTGTCCCGGAATCATCACGTAGCGTCAAAAAGGCAAGCTTCCCAAATGCTCTGCGAGCCACAATTCTTCCTGCTATGGAAACGCGATCGCCCTCACTATGGGACTCCTCGCCATTCCCCAGGTGTTTATACATATCCTGCAGCTGATTAGCAGTGTGAGTCCTATCCCACTTATAAGCATACGGCTCTAAGCCCTTGGTCCGCAATTCTTCCACCTACATTGTTTTCAACTTGTCATTTTGGTTTCAAAATTCCAATTTATGAAGAAAAATAATAGTAGATTCCCGGAAGAAGAAATAATAAAAAATCCTTCATTTTTTAGCTAGCTTTTCTCAGCAACTAGAAAGTCTTAAAAATGAAACATGTTGCATTCAAAAATTCCAACTTTCTTTTTTCTGTTCCTCCCTACATCTATATTGAGATTAGCTTTCTTAACTGCTTTGAATTTTGTAGACTACAATTGAAACTCCACATATCAAATGTTATTCGAAAAAACCTTCATTTTCATTTTTTCCCCTCACCTTTTCCCAGCAACCAAACAGAGTCTTGAAAAAACGAAATTATTGCGATTCAAAATCTTAGTTCTATTTTTGGTTTGAACACCTTTTTCAAGCGAATGGCGCGAATGGCGTCTCTGTCGGAAGTGGAAGACGAAGAAGAGGAAGATCGGCGGTTGCGTCCGGCGGTGGCAGCGGCGGCAGCAGGGGAGGAGGAGCACCTAACGAGTAGGAGTCTGGCGGAGGAGGTTGGGTTCGTTGCGAAACGAAAGAGGCGCCTCAGTGGCTGCCAGCTCGTCACCTTCAATGCCTCCATTGTTTAACGTTTCTTCGTTTCCTTCAGATTTTGTTATCTGCACTACACCCTTGCTAGTTGCTACTCGTGGATGCCCGACGACGATTATGATGATGATGGCCCTTTCTTTTCCTCCTATCACCTACTTCTACTTTCTTCAGAGTAAAACGTCGTGTCGTTTATTCTTATCCACTGGTAAGATTATATATTATGTTGAATTTAATTGTTTATATATATATATATTGATATCGGGGAACTTCTACAAGGTAGAGCCCTTCAGATCTACACCTATAGAGCATTGGTCCCATGCACCGCACTGCACCATCGAAAGTTTTCCTACATGGAATTGGGGTTTTAATTGTTTATATATATATATATATATATATGTGATGTTATAATAATTAAAATTATTAGATAACGTGGTAATATATTCACTGCATAACATTATATGCATCATAAAATCAAAAAATGACTCATCTCAATTTTCACTTAAAATGAAAATAATTCAAATGTTGTTTTTAGGGAGAAGCTACACGCATCCTCTGTGTATACAATAATGCTTCATTTTATTATTATTATTTTGTTGTCCTTTTTAAAAAAAAAAAAAATAGGAGTATTTTTATTTTTTCTGACAAAGAGGAGGTAGATAAATAGGGTGTATTAACTAAATTTAAAAATTGGGGAGACATTGCAACAATTAATGGTGGTAGATTGAGAGTATAAAAAAATATATATAAGAATCACATGCTTTAAGGACATATGTCAATTTAATAAACTTTACCCGAACATCGTTAGAAACTTAGAACTCCACCGAGACTCAGTTAAGACATTATTGTAATTTAAATTTTAATATGATGGAATGAATAAATATATATATATATATATATTTGTGATTTTTCGTAAGCACCAAATGACAAAAAGATTTCTTCTACAAAATCATTTATCAAGAAAAATTTTTGCATTAAAAAACAATTTTCGATGGAAAATATTTTATGTCGAAACAAACAAAGCCTTAATCAATGTATAAAAGATTGAAAGCGAAATGAAATGAAACAAAGTTTTTCCTTTGACATATTGGCCATGTTGAAGTTTGTAGGGAAATCTTAAATATGGAAATAAGAGCAGAAGCCAGAGAGAAAAGAGAGACACATAAAATTATGGGTAGTTCGGTGTTAGACATCCATGGCAAACCATGGTCCATGTGGCTATATATATTGTGCTACTAGAAGATATAGAAGAATCCTCTAAATATCAAAATGTATTATATATGAATATATTATAACGATATTACAATTATGAGGTTGATTGAAATCAGGAAGAAGAAGAAGAAGAAAGGAAAAAAGAAATACAAGAAAGATCGAGAGGCTCAAATCCTTAATTAGGATTAGTTGGCGAGCTGGGAGGTTATGGATCGTTTACCTCGCAACTGATGGCATCCAAGGGCACAACCTTTATCACAAGCCGACGTCGTTGCACTGTCTAAAAACATGCATATAGGCACGCAATCGTTCATGCAGGCTGAGAAAGTGGCTACATAGGGCGCCATGGCCATCGTCACCATCACCAACATAGAGATCACAGAGATCATCATCATCAATATCATCACCATGCCGTACTTCCTTCTGCAACCCATTTTCTTCTCCTGGACGTATATACTTAACGTACTTGCTATTGGTAGAATGATGAGAGAATTAATGTATAAAATGGATTTATTTATTTAAATGATCCAAAAATAAGGTAAACCACCCACGTACCTGAAATTGGTGTACGTGAACGTAGAACGTAGGAGTCAATTAAATGAGAAACTGGCTGGCTGGCCAGATGGTATTAATTCCTTGATACACGTACACAGCTGGCTGAGTGTTGATCGAACAAGTCTGCAGGTGACTTCCAACAAATAAGGAGAAAACAACGAACTAAATTAGTAAAATATTCTGAAATATGAGTATACTATACGTACAATAATGAATCAATATCATGATTAATAAGTTGATTTATTATTGGTATTTTTTCGAAGATGTCAAACTTGACCCTCATTCTCAAGAACTGGATTTATCTTCTCAATTAAACCCCATGGATACGATCTCCATATATAGCTAGGGACTAGCTCTTCGAGTACCCTTTCTTTCTCATTCAAAGACAAATTTATTTCTTCGGGTCTTTCCTCAGAAATTTTCTCCAACCTCTCTCGACTTTCTTTAAAATATTTCAGGATTTCTGCTAATTTTTCTAAGCATCTACGATACCGTGACATTTTCTTGCTGCTGCTGTTACTCTTGTGAAAATCTTTCTTGAAGGGCTTCCAAGAATTCTTCCTAACTAGAAAAATTCAAATTGTTTTCAACCTTTTACCAAACTAACGCCTCTCCCCTAATATAGAAGTAATAGAGTAAGAGATGATAGAGTCTTTGATACCAAGGTGTTTGTCGATAATTAAGCGAAGTAGAGAGCTGCCATCTCTATCCAATCTGAAGCATCATACCCATCAAAATAAGAGATTCCTTGCGGCCGCCATGACTTTCTCCGGTGTATTCTTTTCTAAGGCCACATCTTGTAGAATCGAAGGTTTTGAAAATGAAATCGAACGGCTTTAATACCACTTGTAACAGATCTAATAATATGCATATGAATTGAAATAGAATTGAACCACTATAAATAGAAATTGGGATGAAATAACTGAAATTTTATTAACAAAATAGATTTGAGTATTCAAGAACTCCTTCTCCTTTTACCAAAGTAAACTGATTACAACTTGAATGCTTGATACATCTAATCTTGGGTCTTGTTTATAAAGACCCTTACAACTACTAATCAAAACCATAAGCCTATCTGGCTATGGAACGTACAAACTTTAATTTGGTAAGACCCATTACAACTCAAAGGTCAAGGCCCACTAACCTACCAAGGCCGAAAGCCCATTAACCTAATAATCCGAAGAATTGCTTTTCAATTTAGAGTAATGTTAGACGTACATAAACTTTTAAGTATTGGATTTACGTACATTGATGTGATAGTGCAGTGCGGAATTAAAGGCTCTGTTTGTGAATGGGCTGGAGCACTGTATTGCTTTTTTTTTTTTTTTGTTTTGGAATATGTGTTTGATTGGTTTTAGTAAAAATGTTTTACGTGAAAGAGTGAAAAAAATATATTTTATATGAAAAATGTAAAAATTTTGTTATTTTATAATAATTTTTATTTAAATAATAATAAAAAATAATTGATGTAGTATAAAAGTATAAATGTTAAAATTAATTTTGAAGTTAAGGGATCTCTTTTTTTGGAATTGAGAAGGATACTGTACTGTAGCTACAATACCGTTCTTGCTACAGTAAAAATCCATTCCTTCCACCCAAATAGACCCAAAAGATTGCATATATCCCTTCCTATTCGTTGATTGATGCCACCTCAACAACACGGATCACTAAATTTAGTGTAGAATAGACTGATTGCTCTATTTTGTTACATGCCAAATTTGGTGGGTGGTCACAAACACTATATCTTATGCCATTCTTGATGGCTTAGGAGGTGGTGCGATCACCTCGAAGATTCAATGGATGACCGAGGTCCACCTCTTACCATGAGAGAAGTTCGGAGTAATTATCTGACCACTCCTCAATTACTTAGGTGGTACTCTAAGCCATATAAACTGTCACTTCAATTTAATGATTAACATAACAGTGCCACGTTTTACTACCATATAAGTTAATAAAGACCGTGTACTAAAATAAAATAGTACATTTAACATATCTCTTCCATTTACGATCACCTCTTGAAAATCATAGATACATCAGCCTTATAAAAATTTATTAAAAAAAAAAAAAAAAGTTACAAGTGAGCCGGAATTCCAAGCGCAGGTCTTTTACCTTGTAACTGTTTGCAACCGCCTGAACATCCTAACATACAAGCCGACGCTGTCGCACCGCCTAAAGCCATGCATATAGGCATGCAGTCTCTGGTGCACACTGCGAATGTGTGTTTCCCTTCTGCGTGGCCCGTCATCATCAGCACCACAGAGATCAATATCATCGCCACCATGCCTGAATCCTTATAACCCATATTTTCTGCACCTAAATCCTCGATTTTTCCTCATGACATCCTTCCTGGAGTACTTGTTTTTGATTGAATATAAGAGAATGGCGGACTTAACAGCGTAAAACAATGTAAACCACCCACCTGGCCTGATGGGTGTGGAGAAGCACAAAGAAAAATGATTGGCCAATGGTTAATGAATCACAGGTTAAGCCACCAGTTATATATTTCATGGTGAGGATTAGATTGGACGGTCTTTATTTATTTATTTATTTATTGTGAAGTATGAGAATAAATAATAAAGGGTATTTCCCTTTGTATTAGTTGTTGGAAGGAGTATAATATGGAGCTCCAAAACAGGAAGATCAGATTAATATTACCAATGAGGCAATGAAGATTCTTTAAACTTGTCAAATTAAATAGCATAAATATGATAAATATTCCATATATAGTTTAATGAATGTTAAAAAAACTAACTATTTAATTACAAAAATAATGACTCAAAACTTTGGAAACTCAACCAGTACAACAATCAAAGAAGCAGATAGACTTTGACTTTCTAGACAACAAACCAAACCAAAGCTTTTCTTGTGTGCAGACAGAGAGAGAAAAACAGGGGATACAGAGAGAGCCAAATGGTGTTCAACAGCTTGATGGTGCTCTCGGTGGCGCACGTGTCCGCCGACGCATGGCAGTTCATAGCGTGCATGCCAGAGCGGCTGAGCAGCCAGCAGCTGTTGGATCTCATCTGCTGCTTTCCATTGCAGCAACTGGGTCGCCTCGCTCTCTGCCTCTGGACTTTCCTCTGCCTCCCTCCTTCTGGTTCCTTCTACTACTCCTATT
Source organism: Carpinus viminea (assembly GCA_013348765.1). Classification (NCBI taxonomy): domain Eukaryota; kingdom Viridiplantae; phylum Streptophyta; class Magnoliopsida; order Fagales; family Betulaceae; genus Carpinus; species Carpinus viminea. The sequence continues at coordinate 54,564,927 of CP054668.1, read as the reverse complement.
CCTCCTCTTCCGACGACGATGAAGACTCCGATGAATCTTCCTCTGCCGTCAATTACAACCACTACTACTACCACACCCATTCTGATTGATTCTCTCTTACTGGGATTCATGCACAGTAACTTATTCCTGTCCATTTCTTGCTCTCTTTCTTTTTTTCTTTTTTCCCTTTTCTTTTTAGTTATGTTAATTGGGGTTTATGCTAATTTGGTCTCTGATTAATTTTTATTTAGGTTGATTTTTAGGTGGATTATGGGGATATATAAATTGCGCTGTTTGCAAAAAAAAAAAAAAAAATCTTCTTCAAATTGGTAATGTTGGATTATGATGATTGGTGATGATCAAGGATGGATCTTTTTTCTTAATATTTTGGGTAAATGGTTTGAATTCATGAATTGGGTTGTTTGAGATATTGAAGTGTTCCTGGTGTTGGCTTCCCAATGCCCTTCAACGAAGCCACGCCCATTTGGGATTGTTCAATTAATACAACTGTGGATTCACAATTGCTGTCATCTATTAGCACCTAAATCAACATTGGATAAATGTCTTCTTGTTGATCATATATAATTTGGCAGCTAATTCTTGATAGGATGTAGTCTGGAGTAAGTTTTCATCTATTAACCCTCAAACTTAGGATCTTTTGAGGGTTTTGGAAGTATCAATGAGTCTGACATGACAAATCCGTATCAAATGCAATATTAGGAAAATCACAATCCAATAGGTTGAGTTAGTTGCAAAGATTGTTTAAAGAGAACTGCTAGGTTATGGGAATACAGGGCTCCATGTATCACTACCTCCTTCTACATAACCTTCTTCCGTCCGAAAAACGATTCTTCAAAAGAATGAGTCGCTATTCGACACATCTGATATCAGCATCAACAAATGTTCTTGAGTTGCTCTATTCAATCATTTTCCTTAGCATTTTAGCCTAATTAATAATGCCAAACGCTTTTTTGTCAGGCAGGGGGAAGGTGGGGTTGTGAGAGTATTAGTTTGCAATCCAGAGAAGTAAACCCTTTAATTTGATTTAGACCTTGCAAGATATTTAATTCTCTCTGATGATTAACTTCAAGGTCTTTCAAAACAAAATTGAAAGTTTTATCTTTGCTTAAGTTTTATGATTTACATAAACTGGTGGGTTCCTTAGAGTTCTCTCCATGGTGGCTACTGCTTTTAGAAAGTTGGCTTCTTGTTGGGGAGTTGTGTTAATGCACAGTTCAGTGATTTGCCTAATCATTAATCACTTTTGGATATATTTGTCATTGCTTTTGAATTATGATTTGACTTCTTCACTGGCTTATCTAGTCTTGTGCATTTTTGTAGGAATTTGTTGAATTCCTGGCTATGTTGAAGAATTGTTTGACGGAAAAATGACTAGAGATCATCACTAAGCAGGCATAGGCTTCTTGGTTGGTAGCTTTTATGGTCACTGCTGGGTGAGGAGGAGATTTTTTCTTTGTATGATAGTTTAGAGGACCGTGTTCTGTTTACCTTTTCTCTTTGTGTAACAACAGTTTTAAAGCATAGATCTTTACAATTGATTATTGGATCTCTAGGGATTTTTATTTTCCTAGTAGGGTGATATCTGTGACTTAAATTTTATTAAAGATTGTTACTGAAAAGGTATATGATGATTATGTTAAAAGTAAAATAATACTCAATCTTGTATAGCATCAATAATTTGCAGTCACATATCTGATTTGAGGTGGTTTTTTTTTTTTTGCTTTGCTTTGACTTTGTTATACTTGATAATGTAATGATGAAAATTTATTTTCAAATGGGACGAAATAATGGTAAGTTTATAAATCATGATTCTGATAGTTTTGAAGAAGTCTAAATAAAGCATGTCAAATTCACCTTTAGCAATGTACTCAATCAATGTGTTAACAGATATGTCACTTAGGAAGCTTCTCATGTTCTTGACCAAGCCAGGAGAATCAACAAAGGGGAAGCTTAAAATCCAAAGTTGCTACACTCAAGATAGAGTGACCTAAAGCTTTCATAAAGGAAGGGAGGGCCTATTTTCATTGTTTAGTGTATGTCCAATAGAGCAATGACTCTACTGATGCTGGTTTAAGTCTATAAAAGCAGAGGAGAATTATGAGCCACACTAATTTTTATCTAGTAAAGACTGGAACTATCCTGCTATAACTGGAAATTGGGTTTTGTTGATCTGAAATCAAGGATATGCTATTTGTTTATTTATAGTTGTTGACATGACATGTGTGGTGGCTTTATGAAACTGAAATTTAAGAATCTATATAGTATAAGTTTATAACATAAGAAAAGTTTTATTGGTGAGTTCTTTCTTTTGATAGGAGAAGCTACAGATATTTGAGTCTTATTTGCTCATTGGCTTTTACCAATGGTGCAAGAGAAAATGCAATGCTGAATTTTTTTTGGTATGTGCAATGCCAATTTAAAGATCATAAAATATGATTTTTTTTTTGTTGTTGCAAATCTATCTATAGATCTGCAATGCAATCAAGCAAAATGAACAAAACTTGAGCAAGATATCCAGTTTCTTGCCAAGGAAATACCTTCACCCTTATACAGAGTTCAAGATTTTTTAACTGTTATTTGCAGTAATTTGGAAGAGGGGAGGGGGGTGCGGTTCTAACAGTTCCAGTCAAGACCCTGCTGCTCCTAAATATTTAGTTTCTTGTTGAGGAATGGGGGTAGAAGATGGCTGGAGGTAGATATTTGCTTTTATCATTTGCCCATATGTCTAGAAGTTAGAGCTCTTTTTTTTATTTTGTTTAAGGCATTGGCGAGTCGAGTTCCATAATGAGACTTGCAGGATTGGAGTTAGATCTCCTAGACTCTTGGCCATGTTTAATAGCCATAGAGTTTAACTTCCTGGGGACTAGAGGACAGTGGTGGAGCCTCATGTAGACCAGAGGAGGCCATTGGTGCCCCAAGAGTTTCTGAAACTTTTTAGACTCCCTAGTAATCTAATGATTTTCACCTGGAAGAATAACACTAGCCCTCACCCCACCCCTCTCTCAAAAAAGATCTTTTGAATACTTATATCCCCTTATTTATAAGGTATTCATGGACAATATGAATGCAGAACAATTCTTAACCCTTATATCCCCTTATTTATAAGGTATTCATGGACAATATGAATGCAGAATAACTCATAACCCCTAAAATTATACCCCATACACAATGAAATAAAAAATATCCATCAATTACATACCAAGAACAAGCATTCTTATATTATACGAAAAGATATAATTTTGTAACGAATAAGCATAAACATTATGAAGTTTCTATCAAAACTGAACAATCTCGTTCAACTCCCTAACCCCAAAGTCAATCTTTTAAATTTCAGTCTTGCTTGCTTCAGTCTAAACTGCCGTGGCACCTTTACTATATTCTTCTTGAAAAATGTTGATCCTTATCATATCATTATATTGATCTTATCCTTGTAGCTGAGGCAAAACTGGTTACATAATCTACATTTGTTTTGTATGTGGTTGTGCATGTATGGGGGACTTTGGCAAGCAGATGTACGGTTCTTATAATGTGACAAGATTGTAAGATTTGCCAATATGGGGGTTGTGTAACAGTTGGGACTCCCTGTCCTCTTTGCAGAGCCCAATGCAAACTTTTTTGGGCATGCTTATGTTTTATGGGAATCAAATGGATCCAAATACCATGAACAACCACATTAAGTCTTCATCTTATCCAAGTCAGTCTTCTTAAGAATGAGATTTCGAGCTCTTAAAGTTTTCTTGCATTTGATGTCTGTGATATTGTTGCACTCACTCTACTGTATTTTGAAAGCAATTAGTTTCATTCGCATACATAAATTTCAATTTCTTATTAACAAAAAATTACATTCACGTACATTTATGAGATTTGATTATGTGAATGACTATTAGCTTGGTTACTTTTTAAGATTTCAGTTGACATACTTTTTCCTTTTCATACGTAATTTGTGAGTGAATAATTTATAGTTCATGTGCACTTGAGAATTTCCTTTTAAGAGTTCAGTATGATTGCTAAAATACCAAAAACCCAGAATTACCATTCCATTGAACACAACATGATTTTTGCATCCTTCTATGAGAAAATGCAGGATTTCATGGCAGTTAGAGTGCAACCTCTAGTCAAGAAATTTACTGTCACAGGAGCTTTTGCAAGCTTTCCTTCAATGCTGTGTTCCTCTACTTTGTTTTCTTCTACCTTCTGAAATTGCTGTGTGCAGTTGATATTGGTAGGGGGCTGGCACCTTATGAGATCTCCGGGGCACCCGTTGCCTGTATATGGCTTGTCAAATTCCTTTCTCCAGGAGAAGTAAATGATAATTAATTGAAGGTAGATTGATATGTAAGAAAGATGTGTAGTTCAGCTAGGAATCAGCTAGTGGTAGGTGGCAGAGAATATCGGCTTGCATTGTGGTGGTGGAGAATAAAATATATGCAGATTCTAAACTGGAGTGATGATGCTGTCCTTTAGTATTTTCTAGCTGATGAGATGCCTTGGCGATAAAGAATTGTTTGCATAATTTGAAAGCATTAGTTCATAACAACCTGATGCTGTGTGATTGACAAAACTGATTAAGGGTTTTGAGTAAACAAAAAGATTTATGTGATGATTTTGTTGTTTTGATTCATCCCCCCCATCATTATGTTTTGCAATATTTCAAGCTATGATCGGAATTGGCTGTTAGGAACTACCAGTCAAAGCCTTGACTGCTGCTATATAGCAGAAAATTGGCTAGGGGGTGAGAATTTTCCCGCAGCATTTAACAGCATCAACTCAGAATCTTTTAACTTGTGATATATATATGTAGCATTTTCTGCTGTGTTTATGTCCACTGAGAGATGCTGCCCATGTTCTAAAGCTAATACATCTATAAAATGACCCTCACACTGCTGGTGGTGGTTTGGCCATTATTCTATTTCAATGGTTATGGCAGCTGAGCCATGCTGGCTACTTTTCTATATTTTCGTGACATTCTAATTCCTTGTGGAAACGACTAGGACTTGCTTAGAATATTATCACACTGGCGCAAAAGGTACACATTATCGGCGAGCGTTTGGTTCCCACGGTTGCCTTCATTTGAAAAGGTACCAAGATTAATACATAGTTTATAAACTTGCCCATGCTCGTGACATCCCTGATCGAATGGCATCAACAACAAAACAACAACTTTTTCACGTTGTATATTAGACCCTAAATATAATTTTTTTGGCTTCATCCCTGTTACTCAAAAAAGAGAGTCAGAGGATAACTTGCTTTTCAGTTTCCTTGGACCAATTTTTACACTCGGGAGGCATTTAAACCTGGCTGGACCGTCTCTTAAAAAGCAACTAATTTGTAAAAACTTGAATACAATATTAGCTTTGTTTGATATCACTTTCTTTTTTTGTTTTCCAAAACAAAACTATTAACAAACGTATAACACAAAACACTCAAAATTATTTTCATTTTGATGTCATGAACGTTTTTTTTCTTCCAAAAAACAAAAACACCTTTTACGAAGAATGACCAAATAGGGCCAATATATCTCAACAGAAGCTTCAAGCTGTCTGCAAGATAAGATACTTTTTTTTTTAATGACAAGCAACCCTTTCAAGACAAGATTACTTCATGTACCCATTCATGTTGAGTAAACCTTAAACCCATGCAAAGCACTTTAACAACCAAGAGGATTCGAATTTTAAACTTAATGAAAATGTCACCAAGGCTAAGGCCTCTACCACTTGAGCGAGTTCAAGACGATGCACTTTATATGCATACATTAGATATGAGTTATATTATAAGATAGCTATTACCAAACAACTGAAACACAAACGATTTTTCAAATAATAAAACAAAAATACAGTTTCATCCATATATCATATCAAAATAAAAAACACCCTTCAAAATGGTTTCATCCATTAGCAAACTACTCCTTTATTTATGCTATACAGGTCACAGACCATTGACTGGATTTGTGAAGACCTAGACTCTAGGTATGGAAGATTGTTGTTGAGTGGACTAATTATTTCAAACAGTAACTGGGAGTGCTGGCACTACATCAATCACGGGACATGTCTCTCCTGCTACGCATGGGGTCTTCTATTGTCCAATCAAAAGGTTAACTTGCGGTGCCCGTGGATGGCTAAGAAGGTAGCATTTTGATATAGGAATCCAGAGTACAATTATGGGAGGGGAAAAAGAACATGGATGAGTGGGTAGCTGTTTTAATAATAATAATCACACAGCACAATTATATGACGGAAAAGGAGGGAAAAGGCATAGTTCCAGCCCCATCTGGTGACCATATCAACTGTGAAAAGGATGTGATGGAAAAGTAATCAGATATACTGGTACACACCCTCTTTCATCCTTTGTTTAGAACATAATCATAATTGACTCATGGCTTTTCTTCCCCAACTTTCCAGCTTTTCACTTGGTGGGGTATGGGGGTGCCAAACCTTTGCTGACTTCTGACTTCCCTCCCTTCCTCCCCGCCCTCTGTGTTGCCAAGAAAGGTCAAGCCCAGATTTAAGACCCTCTTTGTCTGCTTCAAACAAGAAGGCCGTAAGGGTAAATATGAAAGACTAACTTTTCAATTATACTGGATTCCTAACTTGTGCAAAAGGGCAGCCTGCGTGAGAGAACATGGACAAATCCTGCCTAATCCCACCTGTGTTTGAACAGTTTAGACCCCATTTGCTTGTGAGAGGAGTTTGAACCCGCCTCAAATTATGCTCTCACATGAAACTTACGGATAAAGTTTTTTCTAAATTTGGTCAGAGAAAATTCGTGTAAAAATCACGTGTTCTAATAAAAAATATTGGTTACGGAAACTTTGTTATTCTTCAAATTGTAATTATTTCCGTCTTTCTGAGTGTCTACTAATATAAGTTTTTGTTTTATCAAGTACTGGAAGATCATAATTTTGTTGGATTATGGTATTCTGAATTTCTTAGATATACCATTAGGCATGATTGGAAATGATCATTTTAAAGATTATTAATTATGTACATGTATTCACTTTCAAAAAGTCTAGCAATATAAGTTTCTGTTACATCACGTGAAAAACACAAATTTGTTGGATTATGGTGTGATCATATAGTTTGATACTACGTTGTATTATTTTTAGGGACGGAACTAGAATTTTGTAAAGGTTAGGAGGCGCTATTCCCCCTCCCCCGAAGCCTCACCATAGGTTCGCCCCTACTTACCTACCAAAGGTTAGATGTCTAAGACTAATCTATCATTTTAGAGTGGAAAAAACAAAATTAAATAAATAAATAACCTCATCTTTATCTTCTAGATACGTAAGCATATCAAATTCTTTAGGGGAGAATTGGATTAAGTTTATGTTCACTTATTTGACTATTTAGCACTTGATTAATGCCTAAAAACTAGCCGTGAATCACTAGAACTAGCTCCCTAATTTTGGTCTGCACTTTCCACTCCGTATTTCAAAGAAGATATTTACATAATCATAACTATAGACTTAAGGCCAGAAACACATTTTTATTTCATATTATCTCATAATGCAGATTAAAACACAAAGTATTTAAAATTATTTTTATATTTATGTCGCTATCACAATAAAAAAGTCTTAAAATGTTTTGTCAAACGAAATTGCTTTGTCGATTTGTAAGAACTTTCTTTTGCTGGGCCAGTTAACAAGAACCCCTCCCACCAAAATTTGGCCCCAAGTAGGCCACAACAAAGTCTTTTTTATATAATTTTTTTCTGGTGTCCAAATGTGGATCAGACCTATGTCCAGCTAATAATGATTTTTGTATTGATCTGAAGATGGAGCTAATGGTGCAGATTGCTCACCGACAAAGGCAGCCATTAATTTTATGTTGGTAGAGCTTCCTAGATGGAGAAGGAAATGACCCAAAATTTGTATTCATGTTTTTTCTCTTATAGTTCATCTGGGTTAGATCAAATTCCAAGAAATATCAGAACTGTAAGCCAACAGGTTTTAAAAGAAGAAAATGATGATTTGTGAGAAATATGATACAAATTTGCTAAAAGCATAGCCAAAAAAAGAGCCCTAGACCCCCTCCTCAACCCCCCTCGTCCCACAACAAAGAAAAGTTTCTTTTGATTAAAAACTTTGAGTTTATTAGCGAACTTTGATGATTTTAAGAAAAAGATTAACAAGGAGGGATGATTGATTAGTTATCTTTTTGGTGATGAAAATCAAAAGAAATCGTCTTTTGCAATTGAGGTTCAACATGAATGGAATCATAATTTTTTTTTATGGGAGTAGCCAAACTATCAATGAAGGGTCAACATCCGGGGCACACGGGGTTCGCCCCAACACAACCCGGTGGAGAATCCTTTTACAAAATGCATCACAAGAGGAACCATTTTGATGGACTTTTTTCCTTTAGGTGTTATGATAGCTTTCAAAATGATACTTTCTTCCCTTGTTTGGAATCCAGGAAATTATATAAGAAAAGCATGAAGCATCTATCCAACAATAGGAAGAAAAAAAAAACCATTAAACATTGCAGAAATATTGAAGAAAAAGTCTCTTTTGGGTTCAAAGTAAGCATATATATATATATATATATATAAAACAAATCTCTAAAAAAGTGGCACATAAGTGGAATGTGATAAGAACAATCACTACTAGTTGGATGTTGATGCCTAACAAATCAAGGGTCCATTCACAAGGATAATAGTCTACTCTACAAAGACAAAGGCATCAATTTTCCAACTTAGTTAATTAGTTTTACTACAAAAGATGTCAATTGACTATGCACCAAAATTCAATGAGAAAAAAAAAATGAAGAAGAAAAGAAAGTGACAGAGGAAAGTGTAGAACATTGCTTAATAAGAAGGTGTTGAAACAAGTGGCTCATATTCTATTAAAGGCCCATTGGGTGTAATTAGTTTATGTGGGCCTGGGGAACAAATAAGTTGTGGGGGGTATTTTGGGATTTTCCAAAATACTTATAATTAGGGTTTGCCTATAAATATGTTATGTTGTAACCCTAAATTATTGAATAGAAATATATAGCCGCTCTCTCCTGTGGACGTAGGCAAATTGCCGAACCACGTTAAATCTGTGTGTCTCTCTCTCTTTTAGATCTCATATACTGTTCATCATTATTGTGCGCGGTTACAACAATTGGTATCAGAGCCTAATCATACGATGGCTGGGATTGGCACATCTTCTGCAAAGTTCGACGTGATGAAGTTCGATGGATCCGGAAATTTCGGGTTATGGCAGAGACGTGTCAAGGATTTGTTGGTGCAACAAGGGATGGTGAAGGCGTTATATGGGTCGAAACCAGAAGGGATGGCGGACATAGATTGGAAGGAACTTGAGGCCAAGGCGGTGGCTACTATTCGGCTTTGTCTGGGAGATGACGTGATGTATCATGTCATGGACGAAGAATCTCCGCGCGCTTTGGTTGAAACCGGAAAGTCGGTATATGTCAAAGTCGTTGATTTAACAAGCTCTATCTAAAGCGGTTGTACGGCTTGAAGATGGCGAGAGGTTCAGATTCGAGCCAACACATCAACGTATTTAATCGGATAATCGGTGATTTGAAGAGGGTTGATGTGAAGTTCAAGACGAAGACAAGGCGTTGATGCTGTTGAATTCACTCCCAAGTTCTTCTACATATGAGAATTTGGTTACAACTCGACATGGGGAAAGAGTCCTTGGAGTTAGAGGATGTTACAGAGCCTATTGGCTTTTCATCAAAGGAAGAAAAATATTGATGAAAATTCCCAAGGAGAAGGGCTAGTTGTAAAGGGTAACCATGACCGTGGAAGAAGCAATAACAGGGTGAGTCGAAGGCAAGAATTCTCGGTCAAAGTCCAGAGGAGGAAGGACATCAATTGTTTTAAGTGCGGAAAGAAAGGGCACATGAAGCGGACTGTCGATGGAAGAAGAAAAAGGATGACGAGAATGAAGGTTCCTCAAAGTCCGCGAACGTAGTGGAAGTCAATTAGCGCATCTTGATGGTGATATGCTTTCGTTGCATCTAATTCGAGCAGCCTGTGGATTCTTGGATTACGGACTCGCATGTTCTTTTCACGTGACGCCTCAGAGATTGGTTTGACACCTCTGGTCGAGTTAATTACGGTATAGTTACTATGGGTAATGGTGCACATTGCAAAATTACGCATAGGTAATATTAGAATTAAAATGTTTGATGGTGTGGTTAGAACGTTATGTGATGTTAGACATGTACCAAGTGGAAAAGAATTTAATTTCATTAGGCACCTTAGACTCAAACGGTTATGGTTATAAGTCTATAGGTGGAGTAATGAAGGTAACTAAGGGTGCGATGGTAGTGATGAAGGGACGGATAAATTCAAAGAATATCTATAAACTGTTAGGAAGTACAGTTGTAGGTGGAATTGCCTCAGAGAGTCCTGAATCTGATTGTCTTGTTTTGTGGCATATGCGGTTAGGTCATATGAGTGAACGGGCATGTTAGAGCTTCATAAGAAAAATCTATTGAAGGGTGTCAAAACATGTAAACTTGACTTTTGTAAGTTCGTGTTCGGGGGAAGCGAATAGGGTACAATTCAAGACGACCACACACAAGAGAGGGTATTATGGACTATGTTCATTCTGATGTATGGGGACCAGTGAGAACGTCCACGAGGAGGACATATGTATTTTGTCATCTTTATTGATGATTTTTCCAGAAGGTTTGGGTGTACTTCATGCGCACAAATCGTAAACGCTTGCCAAGTTCAAGTTGTGGAAAGTCAAGTGGAGAACCAGATCGGGAAGAAGGTTAAGTGCCTCAGACAGATAATGGCACCGAGTACACAAACGATGAGTTCGTAGATTTTGTGAGACATGGTATAAAGAGACACTTCACAGCATAAGACACCTCAACAAAATGGTGTGGTGGAAAGGATGAATAGGTCGATTGAGAGAGCAAGATGTCTCAAAGTTGAATGCTGGACTTGCAAAGATTTTTGGGCAGACGATTAGTATGGCATGCTACTTGATAAACAGTGTCACCAAGGGCACTAGATGGGAAAGTTGGAGGAGGTGTGGACAGTAATGAGGTAGATTACTCGGTTTGAGAGTATTTGGTTGTCCAAATTTATGTGCACATACCTAGTGAAGAACGGTCAAAACTTGATCCAAAGTCTAGACAGGTGTATCTTTCTCGGATATGGGAAAGGGGTTAAAGGTTACAAGTTTTGGGATCCGACGGCAAACAAGGCGGTGATCAGAGAGACGTATTTGACGAAAATTCCATGTTGAAAAGTACTGTGGTAAAGAGCAAAGTGCGAAAAGCGTATAATGATAAGGTGTGGTGCGGTGGAGTTAGAGACTCGCAGGAGAACACTTCTCGTGGCAGAGACTTCTACTGTGAGTTGAGCAAGATCACAAAGATAGCCATGAGCAGACCTAGACGCACTCATCGCACCACCAATCGTGTACGGTTTTGAAGACATGATTTCTTATGCACTTGTTATTAGTAGCGGAGATCCTACCACTTTTCAAGAGGCTGTCAATAATAGCCAAGAGAAGAGTAAATGGATGGGTGCTATGGCAGAGAAATGGAGTCTTTGCATAAAAAATCAGACATGGATTTGGTGGAGCTCCCAAAGAGAAAGAGGAAGATAGGGTGCAAATGGGTGTTCAAGAAAAAGGAAGCGATTTAAAAAGGGAGAAAAGTTCAAGGCTCGCTTAGTAGCAAAAGGTTATTCACAGCAGAAGGGGTTGATTATGAAGAAATATTTTCCCAAAGGGTCGACATACTTCCATCGAGCAGATATGGCGTTGGTAGCCCATTATGACATGGCTTTGGAGCAAATGGATGTGAAGACAGCTTTTCTTCATGGTGATTTGGAGGAGCAGATTTACATGGAGCAAAGGGTTCAAACTAACAGGAGCACTTGGTCTGTAAATTGAAGAAGTCACTTTATGGGCTGAAGCAGTCTCCAAGGCAGTGGTATAAGCGATTTGACTCCTACATGATCAAGATTGGCTACAGAAGATGTGAGTATGACTGTTGTGTGTATATGAGGAGCCTTGATGATGGCTCATTTATTTTTCTCACATTATATGTGGATGATATGCTTATTGCAGCAAAGAGTATAGTGGAGGTCAACAAACTGAAGGTTTTGTTGAGTAGAGAATTTGACATGAAGGATTTGGGCGCAGCTAAGAAGATTCTTGGGATGGAGATTCGCAGGGACAGAGATGCCAAGAGATTGTGGCTATCTCAAGCCGGTTATGTAAAGAAGGTGTTGGAGAGGTTTAGCATGGAGAATGCAAAACCGGTAAGTACACCTTTGGCGAATCACTTCCACTTGTCTACCTCACGGTCCAAAGACATGAAGAAACCAAGACATGTCAAAGGTCCCATATGCCATATGCGTGGGTGTCCGATGTATGCTATGGTATGTACCAGCCGATTTGGCTCATGCAAAGGAGCGGTGAGTAAGTACATGGCAATCCGGGAAACAAAGATTGGAATGCGCTATGGATTTTCGAGATACTTGAAAGGTACTACATTACTACGGCATCACTTTTGTCGATAAAAGAGTGATTTGTCGGGCCAGGGATATGTGGATGCAGATTATGTGGGACTTGGATGATGTAAGATCGACCACGGTTATGTGTTTACTCTTGCAGAGGACCCATATGTTGGAAGTCTATGATCCGATCCACGGTTGCAATGTCCACGAGGCAAGTACATGGCGGCCGGTGAAGCGCGCAAAAGCTTTATGGCTTGAGGGTTAGTCAAAGAGGGTATTCAAGTTGGAGTTCCGTTGTATTGTGACGATCAAAGTGCCATTTACTTGGCAAAGAACGGTGTATCATGCGAGAACCAAGCACATTGATGTGAGGTTTCACAAGATCGGTTGAATTGGTGAATTGTTACTTGAGAAGATTCACACTTCGAGAATGCAATGGATATGTTGACGGGTTTATTACACAGACAAGTTCAAGCATTGCTTGGACTTGATAAATGTATCCAGTGCTAGAAAGGAGAGGAGAGGCGCAGCCTAAACTTATCGGGCCTGTGGAGGCCCAATACTTGATTATCTTCAAAGAGGTGAATACTCGCCAAGGTGGAGATTGTTGAAACAAGTGGCTCATATTCTATTAAAGGCCCATTGGGTGTAATTAGTTTATGTGGGCCTGGGGAACAAATAAGTTGTGGGGGGTATTTTGGGATTTTCCAAAATACTTATAATTAGGGTTTGCCTATAAATATGTTATGTTGTAACCCTAAATTATTGAATAGAAATATATAGCCGCTCTCTCCGTGGGCGTGGGCAAATTGAACCACGTTAAATCATGTGTCTCTCTCTCTTGATCTCTCTCTTTTAGATCTCATATATTGTTCATCATTATTATGCTGTGATTTACAGAAGGAAGTTGATGCCTGTCCTTTTTAACTAAAAGCATTTCTAAGTTTTCATTATCATATCTTTGTTTTCTTCGATCTCCATATATTTTCTACTTTTTTCCAAACAAAAATGAATACAAATAGTGGGAGGAGTAAATGTTGTAGGCTTTGGTCTGGAGGTTTGTTCCCTACAAGATTTAAGATTCAACACCTCTTGAGTGCAAATAATTCATTGGAGTCACCCCCTCGATGAAAAGCCAGCAATTTATCCAATTATATGTATGAAAACTTTTGAGAATGTGGTACACAAGACTGAGGTTTATCCTATAGGATTGATTCGAACGGCCCTATCTTGTAGAGATTCAATAAATTAAAAAAAAGTAGAATACTTCCAAATAACAACTATGCTCTTAAATAACTAGACAGTCGAACACAAATCGCCACCCTCGTCATTCTCTAAGATTATATTCCAATATGCTATCTTTGACATGGCTTTCCAAAAAACATATATATAGTTTGACATGTAAGTGATTACCATATAATTACTTTGAATTTTAGTTTAGTGCCAAGTCAATTTTAGGTATTTTTCAAATAGATTATTTTATCATTTATTTTTTTAACTTCTTACATAGTTTCATATTTAAATAAAATACAAATACAAATAAAAACATAAGAGTGGGCGACCACCCGAGACGGAGGGTGGTTGAGTGGGATCTACCATCTATGATCAATTTGTTATTTTATTATGGGTTATATTTATAATTTGAGAAAATTTCACTTAATCATTCTTAATTGTCATCAACATTCTCCTTAAAGTTTAATTTATCTCAATTTAATGTATCATTCAATTATTTACAATTTCATCATTCTGTTAATTATTAAAAAAAAATCCATTTTCCTTATAATTTTATATGATTTTCATTTAAAAACCAACAAAAAGCAGAGAAATAATTAACTTAATATTAACCTAAAATACTAAGGCGATAATATTCTGAGATTTTCTCACTAATTTTTTTAAAAAATTGAAAAATAAAATAAAAATGCACAGATGTTGATAAAATAGGAAAGTCCTGGTACAAAATGCAAAAGCTTTGGATTTTGGTGGACAAGAAAGTCCTGACACACTCTGACAAAACAGACCAATCAGCACACACCACTCAGATTCACAAACCCCCATGTGCCCTTCACCCAAACTGACAAGTGACAACCACATTTTGAATCTCATTATTATTAATTACTCTTTTAACCCCCCAACCCTTCCTAATTTGTTACTCTCACTCTCCGGTCTTCGATTAAAATGAATTGAGTAATATATATATTTTTTTGACATGTCCACACAAGGATAAGGAGAGAGATGATTCGAATTTGTGACATTCGTTTCATAAAATGTAGTTCACAGTCAATTAAACTATCACTTGGGGACTGAATTGAATAATATTTGGTCACGGTCTTCTTAAAATTACATTTGGGAAATAAAATTTTTAAATTAAAAGAATTTTTAGATAAAAAATTTATTTTTTAGTTTTTGTTAAAAATATATTTTAATTATTTTTAATTTTTTAGATTATTAAAGTGTTTTTAATTTTTTTTATCAAACAAGTATTTTTTTCTTTAAACAAAATTTGTGATTTTTAAAAATATTTTTAGGACATTTAAACGTAATTTTAGATATATCTTTAATTATATTTAAAAAATATTTTTTTATTATAGTTAATTAAATATTATTCAAAAAATTTGAACCGAAGAAGGGTGACCCGTTCCTTCATGCAACACAACAATGCATCCATTTGGTATGCACTGTGCAGCAGCATATTAGAGCATCCACATCAAGTTATGCAAAATTTAGTTAAATTTAACTTTTAAAGTGTACTTTTTTAGATATAGCTAGTCACTCTTAAAGACTACCAAATATCAAAATCTTTAAATATTTTGCTATTTAATCCAAATATTATTATTTTTATTATGAAACCAAATTATTTTAACTACCATGAAACTCACTTTCATGTTCACATATATGAAATTATTTTGTGTGCACAATTGCATCTTTAATTCAATAAATTTCATTGATGAATGCATTTAATTTATTAGGAAAAAAAAAAACAATGGATGTCAATTAATACAGTGTGTAATTGAGAAAAGATGAGTGACGAAAAAAAATGGAAGGAGAAAAAAAGTAAAAAATGAGGGGATGAAACTTTGGAGGGAAAGAAATAGAAAAAAAGAGGAAGAAAAATGAAAAGTGGTGCTAGAATGTAATAAAATAATATTATAATATTTTAACATTTGCTTTTGACCTCCTTAAATTTGAAGAGGATATTTGACAAATGTTATATTTAACATTTGATAGAGAGTTTGATGTAAAGGACTTTTTGTAGATTTTGTTAAAATTTTAAAGAAATGCTAAATTTAGAGAGCTTGATGTGGATGCTCTTAGATTTTACCCGAAACAAAATCTAACAATATAATTATTTTTTTCTTAAATATAAGAAAACAAAATCTGATCTTAAAATAATTTCTCAACAATTGAGTTGAAAATAGAAATGGAAAGAATGGAACCGTACCGTTCTTCTCAACGACGACGTATACCATTTGCCAACATGCATATAGACTGTAGACACAGAGGTATGGGCAGCGGCATCTTGAATCTAATGATGACACTTTAACCCCACCCCCCAGTCCGCCATTGGATTCTTTTTCATCTTTTACTGCTTACCAACTTTGTACTATTTTCATTTTTTTTACCACCTCCCTCGTCATCCGTGCCGACTGGTTTATAAACAGACCCCGCTCACGGGCGCGTTCTGCACGACCGGACCTACACGTGTACGGTGACTGATCCAACCCCCACGGCCTGTCAAATACACTTTGCGTCAATTTTTTGGTCTTACTCGTGGTCGTGGACCGTGGTCGTGGGGGGCTATTCGGGCGAGCGGGTGACGGACATGACGCCGTTAAGACAACATGACGAGGACGCCGGCTCATCGGGATGAACAATTTCTATTTTCTATTTGCCCCTATAATCCTGCTGAAATCACAAAACACCCACTTTTGTAAAATTTTATTTATTTATTTATTTACTTTTTACACTACGTGACTGTCACAGTGACTATAATCATTAAAATCATAGATGAATTCTTTTTTCTTGAAACCAAAATTTCGAATCATTAATGTTACTATAAAATTGACGTAGACAATTTTTAACATAATTTATAAATTAAACATAAAATTAAAGAGTTAAAATTAAAAGTTGAACCTATTTGATTAAATGGGTTTGATTAATATTGAACTATATAATTTTATATGCATGTCTTAGCACGATTTGAATATGACAAGCAACTTAATAGTTGACGCTTTTTGACATAATTCTAAAACCCAACACAAATTTAATATAAAATTAAAAAGTGCTTAGGATTGTAAAGTTTGACTCATTTATTTAAATGTGCCGGATTATAGACTTATATTTAACCTATATATAATCTTCTCTCAATATCTTAATATGACATGAGCTCAACATAACATGAATCGTCACTCTTATATAAAATCTTTTTTTTTTGGTTAATTATTTTCTAAGCCTTTTATCTTTCATATTATTTCCGGACAATGACATATTTCGATGTTATGGGAAATTGTGCCCTTAGTAAAATAAACAGTAATGTGTTCAACCAACCATTGTTGTTCCGAGCATCTTTAATATGTTTTATTGTCAGATTTGATAAAATGAAATCGATTTAAAAATCATATCATTTTCACTTATCTTCGATTGAATAATACATTGTTTTAAAAAAATAGTAAATGGGATAGGAACAAAAGAATCTGTGTCTTGAATATCAAAGAACATGATCGTGGAATAGACGCCAAGCTGTAAATGATTCCTCTGAGAGAGGTCAATAATAATATTATTTCGTTTGTGAGGGTCTCTCATTGGATTCCATCAAATGGTGGTTAAAGTATGCAAAATTGAATGATGATTGATGAACCACCTCCAATTCCTCCATCAATGCTGAATCATGAAACACCTTTGCATCCAAGGTTTTAACAACAAATAATCATCTTCAAATTTCAAAGATAAATTGCATGAGCGGTAATCAAAGTTAATTCCTGTGTTAAGTGAATACTACAGGAATAGTTACATAGGATTTTAAGGACAGGACAACTAATATTAAATTCACATTTGTATTTCTAGTTTATAACTTGTTGTTCTAAAATTTGAGCTAAACCCTATTCGAATCATATATTAAAAAATTTAATAATTTAGTTCAAGCTCAAGTTTGGTCTGACTTGTTTTGAATAGCATTTTTAATGAGTCACAAATTAATCTTGAACATATATTTTATAACTCGATTTGAACTTAAGCTCGACTCCGATAAGCATTTACTTAAATTAAACCGACTTAAAATCTTAAATGTGAACTCAATTACAGTCATGCAGCAAAGGTAAATTTGAATTAAAAAGGAAAAAGTGAAAGTAAATTCATGCACAACAACAGTCCAATTTGAAATGGGGAAGGACAAGATGGGAAACCAAAGGCACGTCCATGTAGGGCCGTTGCCAAACCCGTTTCCCCACCATCCATGGACACGGTACACCGCTTTCCACTTTCCCCACAACTCTTTTTATATTCCCTTTTTACCCCTCGTGGAAAACAAGAATAATAAAGAAAAAAGCTTCAGAGAAAGAGAGAGAGAAGGTGGGCATTCTTGATGAGAGAAAAAGTAGGGGGAAAATGACAAGAAAGAGAGAGAGAGAAAGTAGGGGGTGGAGAAATTGGGAAAATGGGGCATAATTTTTTAATGGGAAAGTTAAGTTCGAGAGAAAATGACATTTTATAGAGACTAGAGAGAGAGAGAGAGAGAGAAAGCAATTGAATTTTAAGAGAGTGAGGTGGGCACTGGGCACACTGGATTTTTATTGGATTTTTGTGGGAACACGGAGCGTCCCACTGCCAAAGTCTGTGTCTTAGAGGTGTGGTGGGGGTGCGTAGGATAAGCAGGAGCTTGTTGGCTTTAAGGTTCATGGTGTATAGGCTGCTTCAGCTCTAAACCTGCATTGGGATAGTTGTGGAGTAGTGAAAGAGAGAGAGAGAGAGAGATAGTAGTTGTGGTTCCCGGAGATGGCTGGTGCGCAGTTTAGCATTAGAGGGAGGACAAGGAGAGTTTTAGCAGTGCTTTTCTGCTTATGGGGACTGATCTCGCCGTCTTGCGCCGCTAGGATGAGTATCTCCCGGCAGAAGCTTGAGGTCCAGAAGCACTTGAAGCGCTTGAACAAGCCTGCCTTGAAAAGCATTGAGGTCCACCTTCTCTTTTTTACTTTACTCTCTTTCTCGGAACTTTTCCCGTATTTTTTGTTCTTTGTCCTCCGTTTGGTTCCTGAGAAAATGAAGGAAAGTGTAAGTAAAAAATACCCCCTTTCTGGTTGAAAGTTGTGTTCCTATTGGTTTTGGTTAAATGGGTTTGTTTTCTTTTTGTGCGTGTCTTGTGTGGAAAATTTTTATTTTCTTGTGTCTTCAGGAGAACATGGGTATTCTGGCAGTCTCAGTGATTGTTATATGATTTCCACCAAAACTTTTACCATTTTCGTGAAAATTTGGTTTTTTTTAAGCAACAATATAATTTTATGATCATTTCCCGTCCCTCTCTTTCTTCTTTCTCTCTCTGCAATGATTTCCCATTCATGTAGTTGTTTTCGAACTTGGCGCAATGGAGAAAATCACCCAAATAAATAAAGGAGAAATATTCAAGATGTATTTTTTTTTAATAGTGCTTTTACATACATTGTTTCTTTGGTTTATTTTGAAAAAAAAAAAAAAGAAAGAGTCTAGTTTTATCATCTTAATTTCATTGTAATTTCGTATTGTGGGAAAATTACGTGTATTAGAAAATGTATCTTTTTTCTTTTCTTTTATATGGGTATGATATTGGAAATGTTCTAATTACAGTGCAAGATGTCTCATGTTAACTTGATGATTTTTAATGGTTGAGCAGAGCTCAGATGGGGACACAATAGATTGTGTTGATATTTCTCAACAGCCAGCTTTTGATCACCCTTTCCTTAAAGACCACAAAATTCAGGTACGTATAACTCACCACTGTATCTCTATAATGATGTGTTTTTTCGTAGTTCTCTTTATCATTTAAATTTTTTTCTAAACTTGTTGGTCTGGTTGCTTTATCAGATGAGGCCTAATTACCACCCGGAAGGGCTCTTTGACGAGAACAAGGCGTCTGCAAAACCCATAGAGAGATCAAGCCCAATCACCCAGCTGTGGCACCAAAATGGTAGGTGTCCTGAAGGCACCATACCCATAAGGAGAACAAAGAAGGATGATGTTCTGAGAGCAAGCTCAGCGAAAAGATATGGAAGGAAGAAGCACAGAAGCATCCCTCAGCCCAGGTCTGCAGATCCTGATCTCATCAATCAGAGTGGCCATCAGGTAATTATAATCATGATTTTAAAGTAAAGTGGCTTTTCTTACTCATTTCTTCTTTATTTGCTCTAATATAATCGATTTTGCTTTTGGGGTTGATTAGCATGCAATAGCTTATGTTGAAGGAGATAAGTACTATGGAGCAAAGGCCACCATAAATGTATGGGAACCCAAAATACAACAGGCTAATGAGTTCAGCTTGTCTCAGCTTTGGATATTAGGAGGTTCTTTTGGTGAAGATCTCAACAGCATTGAAGCTGGTTGGCAGGTACCATTGTTATTGACCAGGATTGACCAAAAAATAATTGATCTGACACTATTTCTAATTATTAATTGTATAATTTGTATGTGCATGAAACAGGTTAGCCCGGATCTATATGGTGACAACAACACTAGGCTTTTCACCTACTGGACTGTAAGCTTCCACATTTCAACTCCTCCTTTACTATTTCTTTAGTGATTTTGATTGGTATTCTAATGGGTTTTCATCACACGCTTCCTCTCCGTCAATGTATTTTCAGAGTGATGCATACCAAGCCACGGGTTGCTACAACCTCCTCTGCTCAGGCTTTATTCAAGTCAATAGTGAGATAGCCATGGGTGCAAGCATCTCTCCAGTTTCTGCCTATCGTAATTCCCAATATGATATCAGTATACTTGTCTGGAAGGTAAAAGCCAAAGCATCCTTACTAAGAGCCCTTGATAAAGTAAGATAAAATAGGGGCCCACCTTCAAAATTATATGATTTAGAGAGGGCGTAAAGGCAAATGGTGCTGATACTGCCAAGGATGGGTGCATGTGAGCATCAATTTAGATTGTCCTTTTCATATGGATTTTTTTCAAATTGATCCTTGGCAAATATGAGCAGCCAAATAAGTACCTGCATAAGGGGGTCGGGAGTCAGAGACATCATTGTAGTTCTGATGCTCAGAATCATTTGCCATTTTCTTTCGAACGCTCATTGTAATTGATGAAGTTACCGTACCTTTTACTGTTGCTTAAGCAGACTTGGAAAAGTTACAATTACCTGTCACTGCACATCAAAAAACATTGGTAGAACACTGTAATTCTATTCTAGCTTTTCATTCCCTTAGTTTAGGTAGGATGGGTTCTCTGATCAACAATTTTTTCTTTTTCTTTTTCTTTTTCTTTTGCCCTCAATAGTAATCTTAAAATTGATTACTTTTATCCATTATTTGTGTTTGGGAACTTTTGCAGGATCCAAAAGAGGGGCATTGGTGGATGCAGTTTGGCAATGACTATGTATTAGGCTATTGGCCTTCATTCCTCTTCTCATACTTGGCTGAAAGTGCTTCCATGATTGAGTGGGGTGGAGAAGTGGTGAACTCACAGGCTGATGGTAAGCACACCTCAACTCAAATGGGCAGTGGTCATTTCCCTGAGGAGGGTTTTGGCAAGTCAAGTTATTTCAGGAATGTCCAAGTTGTTGATGACTCCAACAATCTCAAGGCTCCCAAAGGGATTGGCACCTTCACTGAGCAATCTAACTGCTATGATGTACAAACTGGAAGCAATGGGGATTGGGGCCATTACTTTTACTACGGAGGTCCCGGTAGAAATCCAAATTGCGCATGAAGCTAAACAGCATTCACCCTCTTTTATCTTCTAAATGTATCATTCTATCTAGTGTAATGCCTTTCTCTCTTTTGTATACCTTTTCTTACTGTTAGGTGGGGCTAATGACAAGTGAAGTAACCTTTCTGTAGTGGGAAGTTTTGACTCTTTTGTTTTTATTTAAAAGATTCTCCATGTAAGTGGTGGGTAGGCGGCCAAAGTTTCTCAAAAGCCTAAAAGAAGCAGGCCTTTTATAATCCTCTGTATTCTATTTGTTTGTTACTCCTCTCTTGGGAGTGGTTTGTTAATGAATGAATGAGTTTCTGGTCTTGGTGTATGAGCAAATTGGGATATTCTAATTCCATTTGTGTGGAACTGCTAATTCTTGAAGCAATTTCAAATATGCTTTTGAGTTTTGATGGATGGGGCGGCTCGAAGAATATGAGCCTCATGAAAAGGCCTTTGGATTAGTGTTGCATGTGAGTGGATGTCAGTACTTTCATCTCCTTTTGTAAAGAGCCCCATATCCCTTCCCACCCCATTTGGTATTAAACAATCTCTTAACCTTTTCCAGTCTATGCTTGGATTCCTACACCATTTGTTGAGAGAAAGGAAGGGTGGATGTGGATGCTTTTTGAGTGGAACCTCTCAACTCCTTTTTATTTATTTATTTTTTGTAATTCTCAATTCACTTATTAATTGCGTAAAAATATAACAAAAAAACAATAATTATGATCAAGTATTTCGCTCCTTTCCATTTCTTCTATTATAAACTTCCATTACGTGCATGATAGTTTCTTTGACCAAATTGGTCTTTAAAAAGTTCAATGCATTTGTAGGATGATTTAGATATATATATATATATATATATATATATTTTTTTTTTTTCTGTCATTTTCATCCAACTACCTAATTATGTTGGAAGACAACCCACCTAATTTCAAGCGGTGATGATGCTTGTGCTAGGAGAAACTAGCTTACGGTTGTGATCCACCATGGTTGTTGGTTGCACTATGAAACTTGGTTGTTTCCAGCAGTACCTTTGCAGAAGCATATTTTAGTGGAGTGGGTCATCTTTCCTTTCTCTTAGAAAAAAGTTTCACTTGCAATGAGATTTAACTGAAAACTTGAGTAAAATTGTACTAGTTTCTTCACCACTTTCCTTTAGAAGAAGATTATTAGTTGTTTGTGTATGGTAAAAATGATCCCTTAAGTAAAGAACTCTCACAAATGACACTGCTTCTTCTCGTGTTGAGTTCGTAAATTGTCAACCATAAATATTACGTGTCAGATTTGAATCATGTAGACATGAATGTAAGACTATATAAATCAATCATAATTTGACTCATTTAATTCAACGAGTCATTTCCATCAATCTTAACTCACTACTTTCATATTGAGTTCATTAGTTATATAAAAAATTGATCGCCCTATTTTGCGTTCTTTTGATTTGGGAAGCACAAGCCTACAAGCCTAATTTTGTAAGAATATTAATTAAAGCAATCATCAATTTTGTAAGAATATTAATTAAAGCAATCATTTCAATTGATAAATGATTTTTTAACACTTTTGAAGCCTTCATCTCCCCTAGTATTATTACACTCATGAAGAGGTATTCAATTCTCTAGGACCAGCTTTGGAACAAATGACTTCTCAAGCCCATATAAGTTTGCATTTTGTTATGATAGAATAGTTTTGGGTCCAAATGGCCATTCTGACTGTCCTTGTAGTATGTTGTGATGATAGAAGAAGCACCTATTAATTTATACCCAAAATTGATTATGTGGGCTATAAATGTAGCCTTTGACTCATAAACCCTCTCTGTGGAAAACAACCCTTCACTGCAGTGCTTCACAAACAAAACACAAACCTCACCTCTTTATGACCCACTGCCCTTGCCTTCTATAAGAAGAAGGTGTACGACTTTGTCTCAAAGGGTTGATGGTTTTATGAAGGAGGGACAATTATGGCTACGAATTATAATATCATGAATACAAATTGGATATACTACTATACTTAGAAACCTACTTTTATTTTTGCAGCTTTAGTCTTTTGAATGTTGTGATTTCTTTTGTCGTAATTTGCCGACTGCCTTCCTTAACCGATCGAGTTCTAAAAAGAATGTCATTTAGGCAAGTCATCAACGGGGCGAATATGGGTTTCTTGTATAATTCTTTTTCATTTGGGGCACAAGCAAAGAGAGGGGTCCTGGTGTGTGCTGCCTTGCGAGCTCGATCTTTGGACCGGGGCTAATTGGCCTTGCTACATTTTAGGTATTCCAGTAGTACCTCTAACAACATATTCCACTTCAGTGTAAAAAACATTGGATCCTTAAACTCATGCAAGAACACTGATGTACTTCTTTATGAAGAGTAGATTTGTGTTTGTACCAACTTGTGGAGAAGTGCAATTACTTGTTGCTAGTAATCTGATGGTGGAGCTGGAATGTGTTTAATGCAATTTACTGTTTCTCGGTGCAAATCATAATGTATTTAATGTGTATACCCGGGTTTGGACTCATTTATTGTTGTGTCTCACTATTCCTTAACAAAACATGCAAAATGTTAACAACTTTACCAAGCAGTTGCTACCTTTGTCTCTCCTGCTCTCTTCTTCTTAATTTGCTCCATACAAGTGCTTCCTATTTTGGTCCTAAAAAATATTAACCTTTAAATAAGGTTTAAAATAGGCATTCATGGGATTGAGAAGAAGCACTGACGGCTCTTCCATTCCTTAGGATCCTTAGAAAATTGAGTAGAAAATGACAGAGAGAGCGCGTGAGATTTGGATTTTGACAGTTTCATTTATTTTTGAACAGGATAATCGTAGATGATCCTCATCAAGGATGACATTTTAACGGCAATATAAGCTAACTATAACCGGGGTCATTGAGTAGATTAGAAATCTAATGTGTTATGGCAGACATCTTGAGCTCTCTTTGTCAGTATGAAATTACTTAGAGCATATGTAAAAAGGAAAAAATAAGAGAAGTTTCGATAAGATTTACCTGTTCGACTCAGTAAGTGCTCAGTTGGCTTGAGATGTGAGACCTATTTTTGAGACACGTTGACTTCATTGAAGCTTTCTCTCGATTCAATAAATGCTCAGTTAGCTTGAGATGTGAGATTCACTTTTGGGACACGTTGACTTCATTGAAGCTCTCTCTTTAGCCGGTCAATAAATTGTAACCGATCCCGACCTTGATTACTAATCTTGATCCCCAATCATTAGCTGCTCTGGCAAAGGAGATCACCCTCTCAGTTATGCTAGAAAATTGCTGATGACCAAGTCGGCTGCAAGTCAATTCATAAACAGAAGAAAACAAAGAAACCAACCATTCCAAAATTCTACACCTAATTAAAGAACTGATGTCTGAAGACTTGCAAAAATTCCTCACCTACTAATTTAAGAAATTACTCTCCAAATCAACCAATTTGACCCCTTAAAATATTAAAAAGTACTAAAGAATGCCACTTTGTGGTAATTTGCCCAGAAATTATTTATTCTTTGTCTGAAAATTGTTCCATAAAAAATACACACACATGAACACATGTCATTCTCTATTCCCCCACCTCCACTCCAAACCTGTTGGCATCACGCTCCGATCATTTCCCACCAAGTAGGACTTTCAGCACCTTCCAACAATCCCATCTTGTTTTCAATTGGTACGTGATTGAGACGCGCCAAATTCGAGTGGGTGTAACTTCCCCACAAGCACAAAGATTAGCTGTTATTATTTTATAGCCACTCTCATATCTTTTTCCAATTTTCTTATGTCTTGTCTTTCTCTCTCTACACACACACACTCTCTCTCTAAAAATCCCTCTTTTTCACTTCCCAGTTCACACACACAGAGAACAGTAGGGTTTTTCATTTGGGTTTGCTTAATCTGAAGAGAAACCCAGAGAAGAAAATTCCAACTTCTTCTTGCTTTTCATTTGGGTTTACTCAAAAACCCTAGCTTTGTCAGTCTTCAGCTAACTCTCACTTTAAAGTACTCCATGCCCACCTCAAATTTCTGCTCCAAACCCTAGTTTCAGCCTCAAAACCCACTTCCAAAATGACCCATTTGCCCTCAGTTCACCACCACGTCATTGCCATTTCTGGCTAGGTAAAGCCCACCCACATTACTGTGTGCTCTATAACGGCTTCAATTTTGATATTTATTTTGTTATTTTTTAGAATTTTTGGTTTTGTTTTGCTGGGTTTTGATTTGGTGCATGTGGGTGTAGCTGATAGAGGGAAGCTATGGAAGGGGACGAGCATGGGGTTCTCTTGGCGTGTGTAATTTCGGGGACCCTTTTCGCGGTTTTGGGTTCGGCTTCGTTTTCTATACTCTGGGCTGTGAATTGGAGGCCCTGGAGGATTTATAGGTAACACTTTTACCAATTTGGAACCTTTTGTGTTTGTTTCCATAAATTCATAATATGGTACTGGATTATAATTTAAGGTTGCATTATTATACCATGCTGTAGATGGTTATATTTATTTATTTATTATTAAGTAAATTTAGGTACGTGTAAATAGCTGGATTTGCTTTTAAAATGGAGCTTAAATGCTTAATTAATGAAACACTAAAAAGGCACAACTTGGTTCACAATCTGGCAATCTGCCTCTTTTTTTTTTTTTTTTTTTTTGTTCTTGAAATGTTTAGAATTGGCAGAGTACTCTTTGAATTTTGTTTTTCTGAAGTATTCGCTAGAGAAAGAAAAAAGAAGAACCATTCCACATGTTTTTGAAATAAATTTTGGCCTTTTAACCATCAAAGAGAATTTCCTTGGTTGCCTTTAACGATTCCAAAGAACTTGAAAATGGCGGGTGCTTCAAAGTTTTTTTCATTTTAGTTTTGCTCTCTTGGGATAGTAACTCTTTTCCTTAACGCATCATTCTTAGTATTGTATTTGAAGAGCTGCTAGTTCTCTTTGTTAATTACGCATTTGTTTCCAGATCCTTCCTGCTACCATGGCAGGAAGAGAAAATGGTAATGACTTGGTAACTGTGACAGTTAATTAGATCTAAAATTGCATAGGAAAATTTAGAATTTTAAGGAGCTTACATTATAATGAAAAACCCCAAGGAAATGGTAATGGAAAATATTGGCAATAGAATACCAAGGATGTGTCTGCATGAGGTTTTTTAGCGGGAACACAACTTGGAATGCTGAGAAAATTTATCAAGAAAATTTAGCAGAACAGAGGATAAAAAGAAGAAGAAGCAACGGGTTAAGTAACTGGGGGAAAGAGGATCTCCTTGTCTTAGGACATGAGATATACTGAAAAAAAAAAACCCCACTAGGAGTACCATTAATCAGAATAGAGAACCAAACAGTGGAAATGCAATGCTCAATCCAACTTTGCCATTTCTCTCCATAACCACATCTTCTTAACATGCAGAGCAAAGAATCCCAGCTGACATGTTCATAAGGCTCTTCTAAGTCTAATTTACATAACACTCCTGTTTTGTTCAATTTGAGATGACTATCTATGCCTTCATTAGCAAAAGAAAAAAAATCTAGAATCTGACAACCTTTGATAAAATCATTTTGAGTCCTTGAGATGATGTGCTCCAGAACATATTGCAGTCTATTAGCCAAAACCTTTGCAATAATCTTATAAAGACCACTAACCTCCATAACCACATCTTCTTAACATGCAGAGCAAGGAATCCCAGCTGACATGTTGATAAGCCTCTTCTAAGTCCAATTTACATAACACTCCTGTTTCGTTCAATTTGAGATGACTATCTATGCCTTCATTAGCAAAAGAAAAAAATCTAGAATCTGACAACCTTTGATAAAATCATTTTGAGTCCTTGAGATGATGTGCTCCAGAACATATTGCAGTCTATTAGCCAAAACCTTCGCAATAATCTTATAAAGACCACTAACCAAGCTGATAGGGTGAAAGTCTTTAATCTCAGCAGCCCTTACTCTCATTTGGATGGGGCGCCTTATCCCCATTCAACTCTATTACCACTTCAAAGACCTCTCTTTCCTCAAAAGCACAATCCACTGAAATAGCCTCCTCCTCACTAAAAGAGTGGAAAGAAAGACCGTCCAAATCTGGCCACAGTATAGAGCTGAGAGAAAAATTGGAATAGCCTCCTCCTCACTTTCTTCTCATTAGAAAGCAGTCTCTGATCTTCAATTCAATCTGGCCCTTTTAAATCATCATGAAGAGCCCTTTTGTTCTATTCCGCATTACCAAACTTTGTATCATTCCACGATTTTAATTCAGCTTTCAGAGCTTTGAGTTTTTGGGCCAAAGCTAAGCTAGGGCAGCCATAAAAATAATAGGAAGACCACCAATGCCTCACCTTCTCCATGAAACCATCTGTTTTCAGCCTCGTGTTTTCAAATATAAAACTACTTCTACGCCTCTGAAAGTTGAAATTTACTCTGCACAACGTTCAGCAAATGATCCTCCCATTTAGGAGAGATGAGAAATCTGTTGATTCTAGACCACAAAGGCAAATCCCGATTATTAGACCATGTGGAATTCCCATCTTGGAGAGGGATATACATAAAGCTTTGCTCAAAGATAAAATCCGAAAACTCATCCATAGTGAAAGAGTTGTATTATCATATATGTGTTAAAGACAGTCTAAAAATTTTAAAAGTAAAATACTCTTTGAAAGATGATCAGTTGGCCATTTGCTGCTGCATCCTGCTAGTCTTTGTTCCAATATGTTCATATAGATGTGAAAATTCTCTAGAATGTTGAGGAAGCTTTCCTGCAAATTCTTTTGTACAATTAGTTATCATATTTTATGTTGAGCTTGTTTAGTGGAGTCAATAATTTCTTTATTTGTTTTGATGGTTTGTAAATTTTCTCTATGACATTACTGCACTTCATATGTGTTTCATGTTGCTTAGAGTATAGTTTATGGCCTGCTTTCAATTGTTGCTTGCTTGTTCTATAATTAACTAGAAATAGAGTATTCTGACTATTTTTTTTTTCAATATATTTTTGTTTCCTTCTGGTTTCTCTTTCCAGTTGGATTTTTGCAAGAAAATGGCCAGATATCTTGCAAGGGATGCATCTCCGTTTGCTTTGTGGTTTCTTGAATCTGTCTGCATGGATGGTTGTTATTTCTCCTGTTGTGGTGCTTATTGCATGGGGATGCTGGTTGATTGTAATATTGGGTCGAGATATAATTGGGTTGGCTGTAATAATGGCTGGTACTGCTCTTTTGTTGGCATTCTATTCGATCATGCTTTGGTGGAGATCACAATGGCAAAGCTCAAGTATGTACTCTGTTGACCTTTCTATTGTTGAAAAAATTAGTTTGTGCTTTCCCTCTGGGAAAAGCTACTCCAATCCATTAATCTAATTTCCTTATTATATTTGGTTACGAAGATGAATATAGGCTGTAGAATCTAGCTTAGTAGTGAAAACTAAACTGTTAAACTTTGGTAGTTTGTATTCCTGTTTCTTGACTCTAGTTTGGTCAAATTGTGGTCTCTTAACAATTACAAACACAATGATTAGTAAAATATGAGATTATGTGAACATAGCTATTGTGAAAGGCTCTTTCTGAATATGATTCGACTTGGATCCTTAGGTTCAAATAATTTGTGGTATGGAATAAGCCCAATTCAGATGGCATTTAGAATTTTTATAGATTTGCAGTGGGTAAGAGAACATGAATAATCTGGCCTAAAGTATATAAGAAAGAAACATTCTAATAAGAGCTAATGGGTTATAATTTTATTATTTCTTGAGACAAAGATTGTAGTTTGAAGTCCCAATGAGGGTAGAGAAAAGAGATGAATATGGGGAGGGTAAAGAATGAGAAAGGCAGGTTTGGAAAGGCAAAAGGAAATGGATGATAGGGAAATTGTGGGTGAAGCAATCAATTTGGAAAATATAAATGAAAGAATAGTTAATTACTTCTAAAGCATTGGCAAATAGGGTGAAATTAGTATTGGGAAAGATTGTCTCAAGTTATTTGAATGCGTTTATCATAGAGGTAGACAAATTCTTGATTATGTCGTGGTGGCAAATGAATGTTTGGATAGTTGGATTCAATCTAGGGAACCGAGAGTACTGCATAAATTGGATTTGGAGAAGGCATATGACCATGTCAATTGGGAGTTTATGTTATACTTGTTGAACAAATATGGCTTTGGAGAGGATGGCAAGTTTTAAATAGATCACTACATATCTACGGTGTAGTTTTCCATTCTCATTAATGGGTCTCTATCTGATTTCTTTAGTAGTTTGCGTAGATTAAAACGGGGGGATCTGTTGTCTCATTTATTGTTTGTGGTTATTACAGAGGAATTATGCAAGATGATGTCTGCTACGGTGGACAATGGCTCTTAATTGGATTTTTAGTGGGATCAAGGAATCGTGAAGAGATGATATTGTCACATTTGTTGTTTGTAGATGATACTTTGATCTTTTGTGATCCTAGTTGTTAACAATTTCATAACTTGTGATGTATGTTCTTATGTTTTTAAGCAGTGTTGGTGTTGAAGATAAACTTGTCTTGAGTCAGAAATTGTTCCTGCCGGCAAATGTGGTTGATGTGGAAGGTTTGGCTAGCATTCTTGGGTGTAGAGTGGCTTCGTTGCCAAAAACAGAGAGGGAGGCTCTGTGGAGATTGGTGGGGGACAATAAATATGATAGTTTGAGGGGAGGTCTGCATTCTAAAGGGGTTGGGTGTGAGAGTGGAAATGTTGTAGGAGGGGGTGGGAAGGTTTTTCTAAATTTGTGAGCTATGAGGTAGGTAATGGATCTAAGGTGTGGTTTTGGTATGATGTATGGTGTGGGGAGCAGTCTTTTGATGTTCTCTTTTTCGAAATTATTCACTATTGCTTGTTGTAGGGATGTGTGGGTGGCGGACCATATGTAGTTCCGAAATGAATACATTCATCATAATATTTTCTTTACAAGATCTGTGCCTGATTGGGAGGTGGAAGGGGTCTCAGTTTTCTTTGAGGAGTTATATTCTCAAAAGAGTAAGGAAAGGAGGCGAGGATAAAATTTGCTGCATCCCTTTTAAATGGAAATCATTTGAAGTTAAGTCTTATTATCATGTGTTATCTACTATGGTATGTTCCCCTTTTCCTTGGAAGAGTATTTGGAAAGTTAAGGCTCCCTAGAGAGTTGTGTTCTTTGTGTGGATGGTAACTTTAGGGAAAATCTCAACTTAAGATAAATTTACAGAAGATGAATGTTATTGTGGTGGATTGGTATTGTATGTGTCAAAACAAATGGGGAGTCTATTGATTAATTCCTTCATTATGAGGTTGCAATGGAATTATTGAGTTCGCCTTTTCAGTTGTTTGGTGTTGCATGAGTTCTGCCTTGGAAGGGTGAGAGAGAGTTGTTGGCGAGTTGGAGAGGACAATTGGGACAGCGTACTACTTTGAAAATGTGGAGGTTGGCTCCTTTCTGTTTAATGTGGTGTATTTGTAGAGAGCAGAAACACAATGAGCTTTGAAGATTGTGAGACTATGATGTTAGAGTTGTAGATGATGATGTTCCAATCCTTTTATATATGGATAGTAGCGGGGAATACTCTGCCTGTTTCTAATTTTTCTAAGGTTTTGTTCTTGTTTTCCTTTACTTTAAGGGTTTTCTTGTATATTTCATGTGTACTAGGATTGCACCCGAGTGCCTTTAATGAATTTGAATTACTTATCAAAAAGAAAGAGTGGTTAAAACACTTAGGCAGAATGTATTTTTTGTTAATTGTTGAAAATGTTTTCTGTGAGTGATAGTTGATGGAAGAATTTATTTTATCTTGTTGAATAGATTTGTTTCTTTCTTCTTGTTTTTATTGCTTGTTTCAGTTGTTAAAATTGTTTTGTTAATGCTGTACAGTAAATACGGGTGAAAGGGGGTGGAGGGAATTATTTTTATTATAGTATGTCTTAACTATCCATATATATATATATATTAAAGACATGCCCGTGCATGCACACACTGACATATGTAAAATGGATGTTATTTATCTACTTAATTTTCCTCCACTTTGCTTTGACAGGGGCTGTTGCTATTCTACTTCTTCTGGCTGTTGCCCTACTTTGTGCGTACGAACTTTGTGCTGTGTATGTTACAGCTGGTTCCAGGGCATCTGAGCGATATTCACCTTCTGGTTTCTTTTTTGGTGTATCCGCAATTGCCATAGCGATCAACATGCTTTTTATTTGCAGAATGGTATTTAATGGTAGGCCTTGCAATTTTCTCATCCTGATGCTTGTTTTTTCATTTCCATCATTTCAGAGGTGTAATTGTGGATTGGTACTTCGCAATGCACTAGGCATGAATCTTAATGATGCATTAATACTGGCATCATTTAGTTTAATGACTCTTAACTCTATCAATGTATGCAGGAAATGGCCTAGATGTGGATGAGTATGTGCGGAGGGCATACAAATTTGCTTATTCAGATTGTATAGAAGTTGGTCCTGTTGCTTGTTTACCAGAACCTCCAGACCCCAATGAATTGTATCCTCGGGAATCTAGTAGGCAAGTCCTTAATATTTTTGCTCTATAATTAAGGTTTTATATTGAATCAGCTGTTACAGGACTTCAACATGGCAACTACTGGCATAGTTTTTTCAATCTAGTAATTTAAATTGTTCTATCTTTTGTTTGCCTAACAATCTGATACAGACAAATTATGTTTCACAACTTGCTTTTCACGATTTGTGTTTGCAGGGCTTCACATCTCGGGCTTCTCTACCTTGGGTCACTTACAGTACTTCTTGTGTACTCAATCTTATATGGTGTGACAGCAAAGGAAGCAAATTGGCTAGGAGCCATTACATCAGCTGCAATCATCATTCTTGGTCTGTTTTTAATCTGTCTGTTAGTATGTAGATTGGCAATTTACATTAATGTCTTTGCCTATAATATAGATGTTATTATGGTGCTAATATATTCTTTTGCATTTCTTATCATGTAGATTGGAATATTGGGGCATGCCTCTATGGGTTTAAGCTTCTTAAAAGTCGTGTTGCAGCATTATTTGTAGCTGGCACATCTCGGGTTTTTCTCATATGCTTTGGAGTATATTACTGGTTTGTTCTAGACTTTCTGATTGCAACTAGCAACTGTGATGCCACTGGTTTTGGTTACTGTTGTCACTGTCATATTTCTTCTTTTCAGGTACTTGGGGCATTGTGTTAGTTATGCAGTTGTGGCATCTGTGCTTTTAGGGGCTGCTGTTTCTCGCCATTTATCAGTTACAAACCCATTGGCTGCAAGGAGGGATGCCTTACAGAGCACAGTGATTCGCCTAAGAGAGGGATTTCGTAGAAAGGAACAAAATAGTTCATCTAGCTCCTCTGAAGGTTGTGGCTCAAGTATGAAACGCAGTAGTAGTGTTGAAGCAGGTCACCTTGGTAATGTAATTGAAGCAAGTAGCAGAAGTATGGCACAATGCACAGTTGATGGTGGTAACTGGAACAATGTTGTCCTTTGTCGAACCGCTAGTTCACAAGAGGGAATAAACAGTGATAAGAGCATAGATAGTGGAAGGCCAAGTTTAGCCTTGCGTAGTAGTTCTTGTCGCTCAGTTGTTCAAGAGCCTGAAGTAGGGACATCGTTTGCTGATAAAAATGTTGATCACACCAGCTCTTTGGTGGTTTGTTCCAGTAGTGGTCTTGAAAGCCAAGGCTGCGAGTCTAGTGCTTCTGTAAATCAACAAACGTTAGATTTGAATTTAGCTCTTGCATTCCAAGAAAGGTTGAATGACCCTAGGATTGCATCTATGTTGAAAAGAAGGGCAAGAGAAGGTGATGTAGAACTAACAAGTTTATTGCAAGATAAAGGATTGGATCCTAATTTTGCCATGATGTTGAAGGAGAAGAGCTTGGATCCGACTATTCTGGCATTGCTACAGCGGAGTAGTTTGGATGCAGATAGAGATCATCGTGACAATACTGATATAACCATCATTGACTCGAACAGTGTTGACAATGCTATGCCCAATCAAATTTCTTTGTCGGAAGAACTGAGGCTTCATGGGCTTGATAAGTGGCTCCAACTGTCCAGACTTGTACTGCACCACATAGTTGGTACTCCAGAACGAGCATGGCTTCTCTTTAGTTCTGTCTTCATCCTTGAAACAGTCATTGTGGCAATTTTTCGTCCAAAGACGATCATAATCATTAATGCTACTCACCAACAGGTAGCAGGAGCTCTCTTTCCTTGGACTAATGTTCATTTTATTTGGTGGCATCATGATTGGTTTATAAATAGCTCCAGATTAATTGTGGGAACTAATTGGATTTATATAACTTTAAGATTGTTTGTTGTAGCTTCTTTCTACTCTTACATAAATAGCTCCATATTAATAGTGGGAAACTAATGGATTTATATTATTTCAAGATTGCTTGTTGTAGCTTGTTTCTACTCTTACGTATCTAGTGAATCATTATGTTTGTAGTTTGAATTCGGCATCGCAGTGCTACTGCTGTCTCTGGTTGTCTGTTCAATCATGGCTTTTCTGCATTCACTTCAAGCTGAAGAAATGGCCATGACATCGAAACCCCGCAAGGTACCACCTCGTATATATTGAATATGATAATATTTATCGTGGAAGTCATTGAATTTGTATGTATCAGCTGGTTTTGGAATTAACTCAGTGGTCAATTTGCATGTACCATGCAGTGTGGCAGTCTTTGATGTTGAAATGGATATGTATATACTCATGTCAATTTCATGAAAATTCTTATCTGGATAAAGTAATAAATAGGGAAAAAGTCTGCTATGAACGTACAACTGTTTTGCATACTTAGTTTTTTCTCTTTAACCCTGATTTACTACATGGATTAAAAGCCTCTTAAGAGAGGCTGGCACTTATTCCATTTCCAATCTTAAGGAAGTTCGTAAATATGGTACTTCAGTTGCAAACTCCTGTATCAAATAGTCCATCATCATAAAAGTAATTGTTACCCTTAACTTTTGATAAGTACCCTTAACTCTAGCGCTTAAAATCCATCTATAGCAATATGTAAATGCATTTGTGAGCGGTAGCACTGGAGTCCCCTTCGGGTTTTGGGTTTGGTGTTGTCCTTGTGGGTTAGTGGGTTTTTATGGGTCTTTTTGGCAGTTGCTATGTTGGGTGGTGGGTTATTTGGGGTCTGCTTGGGTTTTTATGGGTCTGTTTTGGGTTCCTTGGGTTCTTTGCTGTCTTAATGTTTTCTTTGTCTTCTTTTCTTCTTTTAGGCATTCTCTTGTATAATTCTTGTGTACCAGCCTCTATGCGCTTTTGATTTATGAAACATTACCTATAAGGAAAAAAAAAAAAAAAAAAGCAAATGCATTTAACCTAGTGCATTAGTTTTCTTGAGCGCTGCTTCTCTCTTTATCTGTTTCAATTATGCCATGTTTCTGCAGTATGGCTTTATCGCTTGGCTACTGAGCACTTGTGTTGGACTGTTGCTTTCCTTCTTAAGGTATGGCCCTTATGTTTCAATAGATCATTTTCATGTTTTTCCGAATGTGCTAATGCTGTTTTCTGAAGCATATAATTTGCTTTTGTACTTTTTCTTAAAAAAATATTAAATTCTGTACGTGGTTATCAACATTCCCAAATGACTTTAATTTTCATAGTTGGATTTCTGAACTTGAGCTTTTATGCAGCATTTATGAACCAACTTAATTGGCTATTTTACATACTCTTCAGTGTGATTGAGGTTATACCAGCAATAGGTTCAAAGTTGATTGCTTCCATAGTATGCCTGTAGAATGCCCTCTGTCAATGCTTAGGCCTTTGTCACTTTGTGTTCTGTATCATTGAGAAGACTGGGGGAATTGTAGTAGAGTTCTCCATTACAATGACAAGCAACAAAGGATACAGAGGGCCCCCTTATCTCAAGCAATGGGAACTACTAAAAAAATGGGTGGGAGTGTGTGCCATTCACTAATGCTGAGAAACACCTGAGGAGATGAGCTACCCAAGAGCACGACTTTCCCCTGAAACCACACCTCTTTAGCATGTATATCAGAAAATCCCAATTAACATGATCATAATGAGCTTTTTCTAAGTCCAATTTGCAGAGTACACTCGGCTCCCTAAATTTTATTCTAAACTCGGCTCCCTAAATTTTATTCTACTATCAAGGCATTCATTGACAATAAGAGCAGGATCTAGGATCTACCTTCCTCGGATGAAAGCATTTTGCCCATGTAATATAGTAAAAGAACTGGTGTAGAAACTATCAACATAAATGGATAAGAACTGTTTCTGATCAA
Organism: Carpinus viminea; assembly: GCA_013348765.1. Taxonomy (NCBI): domain Eukaryota; kingdom Viridiplantae; phylum Streptophyta; class Magnoliopsida; order Fagales; family Betulaceae; genus Carpinus; species Carpinus viminea. The sequence continues at coordinate 54,529,396 of CP054668.1, read as the reverse complement.
TTTCCATTTGTGATTTTAATATCTACTGTTATACCGCTCTTTGTTGTGCCAGATCTTGCCTAATCTTCCCAATGTACTATATAGTAGCATTTTTAGTTAATGATCAACTTATACTGATTAGAGTAAATACCTTTTTGGTATTGAGGTTAAGAAACAATGATTCATTTGAAGCCAGATTTCTAAAATGAACCTTACAACTAAACACTGAATATGTTTATTGAGGGGTTTGGGTAAGTCTTAGACTTAGATCTTGCAAATATAACAAAGAGAATAGCTGTGCGTTTTTAGTAAAGTTTTCTTTATCTGTTTCTTTCTGTCATTTTCATTTTTACTATAAATTCATCCAAAGATTTTTTTTTTTTTGGCTATAAACTAAAATAATTTTGGTTCCTTTTTATTCCTAATGTGGCTGTTGCATTAGCTGCTTACCCTATCATGCCATTGATATCTGTGTTTGTTTTGCAGCAAATCATCAGTTCTTCTTGGATTGTCTTTGACTGTTCCACTTATGGTTGCATGCCTTTCTATAGCCGTTCCTATATGGATCCGTAATGGTTACCAGTTTTGGCTTCCTCGAGTACAATGTGCTGGTAATGCTGGAAATCATCATTTTCCTGGGACAAAGGAGGTTTGATCTTTGTTTCTTGCCCTCACTGCTCTAATGTAACTGCACGATTATCTTTAAATATGTTGTAAATGACATTTAATTATCTTTAGATATGTTGTAAATGAGATTTAATTTGTGTTCTAGGATGAAATCTCATGCACACAGACCTTGCATTGAGGCTTGCTGGTTATGTTACTATGTTATTCTTTCAGTTGGAGGAATTTTTGCTTTTTTATTTTTTTATTTTATATATATTTAATTAGTATTTGGTCTTTTCACCGCTTTTGGTTTTCTTGTTTATCTATGTCCTCTTGGGTAGTTTAGTGTCAGCTAAATTTGTATTTGTAGACATGCCTCTGATTCTGCCCTTTATATTTAACATGCACAGGGCATATGCTCAAAAAAAAAAAAAAAAAAAAGTTTCGTTGAATTTGTGTTCATGTGTTGTATGCTATCCATTGTATATGTTTTTCCTATATAAATCAAGGTCTCAGTTCTTGTAATATTTCTTTTATTTATATATGCTTTCTCCTTTGTTTTATGTGTATGACTTTCTTCTCAATTACTTGTAAAAAAAATGTACACTGCTTTCTTCTCCTTTGTTCGTGTGTTGTATGCCATCCATGCATATTGCTTTTTTCCTTCTTCCACTTCTCAGTTTCTTTCTGTTTTCTGACTTTCTACATTGTGCCATATCGCTGGTCTTGACTCATATAATATATTATCTGATGATTTAGGCAGTGATAAGTCTTTATTCCTTGAAGGCCCATGCTGCACTTTTCTTAGTTTTGTTTGTGTTTTCCATTTTGCTATCTTTTATAAGTTTTTCACCTTTCTTTCTTAACTGCTTATTTAGAATTCTCTTGCTCAGAATTCTCCTTGTTTCAGTTTTCTTTCTTCATAATAACTTCAATTTATTCAAGCTGTAACTATCCAAAGAATCACATATAATTCTTTTAATTTTTAAGGGTCTTGTGGTTTAGAAGTATATTGCAACTCTAGTCATTGTCCTTTCTAATTTTGTACCTTTTCTCCCTGGAATTTGTTTTATAATATCTTGATTTCCTTTCACAGTTCTAGCTAAATATTGTTCTCTTTCAGGGTGTTGTTCTTGCCATTTGCATATCAGTATTTACTGGATCTGTATTAGCTCTAGGCGCAATAATATCTGCAAAGCCTTTAGATGATTTAGGGTACAAGGGATTGACTGGTGAACAGAAAAGCTTTAGCTCTCCTTATGCATCGTCTGTGTACCTTGGTTGGGCAATGGCGTCTGCAATTGCTTTGTTAGTTACTGGCGTGCTTCCTATTGTTTCATGGTTTGCAACATATCGGTTTTCTCTTTCTTCTGCCGTCTGTGTTGGGATATTCTCAGGTAGTTTATCTAAATTTGTTTTGGTTTTGATTCCTGACCCTTCAATTGGAACTCCCTTGGATTGGATTGACATGTTAATCTATCATATTCTTTGCTGCATTTCTTTGTAGTTGTTCTTGTGGCATTTTGTGGTGCATCCTATTTAGAAGTTGTCAAATCTAGGGATGACGAAGTTCCAACCAAGGGTGATTTCCTGGCTGCTTTACTTCCTTTGGTTTGTATTCCAGCAGTGCTGTCACTGTGCTCTGGCTTGCATAAATGGTGAGGAACTCATGGTTTTAATTTGGTACCTTAGCGGTAATATGTGTTTTAAACAAACACAATTTTCAAGTATTTCAGAGATAGGCGCATATAGTATCATGGCTGCTCATTCACCTTCTTATATGCTGAGATAAATATTTGCAGGAAAGATGATGATTGGAGACTTTCTCGAGGTGTATACGCATTTGTTACCATTGGTCTTCTCCTCCTGCTTGGTGCAATATCAGCTGTTATAGTTGTTGTTAAACCTTGGACTGTGAGGCTCACTTTGGTTTTTGCAGTTTATTTTAGCTTTAAGCTGTAGTGAACCTATCTCATTTGGTGCTTTTTTTTTTGCCCCCTCTTCTGGAAACAGATTGGTGTAGCATTTCTCTTGGTTCTTCTCATGTTGGTACTAGCTATTGGTGCTATTCACCACTGGGCTTCAAACAATTTTTATTTGACCAGAATACAGATGCTCTTTGTTTGTTTCGTCGCTTTTCTTTTGGCTTTGGCAGCATTTCTTGTTGGATTGTTTGAAGGTGAAAAACAGAATCCATTACCATCCTATATTATTTTCCATGCCCCATGTCTTCCTAGTTCTCTAGCAAAAATTGTTCCCCTGCTTCTTATAACATTAACTTTTTCTTACATTTGTTGTTCAGATAAACCATTTGTTGGAGCCTCTGTTGGTTATTTTTCATTTCTCTTTCTTCTTGCCGGAAGAGCATTGACTGTGAGTTATATTGCTCTATTTTCATTCAAACTTCACATCTTTTTGTTTGTATTTGGTTGTCTTATTTCTGGTTGTTCTGCATCATCTTCATTTACATTATGGTATAATAACCCTTTTTGTGCAGGTTCTTCTTTCACCTCCGATTGTAGTTTATTCTCCAAGAGTACTGCCTGTATATGTCTATGATGCTCATGCAGATTGTGGAAAGAATGTCAGGTGTGTCAAGTGTCCTGTTTATTTTTGTCTTTCGTTTGTTAGCGTACACCTAACTCTTTGTAACTGTCTCTTTTTTTGCTTTACTTTTGCTATCGACATGTCTGTACCATAACTGGGTAATTTCTTCAAACCTAATGACTATCAATTGCTTTATAGTGCTGCATTTCTTGTGCTCTATGGGATTGCATTGGCGACTGAGGGCTGGGGGGTTGTTGCCAGTTTGAAAATATATCCACCCTTTGCTGGTGCTGCTGTATCAGCAATTACTCTTGTTGTGGCCTTTGGATTTGCTGTCTCTCGTCCATGCCTGACTCTTAAGGTTTGTGCACTACTGTTACCAATTTGTTGCTGCAAGAGTTGATTCACAACCATCTTTGTCATCTTTTCATAGTTTTGCTTCTATCTAAGGATGTTATTTACTTCGATCTCCAGACGATGGAAGATGCCGTGCACTTTCTCAGTAGGGAAACTGTTGTTCAAGCAATTGCTCGGTCTGCGACAAAGGTGTGTTGATTTGTCGATTTATTACAAATTTCCTTTTGGACACTATATCCCCAGGTTTATGGATAATTACTGAAGATTTTTTTTTTTTTTTTTTTTGGGTGTTGTGGGGGGGTTGGGGGTGTTCATGTTTTGTTCTAAATGTCTCAAATACTAACTTGAGAAAATAAATCCAAATAAACAATTAGAAGTGCAGCAAGAAACTGAAAATTCTGGAATAACATGACATATGTTAGGTTTCATCAAAGACCAAATTACTTCATGACATTTTTTTATGATGCCATCAGTTAATATCTCCTTGCAGGGTACATATTCAGTAGTACTGTCATCATGGCAACAATGTTGAGCTATCAGCTATATCTTGCTTTCATTTTATTAGTAGGAGCTTTCCATTTCAAAACATTATCTCTTGCTTAATTTTATCAGTAGAAGCTTTACATTTGAAAACATTAATAGAAATGTGCATTTTAAAGATTTTGATTGTTTTTTGCTTTACATATTAGTCCAGGATGATTGCTTATTTATTTTGTTGGACATTGCGTCTTTTATACTTCACTAATCATGTTGGAAGGCCTTCATTAGTTGAATGTTTTCTTTCTTATTTGACATTTAAGTTAAACTGAGTTCAATTTGTTTCCCATGCAGACTAGAAATGCTTTATCTGGAACTTATTCAGCTCCACAGAGATCTGCCAGTTCAGCTGCTCTTTTGGTAGGAGACCCTACCATTATGCGTGACAGGGCAGGAAATTTTGTGCTTCCCAGGGCTGATGTCATGAAACTTAGAGACCGTTTAAGAAATGAAGAATTAGTTGCTGGATCATTCTTCTGCAGAATCAGATATGGAAGAACGTTCCGCCGTGGACATGCCAATGATGTAGATCACCGAAGAGAAATGTGTGCTCATGCACGTATTTTGGCTTTGGAAGAGGCAATTGATACTGAATGGGTCTACATGTGGGATAAATTTGGTGGATATTTACTTCTTTTGCTTGGTTTGACTGCTAAGGCGGAACGAGTTCAGGTGACCAAAAAACAAAAGCCTGAGCCGCTTACTATGCATTATAGGTGTTTGGTTATTGATTATCATATATCATTGTTTTCTTTCTGTTGTAGGATGAGGTTCGCTTGAGACTGTTTCTTGATAGCATAGGGTTCTCAGACCTAAGCGCCAGTAAAATAAAAAAATGGATGCCAGAGGATCGTAGGCAGTTTGAAATTATTCAGGAGAGGTAGTTACATGTCAAACAAAAATTTGGCTCTTATGCATATCTATTTTACCAAACAGAGGACTCTTAAATTGATGTGGTGTTTCTGAACCTCCATCTACATGAATTTTGTAGTTATATAAGAGAGAAGGAGATGGAAGAGGAAATTTTAATGCAGAGACGTGAAGAAGAGGGAAGAGGTAAAGAAAGAAGGAAGGCTCTTTTGGAGAAAGAAGAACGTAAATGGAAGGAGATAGAAGCTTCACTTATTTCCTCTATTCCTAATGCTGGCAACCGAGAGGCAGCTGCCATGGCAGCTGCAGTACGTGCAGTTGGAGGTGATGCTGTTCTTGATGATTCTTTTGCGCGAGAGAGGGTCTCAAGCATTGCACGTAGGATACGCACAGCTCAGTTAGCTCGCCGAGCACTTCAGGTTGAGTTTTTTTCAGACATAATTTTGTTTTTGGATTCTTTTCAAATTACCATTTATATAGATTTGTTTACATGCCCTGCTCTTGAGGTTGTCTATATTGGCTTTTCAAAAATTTTGTCCAAGCCATATCCACATTTCTTTTCCCCTAGAATGTGATACACCAATCCTGCCTTATCGGCACCATATCTCTATTTGCATGTTTGCCCCGTCATCTACCCAGAATATTTCTTCCTGGACTTAAAATTAAATTTTCTGGGGAGGGTAAAGAAATGTTACAGTGTATCCACATCATCACGGCATTTATTTATCCATATCTACATGTTTCTCCTATCATCTACACAGAATATTTCTTCCTGGATTTAAAATTAAATTTGCTGGGGAGGGTACAGAAATGTTAGTGTATCCACACCATCACTACATTTATTTTAATGTTGCTTAATATTTTCTGCTTATCTGTTCAGTCTAGCTTATTTGGACCTTTGTGGTTTCTGATGGTCAATGGAGATGCATTGCCTTTTGGTATTCTCAATCAGTATGACTCTGAAGCTAGTGCTTGTTAATGTCATTGGCAGACAGGGGTTGCGGGTGCTGTGTGTATTCTTGATGATGAACCAACTACAAGTGGCAGAACCTGTGGCTTGATTGATCCCAGTGTATGTCAAAGTCAAAAGGTTAGTTTTTCCATTGCGGTGATGATCCAACCCGAGTCTGGACCCGTCTGTCTTTTAGGCACTGAATTTCAGAAAAAAGTATGTTGGGAAATCCTGGTGGCTGGTTCTGAACAAGGTATTGAGGCTGGACAAGTTGGGCTTAGATTGATTACCAAAGGTGATAGACAAACAACTGTTGCAAAGGAGTGGAGTATCAGTGCCACAAGTATTGCAGATGGAAGGTTCGAATTTCTTCTTAATGTACTTAGCACAATTCTGCTATGTTGTAGTGCATGTGCTTTCATTCTCTCTTTCATATAATTTATTTTGGATCTTTTTGTTTCCCATTCTGTTGTTTGCATGTCTCTGTTATGGTTGCATTGTGCTGTTATCATCAATACTTTGACAAGAATTCACTTTCACCTACTTATCAAAAAAAGAATTCACTTTCACCCGTGTCTTCTTATAAATGATTTGCAGGTGGCATATTGTGACAATGACAGTTGATGCTGATCTAGGTGAGGCAACTTGTTTTCTGGATGGTGGTTTTGATGGCTACCAGTCTGGGTTACCATTGCGTGTGGGTAATAGCATTTGGGAGCAGGGGACAGACGTTTGGATTGGTGTTAGACCGCCTATAGACATGGACGCATTTGGGAGATCAGATAGTGAAGGAGTTGAGTCTAAGATGCATATCATGGATGTTTTCCTTTGGGGAAGGTGCTTAAGTGAAGATGAGATAGCTGCTCTTCATGCTGCTATTGGATCAGCTGATTTTAGTGCCATCGACTTTCCTGAAGATAATTGGCAGTGGGTGGATTCACCCTCTAGAGTACGTGCTTTTCAATACTTTGGTATTTTTGCTCAAATTTTGAAAAAAGCAGAACATGGTATTTTATGTCTAGCTGAAACTAATTACTGTGTAATGTGCTTTGTATAGATTGATGGGTGGGATAGTGATCCTGCGGATGTAGATCTATATGATAGAGATGACGTAGATTGGGATGGACAGTATTCAAGTGGGAGAAAAAGAAGGTCAGATCGAGATGGGGTTGTGATCGATGTGGATTCTTTTGCCAGGAGATATCGGAAGCCTAGGATGGAAACACAAGAAGAAATCAATCAACGGATGCTCTCAGTGGAACTGGCTGTCAAAGAAGCCCTCTGTGCGAGGGGAGAAAGACATTTCACTGATCAAGAGTTTCCTCCAAATGATCAGTCATTATTTGTAGATCCTAAAAATCCCCCTGTGAAGCTGCAGGTGTGTTTTCTTGACTAGTTGATTGCTCTTAGATGTGGTTATTATCTTATGAATGCAAACCTTTTGGTTTTCAAACATAGGTTGTTTCTAAGTGGATGCGGCCTGCTGAAATTGTGAAAGAGAGCCGCATGGATTATGGTCCATGCTTGTTTTCTGGGGCTGCAAATCCTTCAGATGTTTGTCAGGTTTAGTCCCTTTGTAACATCTCGTGTAAAGCTTTAGTTTGAATCATCTTCATTATTGTTAAGAGTTGCATCTCTTGAATATTATTAGTTGATTCTTTGCTTGCTTTAATAAGTCGGTTAATTGTCTATGAAACAGGGCCGATTGGGTGATTGTTGGTTTTTGAGTGCTGTAGCTGTTTTAACAGAGGTTTCACGAATATCAGAAGTGATTATTACTCCAGAGTATAATGAGGAAGGAATCTACACCGTCCGCTTCTGTATTCAGGTAATTAGAACATAACATTGGCTTGTTTTTTGAAGAGTAAAAAGGGGGAGGAGGAATCAAACGCATTCTATGTTTCTGCTTTGGGTTGCTATCCTGGAGTGTGCTTTTCCAAATGATGTGCCTACAATTTATGATGGACAAAATTATGGCTTGTTTCATGTTCTAGACTTTTTCATAATGTAATGAAAAAATTTATCAACTTTCAGTAGCTGGAAGAGAGACCTTTAACTTAAGTTAGCTGAAAGCAACAAATGTCCTTATCAAACTCCTTGAAAAAACTATGTGGAAACTTTTCTTCTTAGAGCTCCTAGAGTTTCAGTATAAGAGGAGAAAAGTTCAAAAGCTATAATTTATTGTTGAGAATTTATTCACTGTCTATGCCCTTGGAATGGGAATTGTCTCTATTCCATAAAATTACTTTAGGTCCTATGATGGAAGAATGCCTTGTCAATTCTCTATCTAGGGCAGTCAGGTTAATTGCATTGAGAAGTTGAGCAATGCCAATGCCCAGCCTTCCACCATAGGGGCTGGGGTGTAACTCGGGCTTAATTTCATCTGGCTTGATTCTCTGCTAGTCAGCTGTAGATCCATTTGGATGGATGTGCTCTGGGCTTTTCTTGACGAATGACCTTGCTATATTTCTTTCCAGATGGATGAGTTTTTGCTAGGTTGTGATTCCCACTTCCTTGACTCATGCAACTTACGATTGTGAATCATGAAATTCATTGTCGCTTTATGTCTTGCCATGAGAGATATCTGAAGTTTGTTAAAATAGTTTCTTTTAGTTATTTATGTGATTAGCATTTTTATAACTGCATATTGTCGTTGTCTTATCCACTTTCTAGGGTGAGTGGGTCCCAGTTGTTGTGGATGATTGGATTCCATGTGAAGCACCTAGTAAACCCGCGTTTGCTACCAGCAGGAAGGGCAATGAGCTCTGGGTTTCTATATTGGAGAAGGCATATGCCAAATTGCATGGTTCTTTTGAAGCATTAGAAGGCGGGCTTGTTCAGGATGCTCTTGTGGACCTCACTGGTGGTGCTGGTGAGGAAATTGACATGAGGAGTGCCCAGGCCCAGATTGATCTTGCAAGTGGTAGACTGTGGTCTCAGTTGTTGCGCTTCAAACAAGAGGGGTTCCTACTTGGTGCTGGGAGTCCTTCGGGTTCAGACGTACACATTTCTTCCAGTGGCATTGTGCAAGGGCATGCTTACTCTTTACTGCAGGTATATTCACGATACTACTGATCTGATAATATCGATCATATACCAGCTTAAAAACTCTGATTAAGGTGATTGTTTCTTCTCTAATTAACTACTATTCAGGTGAGAGAAGTTGATGGCCATAAGCTTGTGCAAATTAGAAATCCATGGGCTAATGAAGTTGAGTGGAATGGGCCTTGGTCTGACTCATCCCCTGAGTGGACTGATAGGATGAAGCACAAACTGAAACACATTCCCCAGGTACTTATTTTGATTCTGCATTATACCAGAGGATTCTGCTGTGTTTTTACTTTGAATTTTTCTCTTTCCTATATAGGTTTTTGTCATAATTTAGATCATTTAAAATTGGATATAATCTTACCTTGTGGTTGGACTTCAGTGAAATATTTTGCTAATTGCCTGAATTTTGTACTTCTTGAACAGTCAAAAGATGGTATATTTTGGATGTCTTGGCAAGACTTTCAGATTCATTTCCGATCAATATATGTTTGTCGTATCTACCCTCCAGAAATGCGCTATTCTGTTCATGGACAATGGCGTGGTTACAGTGCTGGTGGCTGTCAAGATTATGAAACATGGAATCAAAATCCACAGTTCCGATTGAGAGCCATTGGATCAGATGCATCGTTACCCATTCATGTGTTCATAACCTTAACGCAAGTAAGCTTAGTAATAGACCTTCAGTCAAGTTTATATTTTATAGAAACAATATTTTTCATTGGATCTTTTCTGACTTTTTTATTATTAAAAAAAAAAAAAATAGGGAGTAGGTTTCTCAAGAACCGCAGCTGGTTTCAGAAATTATCAATCCAGTCATGATTCAATGATGTTCTACATTGGGATGAGGATACTCAAAACCCGTGGCCGTCGTGCTGCTTACAACATATACCTACATGAATCAGTTGGTGGGACAGACTATGTCAATTCTAGAGAAATATCATGTGAAATGGTTCTGGACCCTGATCCAAAGGGTTATACGATTGTGCCTACAACTATACACCCTGGGGAAGAAGCACCATTTGTTCTTTCTGTTTTCACGAAAGCGTCAATATCTCTGGAAGTTTTATAGCATGAAGAAAATGGCTCTTCAGTTGGTTTTTTGTCCATTGGACCAGGAGCATATTTGCGGAATTTTTGAATTGCTGAAATCCTACATGCAGGTTTTGTTGGACCTAGGTATACAAATCACTAGGGTAAGTTTCTGCCTGTCCAATGTAGTTTAGCTGTGGTTCACAAAAGAATCTAGCAAATTCTGTTTTTGATTGGTTCATTTAGATTCACAAGCACTTCCAATGGGAGCATGTCCTCTTCCTTAATCTTAGGTCTTTTGCAGGTCATATGATGTGATTCTCTGCCGCGAGGATAGCCATGAGTTATCAATACATTGGAGTAGTGCAACCTAATCTTCTTCATTCTTTCCGCAGGCTCTCACAGCTTTGAAAGATTTGATTCCTGAATAAGCTGCAATGAGATTACACAGACAAGAGGGATGATTGAATATAAATGTTGTCCATGAAATCTGGACTCTGCTTCTGCATGGCATTGGAGAGGGTTCTCGGGGGGTTTTTTCTGTACATAAGCAGGTATTGTGAGGGATATAGGATGTGTCATCATGTAAATGAGGGGGTGGGGGAAAAAGAAAATTGAAAAAGCAATAGGAAAATAATTAGTAGTGCCTAGTTTTAAGGGGGAATACGGAAAGAAAAAAAAGCATTGTAGCTGGGAAAAAGGGTTCATAATTTCAGCTGCAGTTTTGAGAAGTGCTTTGTAATTTGGAAAAGAAATTGTACAAATGTTTGTTGTTGCAATATAATCCCCATTTCATATTGGTAGTAATAACTACAATCAGTCGGTTGTAGTAATTTTTTATTAATCCTTTTAATTGTTAAAAGTAGGGCATGGAGAGAGAGCAACTTGTGTGTTCAGTGTTTTGCTAAACAGGGTTCAAAGGTATAACTCCCATGTAAACACTCACAGTAAACTTAATCTCATGAAACGGAAACTCGCTAGAGTTATTGACAACCGCGGCTGTGGTTGAAGTTGATGGCAGTCGGAGTTGGTGATCGAAAATAGGCCTTCAACGATAAACCAAAAATATTGGGTCAAACAAATCACTAAAATATGGCGAACTATGAGGCCTTAAATGATATTATATTCCAATGAAAACTCCTGTTCCCGTGAGTTCGTTCAATTGTCTCGATGTTCAGAATAAATCAGTCAACTATACCTCATATGAGATGCTGCCAGATCATGTGTGGAGATGCTCATTCGAGGCACGTTCACTTACTGACGATCAAGAGACCAAATTGTATATTGCAATTGAAGGACAGTCCAGGTTGCGTCATCCACTACTTTGTTGGTTTTAACTATTATTTCCCAAGTAGTTTCCTCAAATAGATGTTTAAAATTAAATTATAATGAAAAAACAACATGCATAGTGCAGGTTTTATAGGCTATAATATTTATTATGTATAGTTCAACATCTAAATTATGAGCCTTTGCCTTTGTTGCCCAAAACAACTGAAAACAAAAACTGAATTCTGCCCCATCTGACTGCATTGAATTCCAAATTAGTAGGCATAGAATATATCTAATAATGCTACTTTTCACTCGTTTCTTACAAGATGATGTGAACAGGCACTAAGACCACAGCACCATATTAAACGGTGTAAAATAAATGTGATAAATGAGTATAAATAGTAGCATTACTCAAAATATCAGATTCTGCGCTAACCTTTTTACCATGTACAATGGCAAGGGATCTAGGGTTGGATAGCTCAAATCCAAAATCTAAACCAGTTGTAAATGTACCCATGCATATGCAATGCACCTTCGGCAGCACCCGTGAGATGAAATAAATGTAAAGCATGCGCAGAAGTAGACAAAAAGAATCATTGAAGGACAAGGAACAAGTCCATGCCAAGAAAAAAAGTAAGAAAATTAGTTTGGGAAGTAAAACTGGCAGATCAATTTCTACAAAAGAAGAAGAAGAAGAAGAAGAATATAAGACACAGACACTCTTCATCATTGATTTTCTTTCATTTTTTTTTTCTTCTTGCTTTTAACCCCACCACCCCTTTTTCTGCTCTCCCTCCACTTCTCAACTAACCACAAAAATTAAATTCCCTGCCAGCCTCTGTATCCGTTTAAATTTCTCATTCTGAATCACTATCCATACTTCCCATCGCCTTCAATCCTCTGGGTCTCTGCATCACATTTTAGCCAAATCACGTACCCTTCTAGCAACTGTATGAATCTACCTATATCCCTAGATATGGTTGCTCAGAAAACACAGGTAAAAGTAAAAGAAAATACCTTCTTTGAAGCCTTTTTCTCCCTCACTTCATACCTCTCTTGGCACAGATCCGATAGCCATGCACCGGGACTGACCAACTGCACACAGAATACCAGAAAAAATAAAGGCATAAACACACAACCAAGTCCAAGAAACAAAAACAAAAATTGTCTTCTGCCTAATTTTCATATCAAAACAGAAAATTCCTCACAGGTATGATCAATAGACTTACAAGTAAGCTTCTTTGTATCAGCTTAGCCCTCTTCTTGGGCCTCTGAGGAAGCTTACACCCTTTCATAGCCATAAAATCCTCCTCCTTCTCTTTGCTAGACAGTGTAACAAAAAGCTTTGGCCAAACAAGCGGTTTATCCTCCTTTACATGCTCCATCAACACCTTCCCATTATCATCAAAGCCCAATGAACCCCTTGTTGTGTAATATCGATCTTCCTTTTCTGGTGATGCCATCAACGCCTTTCGATTATTCAAGGGCGAGTCAGAGTTCCTAAGGGACCAAAAACAAACAGAAAGTTTAGCAATTTCCTTCTCTAAATGACCAATTAGGTTTTGTGTAAAAGTCCTATAAGATTACACTAAGGAGTACTTTTATATGATCAACAACGACTGCAATATGATTCCTATTGTTGTATGTTTCTTTTCCTGCATTTTCTTAGCAAATTACTTATCAAAAAAACCATTTCTTAGCAACCAATCAGATATAAATCAAATCAAACTTTCTTTTCTTTTTCTTTTTTTCTGTTCAATTGTTTTCTTCCATTTACAGCGGCACATCATTAGATCAAACTAAGCTGACATAGTGAAGTCAATCTAATCTATTAATAACAGCCAATTTAAGAAAGGGGATAACAAACCCTATGTTCTTCGTGTATCTCACCAAAACATAGCAGCCACTCCAACCACAAACCGTAATATAACTCCGAATTTGTCCCTTTTTTTCTTTCTTTTTTCCCAACCTTTTCCTAGCTATCAAATACAGACCGTAAAATCGCTTTCTAAGCCTTCCAAAGCTTGAAAATTTCTCTACCACCAATTAGTTTTGAAGAAAGTCGGTGAAAGACACAAACTTCATATTTACATTCTCAGATTTTCGTCAGAAAAAAATTAAAATTTTCCCTTCTCTTTTCATCTGGGTTGTAGCTAATCTTACTTGTTGGGTCGATGGGCTTGCGGACAAACCAATTCCTTCTCGGGGATGCCAACCACGCAGCGATCCACACGAGAAGTTGTTTTCTTCTTCCCCAAACAGTCCGATTTGTTGGCTAAGCTTTGGTCTTTGACTTTCACACATCTAAGCCTCTTTCTGTTCCCCCATTGCAACCCAAAGTCAGTCTCTGTAGCTCTATTGTTGTTATGTCCTCTTTGAATCTTGGATTCCTTTTCCATTTCCCTGCAACAAAATATCATAACTTTCACAAATTAACCAATACCCAGTTGGGTTTTCTCTCGGAAACTGAGATATACTGCGAAATTGGAAGAACAAAAAAAGTGCGAGAAGATAATGCCAATCTGTGGACGAGAAGTGGCTACTGACCTCAAGATCCGAGGACAACACGACGTCTTCAATGTAATTGGTCTCTAATCAGGCTGCATTTTCAAAGATAAAGCAAGACCAATTATTGAAATCATTAAGCATTCATATAAAGCAAATAACAGAATAAAGGACGTTGTTTGGTTGCTGAGGAAGTCTGGGAAACAAAATTAGAATCCAATCAGAATCGCCACTTTTCAGATTCAAATAACTCAATTTTGCTTCCTATACTTCTTTCTCGGCAACCAAACAATCCGTTACTGCACAGAGACAGAGAGAGACAGAGATTACAACTTACAAGGACGAGACTTCATTTAAAAAGACTTGTATATCTGAGAGAAAATCAAAAGAAGAAATTTCCAGAGAAAGTTAAGAGAATCCAAAAACCAGCGTTCTAAGATTTCTGGGTATGTGTTAGTTTTGATCTCTAAGGACTAAAGAAATCAAAATAAAAAGAAAAAAAAAATGGCCGCTTTTCTGTTATCTGCAACCAAACCTCTCTCTCTGTTTTCTCTGTTCTGTTTCTTTTCACCCTACTTTGGCTTCTTTGTTGTTTGTGTATTTGTTACTCCTCAAAACTTGTAATCAAATCATATTCTGTATAGAAAATAGGTTGTCAGCAAAAACACAAAAGAAAAAGAAAAGAAAAATAGGTTGGGAATGATCATGACCGTTGGACGTTGAATGGACGGTTGGATGAGTTTCCCTCCAACTGACCAGCATTATTACCCATTGGTGTGCTTGAAAGGGGTAGGAAGAGGATTTGCTTTTGGACTGGGGTCTCCTTTTAGGTCTTTATAAAATTATAAGAGCACGTGACAATGGCTTAATGCACGTGACAATGCCCATCTCATCAATAAAAGGACTGCGTCTGTTGTAAATATGTTCTATCTAATAATACCCTAATCCCCTACACCCCATTTGCAAAACTCATAAAAGCTTGCCATTAGACTCTTTATATTGCATGCATTTCCTCAATTCATGTGAGAGGACATCCGAATTCTATTTTGTTTAGATAACAACTTGTTATTTAAATAATTGCTTGAATAAATAAGGTTTGACTGTCTTTTCAGATGAATCATTGCCTTTAATCCCCGTAAAAAAAAGTTTGAGTTGTTAGGATTAAGCAATGACGACCTTGTAATGGCAGAATGGTATCATCTCAAGGATATAAGGCCGACTAATCCTCTACCCCAAGTTCTTATTTGCAAAAGTTAAAAAAGATTTGTGTTGTGGATTGTGGGGCTTACACAAGGACCACCTTGCAATGGCACAATGCTATCACCTCAAGGATTCGAATTGTAATGATATCAATAATGGTGCTTACTACAAAAAATCAAATTAAAGTAGAAATGACTAAGAGTAGATTATTATTATTGTTTTCTAATTAGAAAGACGGGATGTGACGATGAGAGTGACTACTTTATCCTATCGTGATCATAGTAGTACTTATGCCTAAGAACTGCAAATGAAGAGTTTAAACAGCATAAACTACAAGCATTCTCTCAATTAATTCAATTAAGCCATAATTGGACATAGTTTCATTAGAACGTTAATGAGACTAATGATATAAATTTTCATTGTGTGATTCAAACTCATGCCCTGACGTGTGTATTTAACTACTTTAAAAAGTCTAGAGAAACACAAATTGCCATCATTCTTTCTTTGACACGTTCTCATCAATCAAATCATCATGTTGGGATGTTGAATTACACTTGAAGCAGAAGTCCAACTTGGCCCAAAGCTGAAAAATGCAAGCAGAATGGGCCCAGCTCATACTCATTCCAAACATTGATTGGGAATCTAACCCGTACTATGGATTTTGAACTTGGGGCCTCTTAGTGGGCATTTTTGTAAGTTAAGTTTACATGCAGCCTGATCGAATTCCAGCCCATTTAAAAGAGTTGGATAATTGAATTGACTTGGGTGGTTCCAGCCTAATCCATGATCATATGATTTAGGAAAAACTTTACTTATTCCCCTTAAACTTTGACTATTTTTGCAAATACCTCGTAATGTTCAAAATTTTTCACTTAGGTGTATCAAAGTTTGGTTTTCTCTCACTTTGTCCATTCCGTACAAAAAATCCTAATAGAATGTCAATTTTACCCATAACTCTAAAACTAACATCGGGTCGTTTAAGGAACGGTGTAATTTTAGAGTTAGGGGTAAAATTGGTATTACGAAGGATTTTTTGCACGAAGGAGCAAAGTAAAAGAAAACCAAAGTTTGATATACCTAAATGAAAGTTTTTTAACATTAAGAGGGTGTCTACAAAAACCACGAAAGTTCAGAGAACAAGTGAAGTTCCCCCTATGATTTATTAAAGGTATCATATAGCCAGCCCAAAGTAGTAACTTCAAAGGCGATCAAGCTGAGTATACTTATATAGGAGCTAGCTAGGCTTTGCTGTCTCTCTTTTGGATCATTTAGCTATATATATACCTTTTGTTTTAAAGTCGTTTGGTACAGAACACTAGAACAGTGTAGTAGTAGAGCTTTCCTAATCCTAGCCTAGCCTGATTCATTCAAATTCACATGAACAGAACTGAAAAATGGACAGATATTGTCCAAATAGACTTTGCTGATTGCTTGAGTTGTGAACAGAGAGAGCCCCTTGGGTTTGGAACAATTGGGATGGTCGGTCATACTTGATCTCTATTGCTTTTTGTGTGGCCTCCAGTCCATGGTGTAATATAAGCAATTTCTGGAAAGCAGGGGACACCATTTGCACAGAATGAAAAGCATATAGATATGATATGCCCTACTTGTACATGCAATATGCACCAACCCTTTATCAATCTTTTTCATTCTTTTTGAATGAAGAGTATCCCTTCATTTCAAAAAATATGCACCAACCCTTCAACTGTGCTTGTGAGAAATGACGACCCACATAATTACTTTCAACATATATTTGCAAATGACAGTTATCATGTCGAGTCACTAACCTAGCTATATATTCGAGTCACCAACGTAGCTATATATGTGGCAATAATTACCACGTTAACGATGCCAATCACCTGAAATTTATCATAAATTGACGTGGCTAGTGTGATAATTAGAACCACATGCATCAGTTAGTGACTGACGTGATAATTAAGTAACATAAAAAATCTGAAGTCAAATTATAATAAAACGATCAAAATAGCCAATTCATAATTGCCATTAAATTAAGTAATGCCTTGCTGATCTCCACCATTAACTGGATTAATTTAAATAACAAACGGTTGATTCTAATTTTTTTTTTCTTATCAAAACATTTGATTGATTTCATCCTCTAAAACCTCTTAAACACAGCCTGTCATGCAATAATTGGATCTTAAAAGAATTATGAGGAGAACAAAGAAGCATAAACCGATTGATTAATCAAGAAGTTATCTTCCTTTCTCCAGTGCTTAGAAACGTTTCAAGTATCCAAAAATGTAATATATAGACCTGGACTTGGCACCATTTCACACCTCATATCTCTTGACTAGGAGATAGTCATGGGAGAGGCTGTGAAGATTTGTCAACTTGGTTATAATTCCAATTGGATGTAGACTATGCACCTACTTGTTTCTATCACAATTTAGGTAGCCTTTATAACAGCTCAAAAAAAAAAAAATCATAATAATAAAAATAAAGAGGGACGTAACCCTCCAAGCCATTAATTAGGACTAACTTGGTATAATTAGTTGTTTGAATTACATACAATCCGAATAGCCCTAGCCCCAAGTTGTTTGGAGTGTAGAGTACACCAACCCGAAACAACCAAAGGCTAAGTGCTGCTCATCTGAGCAGCGAAGTTAATTATTTCCGTTTCATTTGTATTCAAAATGAAATCCCAACTCATAGTTTCTTGATTTAGTAGTTAATGACAATTTAGAGACTAGATTGGCATGAACCAAATAAGAACAATTTGTTTTTGTCAAAGACTAACAATTGACAGTGAAATTTGCCAACCCCTAGTGCTTCTTTTCTTTTTTGTACTTGCCAGCTTATGGTACTTCCATCCTAGCTAGCTAATATTCTTATGTGGTCGGCAAAAAGAATTATTGGCTCTGTGTTCACCAAGCACGCCACTAATCACTGAGATACAATATACCTAATGTTAGTGAAAAAAAAAAAAAAATGCAATTAAGTAGTGTAGGTTTCAAATGCTTGGTAGTTAGTCACTTTCACAAGGCATGAGCACTCTTATTTAATGAACAAGACATGTGATTAGCAACTTTGACTCTTGCTCTCTAATTTGATATCTTTGTTAACTGTTATATATATGTCCCTTCAAGCTGAAGAGGGTTGCATTGAAGAAGATTTTGCAATATTTGAAGAAGTCTTTCCTAACCCGTCTTTCCATGTAAATTTTGCAAATAAATGTTAGTAATTATATTTTTATCTTATTTTATTGATATTGTACTTTCGTTCCGCCCTTGAAATGGGTTTTATTAATATATATATATATATATATATATATTGAAGAAAATTTAGGATGATGAAAAGGCATGATTCTTAAGTTTTTAAAATTGAAGACACTTTTTTTTTTTCTCAAAATAACAATTTAAAATATAGAAGACTTCTCAAATGTTTACTCCACCAACAAGAAGTAATTATCACACTTATATCATATCATAACAACATTTCAATTTTTTTTTTAAATCACCTTTTAGAAACAATTATCAAACATATATATTCGAGCTAAATTTAAAAATTTCCAATATTGACCTATTAAATCAAATCAAATGGGGCTGCATTTCAAGTTTGAAATCTGACTTTTCATTTGGACATTGAGAAAATGACAATAATAATAACGATTATAACCGTTGGCAATTATTTTAGGGGCGTGATTGATGAAAATCATGAAATCATGGCCCCCATGTTCATTCTGGCTGGCATAAACAGTTCAACAAACCTGGAAAGCTCAACATCCATTCACACCCCAAGTCCCACCTAAAAACAAACCCAAATAACAAATCATCACGTCTCCTTTTCCTACCAAACTAGAAACAAAAATCATTTCCACCAATTGGTAAATTATTCACAAGCATGGATGACAATTTGGTTCATATCGTGTCAAAATATAGATATAAGATTAGATATGATAATCATAATTAAACTGGTCAGATCTTCAAATCTTAACCCGTTAATTTTGTATTAAGTTCATGTAAGTTTTGTTGGTTTTGTTAAAAACTATCGATCATAATGTTGAGTGTTGAGATCAAATCATCTCTCAAACGTGTGATTATAAGAATGTATAAATCAATCTTAACTCAATTTATTTGATTAAATAAGTTAAACCCTTCGGATCTAATATGTCACTTTTACATTAAATTAGGGTCTTATTCACAGAAAAAAGAGAGACTAAATAAGATTAAACTAATAATTAGAAGTAGGAAATACTCCATTCAGAAATGCCAAAACAGTGGTTAAGAACTTAAGAGGACAGCATAAGATGGGGACCCTCAATGCCATTTTTGACAGCTGTATGACAACAATTGTAGAGCCACTCTGTACAGTGTTTACCACTTTACCCCCAACGTACACATTCTCTCTGTGTTTTTCTTTGGTTTATAAATACCCACAGCCACTACCAAAGGCTTACATTGCCTCCCTACGACTCCTCTGTTGCCAAAAGAAAACCCATCTTCAAAGAGGGAATTTTGGAGCTCCTTTCTCTCTCTAGGAACCAAAAGAAGCATCTTTCACCTAGCATTCAGAGAAATGGAGGCAATGAAGTTGAAGCTCTTTGTAGCACTGTTGATGGTGGCGTTGATGGCCATCTCTTCTGTGCAAAAAGCTGCTGCTGCTGAGGCTCCAGCTCCAAGCCCAACATCTGAAGCTGCCATCTTTGTGCCCACTTTCCTTGCGTCTCTTGCAGCTCTGGCTTTTGGGTTGTTCTTCTGAGCTATAGTGGTCAACTCCAATGACCCACATAGATAGACAGCGTTATGGTTCATTACTCTTTCAACCCATTTATCTTCTTCTCCATACTCGCATGTCTTTGAGCTTTTCATGACTATGGGAGAGAGAAGGGAAATGGGTTGGGATTTTTTTTTCATTATATTTGGGAAGTTCTGGTTAATTTAATTGTTGTTGATTTTGATCATGTTATGTTGGGATTTGTTTGGTTGTGATTGATGTGTCTTTCTTTTTGGACTGTAATATAATTTTATTTAATCGTGTATTTTTTTTTATTTAATATTGGTTAGATTTAGGCTAATAAGGAGATCACGGGGATAAATGGTATGATTTGTCGTGGGAGTGATTGATTTTGGTCTGTTTCTTGTACTCCTTCATTATCTCCTCTCATTTGTATCTGTGATCCATTTGATGTAATAAAATTCTATTCTTGTACATTACATTTCTGCCAAATTTTAAGCTGTTATTGCGTTAATAATTACATTATTGGATTGTTGCCTTGGTGGGGGATTTGATAGGGACTCATGAGGTAAAAAAAAAGAGAGATAGAAGAAGCTAGCTTCACTGTTGGGAAGGTGGGGGGTGATAAGAGTTAGTTATGAGCTGTAGCTTGGCAGAACCTAATGGAATTTTGTGTGGCTATGATGATGGGCAATAGCTGTGGGGCCTAAATTTTGCTGGCATTGATGGGGCATAGCCAGAGGCATGTGAATTCAGAATTCAAAAAAGAGGGTTCTTAGTGGAGTCTAAAGGCAAACTTTTGAATAACAAAGCAGGAAGTATATCATCTGAAGCATTAAAAAAGATTTGTAGTTTGGTCTGGTTTTGTTGGCCTTGATGCCCTAAGTTTTGCTGGCACCGATGGCATAGCCAGAGGCATGTGAATTCAGCATTCAAAAGAGAGGGTTCTAAGTGGAGTCTAAAAGCAAACTTTTGAATGACAAAGCAAGCATTAAAAAAGTTGTGGAGTTGGTCTGGTTTGTTTCTGAAGTTGTGGAAGAGTCACATTTTTTTTCCGGCCATTGAGTTTGTGTGAAATGGAAAGTGAACTTTGTGGCTTTTGTATAATAATTTGAAAGAGTTTTAACCAGTAATAACTTCAGTGGGGTTTGAATCTCAAGTCTAATTTTAGTTCTAGGATGCTTCCAAGTAGCCATGGCTGTCTTAATTTGGATGGCCCCTGATGAAATTTCGAAATGGGCCAGGTCTATACTTTGTCTATTTTCTAGCTTCTTCTGAGGAATTAATAACGACTCAAAATTGTGGTTGTGAATTGTGATGAACCCTAACCACATGGGAAGATATTATTTGAGGAATGGACATGGAGAGAATTGATTCCTATTTCAGGGTATTGGCAACTTTTGAGTGTTCAACTGTAACAAAGCTCCCAATGTTGTCAGTCTTAAGCTCTTTGTTTCTCAAATTCTCAGCAAGCATAGACCACCAAATACACAATTAGATGCAACAAACCAAAATGTATTCGCAACCAAAATGCAATTTCACTTGAAAATGAAAGGATACTAATTCGACCAGATTTTTTTTTTTTTGGTAAGAACTAATTCGACCAGTTCAATGCAAAAGGAGCACTACAATTTCTGTGAGATATATATATATATATATATATATATTCTCAATTTAAGTAATTGGCTTAAATACAAATTCTAACATGCAAAAAATGATTTAAAGAATTCGTCTAGAGAAGGAAGAATTTGATCACTTGGTAAATGTCCCAGAAAATCAGTTATGATGTGAACCTGTGGACAGACTTGCACATGCTTGCTGGGGTCCGAGCAGGATGGGGACCATATGGAGATAACGTGTGTTCAAAGACAACCAATCCCTTTTGTTTAAGCTCTCAAATTCTCACTTATTGCCTTCATTGCCGAAGCCTGGGCTAATTTGATTCTTCTTCTTCCTCTTCCTCTTCTTCTTTTTTTCTTTTTCCCACCCTGCCCACCACATGTATGAAACAAAGAAGATACTTTCCCTTTCTAGGTTGCTTTTTGTGGTGGTCTAAAATTGAGTAAACTAGAGAGAGAGGGCAAATGAGAAAGATCTTAAATTTGGCCGATGGCAAATCATACCATATGCTTTGCACATGGGGTCTAAGACAGAACAACATACATAATCACCCACGAGAGTGGT
The DNA here is from genome assembly GCA_013348765.1 of Carpinus viminea. NCBI lineage: Eukaryota > Viridiplantae > Streptophyta > Magnoliopsida > Fagales > Betulaceae > Carpinus > Carpinus viminea. Next base: position 54,507,615 of record CP054668.1, on the reverse strand, counting down.
TTGATTGGGTTCGGCTTTGTCTTTACACCAAGGCTCTCATATGGATGGGGTCCCAGCAATTAGTGCCAAACATGTTACTTGCTTCATTTTTTGTTTTTATATTATTAATTATAAATTGTTCCATGGAGCTAAGGTCCAAAATATGGATGAAAGATGTGTTTCCAAACTCTTCAACCCATTCAATTCCGTTCTGCTTTATCCCTATTTCATGGGCACATATCTTTTCGGCTAAGGAATGGAAAACCTTTTTCTTCGAACTTGTAACATTATCATTGTGAACATGGAAATTATTTTTCAATAGTTCTCATCATATTCTTTATTTGATGGGAGAATTTAGAAATTTTAATTGGTGTACATAAATTGACAATCGAAAACCTACCATTTTTTTTTTTTTTTTTTTTTATGGGTATTGCTTTCTTAATATTTCCTTTTATTACCCGTTCATAATAAGTAATTTCTACCGTCAATCATGAAAATCGCATATATGGTAGCCCCACCTATACTCTCCTAATGCTGGGAACTTCTGCCGGTGCTTTGAGGCAAGTCATTTCAACTTTCAAGTGCTCAAAGAGTCAAAGGTGCGTAGGTATGCTCCTTAATTTAGATTAAGACTGCCCTATTGCATTTGGCCAACCTCACTTGAGGCTTTTTAAGCCCCACATGCTTGGACAGGTGCCCGAACAACCTCTCACATGAGATTACCCGTTTCAGTATGATTAAAATATTCTTATTGCACGGGATCCCGGTCCACTACACACAAACAATATAGATGGTGGCATATTACAAACCATTCATGAAGAGTAAGAGTGGTGGGGGAAAATACCACAACTTGAAATGAACTAATCATGTAATTTGAGTAAATGTCAGCTGTCCTACAATTTTCATATACATTCTCGACACCTGTCAGACCTAACTATTTCTGCTCAAGACTGTTCAATTGCTTTCTGGGAATTCAAAACTGCGGATCAATGGACCAAAATTACATATACAGATTACATGCTATAATTATTATACATGTGGATAGAGAAAACTGCCAGACTATAGCACAGCCTATTCGACGCTCATTTTCGCATTCATCTTCCAATAAAATATCCACTAAGAAACCAGCCTAATTAATTTCCTATTGTGTTAATGTTTAACCTACACATAGTGACTTCTCTAGCTGCCGAGAGAGGTCTTTATCAGCAAAATGAAGTAGCCTTCTTAGTCTCAAAACCATGTCGCAGTGGAAAGGCAATGCGGTTCGTCGCTCCAAGTATGCCGGGCTAACAGTCATCCACGATAGCGCATGAAGCTCTGCTGCAACAGACTCGAGAACTAAATGGGTCTCGATTTCGAAGTCTTTAGCCTCCGAGCTTAAACTCCTACCTCCCTGTTTATTAACACCTCGAACAATCTTGTCTTGGATAATGCTAGTGCCTCCATAATAATCAATAAGACTGACAGAAAGTACTGAAGGCCATTCTTCTTTCACGCTGCTTCTGCAGTCTTTCCTCATGGAAGGTACAGCCTTTGAAACCACGAAGCCAGTGGAAAGTGGAATTGCAGAACCCTTGCTGTGAAGGAGATGGGCCAAAGGAGGTGATTCGGCAGTGAGGCATGTTGGGAGCTGAAGAGGTGTTGCAGGGAGAAAGCGCATGCTGGGTGATGGGATCAAAAGGTATGAAGCAGACATAGAACCAAGAGACTTCACAGGGGTGAACCCTTCAAGATAGCCAGACGGTCCCATAACACTGCCACCTTGGGTGCCTCCTGCACAATGTTTACTGTCAATACTGAAATTGAACAACTTTTTGTGCAGTACTCAACTGCAAGTCAAGCTCTGCACGCTATTTAAAGTGGTGGATAAGATCATGAGTTCAAATCCTGTGGAGTGTGTGAGTGATTTACCAACAGAGAAAGAGAGAAGGAAGAAATTATAATACTTAGCTAGGTAAAGAAATGGCAAACAGAAATACAGTACAAATCACGGATACAAGATAAACCAATAAGGTTATCAGAGTAGCACACAGAAAATTGTCAGGCATAAGACCAAGATCCAATTTTTCAGCAGTCCACATGACTTGGTGCATATTTCTTTGCTTTACGGTGAGATGAACACATCTAAGGGATACGAGGAATGGAAGTAAAGGAGAGGGTGGCAGCTTACCAGGAGAGAGTGAATCTGCTTGAAAAACTAGATGTAAAGAATGGTCAACTGAAATTGCAACAAAACTGATGCTCTGCACCCACTGAAGCAAGCCCCTCGAGCTGTCAACCACTGTATGAGCACCTATAAGCTGCTTTCTTGCAGCAGGTTGTCCTAACCCACCTTTTATATAGCCAGAAGCTTTTGTGTGAGGGCTATACAAAGGACTAGGTGACGAAGGTAGGCCTCTCTCTTGAATCAAACCCATCTCCTGTTGCTGTAAGGATGTACCATTGCTGCTTGCAGGAATTCCATCACGCACAGATCGTCGCAGTTGCAGGGGCCATTTTTTCACCTCAGAACCCCCAACTGAATTAATGGCTTTCTGCCATTCTGTTTACAATCCAAATGACAAAACAAAAGAATATAATGTCAATCCTAAAATGAGAAACGGATATAAAAAGGAAGGTAAATTACAGTTTACTACCCCATTGAAAATGCTTTCAACATATGACTAAGTAGAACAGGATATACAAGGAAAAATCCAGAGGGTGACAATTTCATCATTTTAAAAAAGAGTAATATTGTTGGTCTAATCAACAATATACAACTGTAAGCCAGCTACTACTAACTATTTAACTGCAAAGCAGAGCATATGAAACGAATCAACAGAAATGGGTAGGAATTTCCCCAACACTAAACATAGAAAATGTGGAGGACTAGAAACATAACATGATGGAAGAAACTCATATACCTAGGTATTCAAGTTCAAAGAAACTTCCAATGCGCGTGATCACGAAATCTCTAGGCTTGGTACTACCATTATCAGAAGAAGAGCATGCCTGAAGTATCTGACAGCCTTGCTGCAGAACTTGAACGAAAAGGCATTGCAGGCCCTTTGTGTCCTGCCTGCTGCTGATTCCACCAAAGGGGAATACATGGCTGTCAAGCAGTTCTCCCCTTGAATCTGTCCAGATGCATACTAGCCAACGCCAATCCTCTGTCCATCCATAACAACAATGTAGGCTCGGAAAAGACTTTGGATGGCTAGATCCAAAGGCATCAGTTTCAGATCCATCAAGTTGAGAGCATGATCCGGCATCTCCACCTCCTGCTGAACTTGCGCCCTGCATAAAGGCTCCACCACTATCATCAGACAATGGCTTTGAAGATTCTGATACTATATTACCAGAAATCGCAGGTGAAACTCCATGCTCTACAGAACCAGGTTCTGCAAGAATAAAAAGAGGTTCAAACAAGTAACGAATTTCATCTGGAAGGTTATAATCCCCGGGTCTAGTTGGTTCACAACTTAAACCTCCCGTTCTTGTTGTTTGCCAAGAATTATCCCAAGCACCGGACCTCAGGCTAGCATCGATTTCTCCCTCTCTTGGAAGGGAATGCCCAGTAATTCGAGGGCCCACACAGTCCTTCCACATCCCCGACATAGGAGACATTTGTGTCAGGGCCGAAGAAGATCTACTAGATAATGATGACGATTGGATCATATCATTAGAGGATCCTCGTGAAATTCGGCGGGCCTTGTTGTAAACAGTGAAGGCAGTTTCCTTAAGAATTACGAGCTCATTAAGTGGTGGACTTGTAACTCTAAAAATGGCATCAACTGTTACAATATGTAGTACTAATTTAGGAATATTAAACCCTGAAAGTACTAAAACATTTGACATTGTTGCTTCATCCACGGCTGCTGAGCAGCTTAAAGCTTTCCCAACTTGGCTGTGCAATATTGATCTTCTCTCTCTATCTGATTGGAGAATGACTGATCCAACAGCAACAGAAGATTCGACGACTGTTTGTAGAACTGCAATAGGCTCAGGGAAGGGGCAAACCACATACAAAACCTGCATATTAGGCACCAGTAAAGTAGGTAACTGAACTGATTGGCCACAGTAAAATAATACCAAAACACCATGCACAGTGCAAAAAAATACTTCAACATGTAAATGGAACACCCCCACCTAAAAAAGGCCTGCCTGGGAAGCATTACATGCAGATCTTGACCAATTCTAAGGAAATAGATTGTTGAAGGTTCTATCAGTCTAAGGGTGTAATTCCCTCACTTACGAGAGATCAAAATGCTTCCAGGATCATTTGTTGGGAAGAGAAAATGACAAAATTGTGATACTTTTTTCAGAAAAGTGAAGTCATCAACTAAGTCAAGAAATAAGAACTAGATCAAACATAACATCATAAGATATGAACTGAACAACCTTAGAGAAGTCTTTTGCTTCTAGATTCAATGTAATAAGGAACTATGAGAGAGCATATAGGTAGGGCCAGATTACTGAAAATTAATATAAAAGGCCACATTTGTAAAAATGTTCTTGATCAGAAATAATAGTTAACAAAGCAGATTGTAAGCCTGATAACATGTTACGCCTCAGATCAAATGAAATGCTTAGTTTCAACTAAATATTGAGAGAAAAATGGCTAAAATAGCATCCCAAAAATTAGCATAATACATCACCATAACCTATATTCCCATCCCCCATGATCAGTAACTAAGAAATTAAACCGTTTCAATCAACAAAATGATTGCAAATAGTACTTCCACTTACCATACAAGGACCACTGCTTCCTTCTTTTGGGTTTGTGGACAAGAATGGACCAAGTTTCAAGCCTTTTAGAACCTTTGAAAGTGTCTTAAGATAGCTCATCAAGTCCCAACCATTGGAAAGAGAGAGAAAATAATCACTTATTGAGCCCACAAGAGAAGCGTTACTGCTTTCCATCTTCATTGATTGAGGACAATCAAGTAGAACAAAACCCGAAGAAGACCATTTTCCAGAATCTATTTCCATTTGGTTCCCCAAACTTTGTGGTGAATGACTACCTAGTTTACATGTCTCATAGACTGAGAGAATAACAATGAAGTAAGAATTTAGGAACAAATTCATGATTTTCTTCTCTTTTAAGAAAGAAAACTAAGATTAAACTACTATCAATAAGATGGAGAGCATACAAGTAGTCTCAATGAAAGCATGAACTCGAAGATTAAAAAGGCATTTGGTATAACAAGGATTTCATATGATGGAACTCAAAGTCCACAGATGCTTTACATTTTACATAACCCGGACATTGTAAAAATTGAAACATTGGGAGAGCACTGCAATTAGGGTGGTAGATAGACAGGGCAAGTGTAGTTTAGGGTTTATATTAGTCAAGGAGAATGCTGTTTTCAATAAAAGTAGCACTGAAAACAGAGGTGGATATATTATCATCACTAATAATCCATATCTGGTTGGCTCGCCAGTACTAGGATAAAATAAAAAACCTTTTTTCAGCAGTAACAACATGCAAACAGCAATAAAAATTCAGGTGTCTGCATATAAGAGCTAAGCAACAGCCAATTCATTTGCTTTTAAAGAAAAAAACACATGACCCACTCACCAGTTCCTAGTTGCTGGAAAAAATCAGCAGCAGCAGAAGTAAGTGGATCAATGTCTGGACATATAACATTGTAAGTAATCTGCAACCATCAATGAATTTGATTTACATATCAAAAAAAAAAAAAATTGGAGCAATTAAATAGAAAGCAATTTCTCAAATTCCTTCAAATTTACAGAAATGTACAGTAAACAAAATATCTTATAAGTTATATGGTGCAACTGAAGTTTAACTTACAGGTTTCTGTAAAGCATATGGCTCGAGAGGAGCCTTCTCCCAGAGTTGTAGGGAGCTCGCAGATGTCTTAAGCCAATCATCCTGGTAACTATAACAAAAATCATAATTGGCATGAATCTCCATACATTATAAAAGTCAACATACACAACTAGAAGCAGCCTATGTTATTCTAACATCACTATATAACACACAGAATGCACAAAGCAAAAACTCATTATTTAAAGCATCCAAAGACACCCAAATCCACCACAAACATCTTTAGCAAAAATATGACTACAACTGCCTAGCAATATGTTCTTTCGGCCATTTAAGTAATCCTAACCTTGTAGGAGATAAAGAGCCAACTTCATGGATCACTACAAAATTGCTACTTTGGGAAGATATCATTTACAGACCTTCTTGTTTCCAATCTTGCGATTGCTAAAGAACACCATATAACTTATAAGATATTTTATCTTTCCAACAAAATAAGAATATTACTTTTTCTTTTTCCTCGTATTATGGTTTTTCTATTAGTCTGATTCTCTTTCTTTGCTGAAATAAGGTACTAAGGCACAAATGTTGGTTAACTTGGTTCTCTAATGAATTGTGATAAAACAATTCTACGAGTATGAGGACAAAATTTACAATTTTATTTAGAATGAGTCTTTGTTTCTGTCTTCAACAAGACAGAATAAGCCTCTAATTGGTTATAAATGAGCCCAATTCACACCTCTTCAGAAGTTGAAATTAACTTGGGAATAGAATAGATGTATTATGCATGCTCATTGGAAATAAGGCTTTTCATCTAAACAAAATGTTATTGGTACATAATTTGATTTTCCAGAAGTCAATATAAAAAATTGTTTAAGGTATCATACCCAACAAGTATAGCAGGCAACGGAAGAACAAATAGTGTAGGTCTTAGCCGCGTGCATAGTTGTTGCTCTGACTCTGAACTAAAGATTTCTTGGTTAGATCTCCTTTGGCATGTCTCATCTGCTTTAGCTCCATCCATGGCACTAGACACTGCATCAATGGTCAAACTGTTTGTAACTAAAAGTTCAATAATCTCATGATGTCTATACAAGCATAATTACCAGCAGAAGACTGAGATGGGCTCATTGGTTCTCCAACAGATAGCGTTACAGTATTCGAAGACTCTCTACATTCACTTATAGAGGACTCGGCAGAAAATCCATCACCTGCGCTTCCAGCATCACCTGACTGATTGCGACCTTTGCACCAATCAGTGACAGATAACGGCCCATCCAAAATGCTAAATGCAGATTTTAAGGCTGTCTTTATGTCAGATTGCAACAAACTAATCACTGACGAAGCGTGAACCTGGATAAACAAGATATCCTCTACATAAGGATCATTGCATGAAAATCCACAGGTATATTACACTCACATCTTACTATGCCTGTTCTGTCTACAACCGCCAGAAAAAAAACAGATAGTACATCAACTAATCAACAGTTAACCAAAAAATCGAACTAACAGCAATAGCATCTTAATCACAATTCCAAAGTTCCCCAAGCCCAACAAGAAGGCTGCTTTCCTAAGGAACAAGTATAAACAAGGAACATTATCTATTGTATTACCTAAAACTTGAAAAGGTATCCTGCTACAAAGCTTTTGACACTGTGCTACTCAAAGTATGAGTACCAATGCACAAATAAATTGTACTACATGGCATAACCAAATAAAATGTACATTCATTTAAAGAGATTAGAAAGGTACTAACTGCAACAATAACAATCAAGTTGATTTTTTAACAACAAATAGTATCTCACATTGTAAAGTCCCTAGCTTGTAATAGAAAATCTCTAAGTAGCTGAGTGACAATCATTTATCATATAGCCTGTTGTTACTGACTCTTTAGATGAACTATAAGCAACAATCCTTATGTAATATGACATCAAAATATAATCAAGACCAACTCCAATCAATTTATTCTCATATAAAAATCTATTTCCCACATTCTTAGTCACATAGTTCAATTAGAAGCTACTACATTTGGTTTGATAGTGACATATAAATGAGATCAAAAGCAACATTATCTCAGCACAAGACTTACATATCAGCTGTACAGTACAAAACCATAAAACAAAAGGTTTAACTATCATATATATATATATAAAAGTCGAATCACTCTCAGAAGTGCCTTAATATTGTGACATGTGGCGTGAACTCATTTTTCTAAAGGCTAAATTGGTTTTATAAGACATCATTTTTTAACTGGTTTTTTAAGAGTAAACTGGTTTTTTCTTAAAAAACCGGTCATTAATTACGTTAATTATATTTCAAGAGTTTTCCATATTTAAATTATTCAATAAATTAAGTATTATTAATGTCTAAACCAAATAAAGAAACAAATAATATAAATCAAATTATTATGTAATAATACGTTTAGGATTCTCAAAAAAAAAAAGAAAAAAAAGATCATATATATATAGCCGGTTTTTTCTTAAAAAAATCAGTTATTAATTATTGTCATTAATTGTGTTAATTATATTATAATCCATGTATTCTTCTTGCTAATTTTTTTTTATACTATTTTAATTTTAAATCTCATATGCTTACAAGAACAATGATTTAATTTTTTTTATTTATTTAAATAGGTGAGATATATTTTTATACGTTTTTTTAACTTATAATGAAAATGATGTATTTAAAATTTTAAATTAAATTATAATGAAAAATTCCAAGCATAGCGTGGGTTATAAGCTCGTTAACATAAAAACCATTCCAATGACATAAAATGAAAGCTTACATCAGCAGAAAGTGGATCCACCAACTCCACGCCAGCAATGTCTAGGGAATGACAAGAAGCCAAAGTCCCACCACAACCTGCATGAACCATAAAAGGCCCGCAAGAAAATCCCCGCTTCCACTGCTCTTGTAATGCAAGCCAACCATAAGGACCATCCCCACAATCTCCGTCTAGAGTGAGATCAACAGAGGAAGTAGCTTGTTGGACAAGTAATGCCATTCCATCAAGAAGCTCCTGAAGTGGTTGCATTTGCCCAAAAGAAAGGATACCTTCCTCATTGAATGTATTGTGAGGCAAGGATGGGCTAACTTCCATACTTGGTGAATTTGAGGGCTTTGGAACTTTCGGAACTCCAACAGAGCGCCAAACCCCAACAGGTGCATTAAGGTGCCCATCTAGCACTCCATCAATATCACCAGCTATTCTAACTGGTATAGATTCTTTCTTTTTAACCTCATATTTGCCAGATATGCTGTCCGTCATGGTACTTTGTTCACTAGGCAGCTGATTCAAAACAGTACTTCCACTTGACCTATTCAAACCAATAGGCATAAGGCTACTCGAAGATAATAGTGTGTGTCTTATCCTGCACATGGAGGCCTGGAACATAAGGCATTCAACTTCAGTTGCCAGCACAGTCTTCGTAGACAGAAGGAAATGAGCTAGTTCAAGGTTGCCTTCAGTGAATTTCCTCAGGGAAGATTTAACAGCATTTGTAGAGTTGAGATTGGAGAATGGAGATGGTGCCACCCCCTCAGACGTAGCAATACTATTATTCCCTGCAAATGATCTTTTCTCATGTTGCTCCTTCCCACTCTCCACATGAGTGTAATATTTCTTTGAGTGGATAACAGCACTCGCATCATTTCTTCCAGGACATGGCTTTGAGTTCAAGGTCGTGCTACTTTTCTCATCTGATCCATCAAAGCAGGGAGAGAAGGGTGGTGTTGCACCATATATGTAACTGTTTGGGCTTGAATTGGAGCTCTCCACTTTTCGAGATTTAGGAAAATACGGGCTTCTGAAAATCGATGAGGAAAACTCACTTGTAGGGGTGTCCACAGCTCCATATTCAGTAGCAAATGTCATTAGTGCTTCAGCTTTTATTATATGATCAAACTCACATGTAGAATATGCCGGAGTGTGGTTCACCAGATCTGATGACAGACTGCTATTTGTCACTTCTTGATTTTTGCTGAGACACTCCTCTTGGGCTACTGGAGGAGGTGGATCAAAACTATCGAAAGATGGAAAACCCACAGGCAATAGCATCTGATCAGAAATATCCGTCATCCCCACTGGACTGCAATGTACATCTCCACCATCTGGTGCAGAAAACATGAGTGCCTGTGATTCTGCAGTTCCTGGGGGCTTCACAAAACAAAGGATCATCATGAGATTCAATGGAACTCTAAATCATTTCACCAGAAAAGCATTTCAAAACAAAAAAGGATCATCATGAGATTCAATGGAAGTCTAAATCATTTCACCAGAAAAGCATTTCAAAACAAAAAGGGGGGGGAGCTTAGGGGATGGAACCATCTTTGAGCATTATGTTTATGGTATACACACAAAGCAACTGAACTAATGACAATACACATAAAACATGGCATGTTTTGACTAGCTTACACTTTTGCTTTCTAAAGTGGTTGACATGGGAAACTACTTATAACATGTCATATTAGCCACTGAGACATGGGTATGATAAATGAGTGAAGAGTAGCATTACTCTTAGGTTAAATATTTCTCCTAGTGCAAAGGCTCATGTTAGCAGACCTTATATTTTCTTCAAGTGTTCTATCACAAAACCTTTATAATATTTTAATTTTAGACATCTTGCCAATCAAATACAGCCTTATTTTTTCTCCTCTTTTCATTTTTGGGTTTTTCGTTCTTTTATTTTTTTTGATAAGTCAATAGAAATTTATATAAAAAAAACGTAAATTTAAAGGGGCGTCACCCAATTATATAGGGAGTATAACTAAGAGCGCCTAAGTGCACCCAAAGAAGACCCAAGCTCTCTAAGAGCACCCACAAAAACCGAGAGGAACACCCTAACAAAGCATCACCCTACCCAAAGGCAAACCCACAAAACCCCTACCAACCCCATAGAATCAACCCAACAACCCTAACAAATTACCCCACATCCCTAACCTCAATAGAATCAACCCAACAACCCTAACAAATTGCCTATTCTCTCTATTAACGTCCCATGTTACTACCTCAAGCGCCACCTTCAACTGCGGGAACTCCATAGAGCAGTCCGGAGGAGCAACCTCGTTATTCCTCCGCGTTTGCACCTCAAAACGATCAATAGCTACGAGCATCTCATGGCTCCGAGTACCATCCCTCAACCACCCAAGATACCAAGCCTGAGCTTCAGTCAGACCATTGACCAAAAGCTGAGTCTCGAGAATGGGCAAATTAGAAGCAGAAACAGACTCGGACCCTTCGCTGAAGTCAACGAAACCAAAAGGCTCTGGCAAAGGCATCTGCGTCTGCGTCTGCGTCACCGACAGAGACCCAGGCTTGTCGGAGGACCCATCAAAGGCCAACGACGAAGGCTGAGAAGCCGGGCTTGTCGGGGAGGAGACTGGCGAAGGAAGAGAGACCAAGCTCATCGGGGAAGAGGCCGGCAAGACCAAGATCTCATCAGAACCATCTGCTTTAGACTCTAGCGCACTCACCACCAGCGCCTCCTCCGAAGACGCCTCGTCCTCGTCCTCCCCCTCCCCCTGACCCGAAAACAAATTCGGAACCCTAACTACATCGGCGTTCTTTTTGAGACGGGAGAGAACAGCCAAAGGCCTACGCCTCCCCCTCCATTTAAAACCAAAAAGAAGTTTGGGCTTCGGGCCCAACCATGAGAGAACCCGGCCCATTCTCCTCTTAATGGCACTCGATGCATCCACCTTTAGGCCCAGCCCAAAGAATAAGATCCAATATACCTCCGACCTGACTTTTGCCAGAAAGTTGTTCGCCAAGCACCTCAACGCCTCCATCATGCCATCTGGCAATGGCCACAGACTACTCCCCACAACAAACATATGAGACTGAGCATCAATTGCAGACGACTTCGAGCAAGATGTGCAACCCACCACTCCGGCGTTTGCAACGCAACCCACCTCTCTGTCGATGTTAGCGTGGACCACCAACAGAGCCTTCTCCACGAGATTCACAACCAAAATTCTCAGTTCATCCACAAAACGTTGCCAGCCCCAACCTCCACGGCCCTCAGGGAGCCTAATAACCCCTTTCCAGCCACCCTCGATGAAAACTGCCACCTCTAAGAACCAGCCCGCTTTATTACTTCCCATACGAACCTTCAAAATCCTCACTTCATCCCGGAAAGTTCTGGCGAATTCCTCCTTCCTTTGAGCCCCCATCACCTCCTCCACCGCATCTGCTAGCCAAACTGAGCACTTGCTCCCTAACAAAATGAACCCATTGAAACCCTTTCTCTTTTCCTCCAAACGAACTAACGCATTACACTTCCTTGTTGAAAAATAGAAAGATTTTACTTCCACCGAAAACCTTCGCTCCATCTGTCGCTAAAGAGAACCCCCCACAGACTAGAAGCCAAACTCTAGCGGGGCACATCCATATGCGCCGCCGCTAGAGAGAACGACCCGTAACTCTAACCAAGGAGAGGCAACGAGATCTTCCCCGAAGAGTAGACAATAGCGGAGAAGACTGAGCTTACAAATGCGCCGGAGACAGCAAAGAAGTGTTCGCCAGTGACCACAAGATCTACAGGAGATTTGAAAAAGTTTGAAAATTTGAAAACAAATTTTCATTCTTAATGCTTCAATTTGTAAAAAGTTGGATGAATAAAGGTTATGCAAAAGATAAATTGCAGATTGTCAATAACTTGGAATTTTATTGTTCCCTTCCTTGCTTCAAGAGAAAGAAGCCAAAAAAAAAAAAAATTGTATATCGTTAGGCTATACATGGAAAAGGAAGAGCAAAACACATAATAGCTAGGCTAAGAGAAATTTAGTATGATCTGTCAATTCCGCTGGTTAACTTCAACAAGTGGCCATTGTAAAATAAAGGGGGCCTTTTCATTATACCAAACAAAGACATGAGTTTTTATATGTCATTTCTTTAATAGCTTATGGGCAATATGCCCCTTGTGCCCCATCAAATTATAGGCAGAGTGAATTGCACTCATCCCCTCCCCAAAAGAGTTTCCTCCCTCCTTGATTCCCCCTGCCCCTCTCCCTCTACCCAAGGACAAAGACGAGTAAAGGTACTGCAGGCTGCCCCTGCCGCAGTAGAGAGAAAAGGGAATAACCAAGAAAAAGAAAACAGTTCTAGAACTGATTCAATTAAAACCTTAGTGCTATTCAATCGTTAGACAAATTTTGCATCCCAAAGTTTCAATCTAAGACATGTCTTCCTTCAAACAATAAATCAAATATTGACTTCCCATCAATGCTCACAAATAGTAGGATTATCAACATAGATCAGACAAGCACAGCAACACCAAAAGCCATAATTCCATCCTAACAAGAGAAGAAAACCTCATTCGCTTTTAGCCATGCAAGAACAACATAAATATATGTAGAAAATTCAGAAAAGAAAGGACCGGAGAGAAAAAATCCCATAACAAAATCATTATTCTATTTAATTGATAATAAATCTTGTAACCCCAAGTTCAGCCTACATAAATGTTTCCTCAAAACAATAGGCCAGATATGGAACTCCCACCATTCTCATAGCAGTGGTGTTATCAACATAGATCAAACAAGCTTTGAAACAAAAACTGCAGCAACTGAAAGGGATAAGAAAATACCTCCCCGAAAGGCAAAGCATCATTTTCGAAGAAGTCCCCAAAATCTCCAAACTCAGAGAGAAGAGCTTGGATATCCATGACATTACCTCTGTCATCATCATCCCAATCCCAATGGGATCCAATCTGCTCATTTGCAGCTCCTGTTATGGTTGAATTGTCAACTTCCATGGAACTAAAATCAGACTTGTATGCATCTTGCACAAGAGAATTTGTAGCTGTGCCCACTTGACCAAATGACTCTGCCATCCCAGCTCGAGAGCGCTTAGAACCCTGCATTGTCATTAAAGTTCACTTCTTCTGTTGAATCCATAACTTAGATAAGAACAAAATTAGGTAAGCATTAGTTGATTGCAGCATTAAAATATGAAGTGAAATTCACATTCACCATCCCCAAAAAGTTCTTTACATGTCCTCACTTAGCTAGCATTTGACAACTTCCACTAAGTACTATAACCATGAAAAGTGAAAAGAGTATCACAAGTCAACAGTCAATGCCCAAGGATCCAAATTTTCTCCTGCAATGGAACTAAATTCTAAGGTAGCTATGAAGTGAAATTCACATTCACCATCCCCAAAAAGTTCTTTACATGTCCTTACTTAGCTAGCATTTGACAACTTCCACTAAGTACTATAACCATGAAAAGTGAAAAGAGTATCATAAGTCAACAGTCAATGCCCAAGGATCCAAATTTTCTTCTGCAATGGAACAAAATTCCAAGGTAGCTATGAAAACTAAAAGAACATTATACCTCTATAACTAACTACTTATGAATGTACCTATGATGTGTGGAAACCTCTCTCTCATAATAGTGGCTTGTTAGACACTAATTAACACTAGTTTGGGCAATAGAGAAGTGCACACCAGGCACTTCAACAACATAAAGAACAACATTGTATTCTTCTACAAGATAAACTATAACAAGTATAAAGTCCACCATTTTAAATGTGTTTCATACATGTGGCCATGCCCTTGTCTATAGATTATAGAAAATAGCCATGTATGAGTCCCCTTGTCCAACTGGGAATCTGACATACATGTTTGTGCCCATGGATCACAGTTGATTCAAAGATGATAATAAAAACTATTCTTTGCAGAAAATGAAGTACCAGTTTGTTGCAATCATTCTCCAACTGATCATTAGAAGATAAACCAGACTGTCTACATGCTAAAGAATCAGCATCTCCATCAAGTTCGCTGGCTCCTGTGGTCATCTTGTGATCACTATCACTAGAGCTGCTGCTTATGCTGCTGATACTGCTACTGTTACTATTGTTGCTGCTGTTATAACCATGTTTGGTGTGTATTCCACTGATTTCATTCCATGATCCTTCCACGAAGTCCATATTGGTAGCACTGCAGAAACCAGAACAATAAAGAAAGAGAAAAAAGTGAAAGAAGTTGGTAACCAAAATTTAAAATGCCAAGGTCAGCTATATGATTTAAATAGAGCACATATACATTAAGTGACATAAGAATGAAAAAAAGAATCATCACATCAAAGAAACAAATTAGATAAAGAAGAGGATTTAGTACATGCAAACAGTAATTAGATCTAGCTCACAGATTCAAAGGCTGATGTGAGATAAAAAGTATCTTGAATTTATATGCCTCATCTCAACAATCCTTTTAAGGTTAAGTAGCTAAGAATTAACTCGCATAACATAAAAAGCAACATTTCTTAACTAGAGCAATGCATGAACATCAATAACTCACAAAACAGCACTAACCAGTGCATAAAGAAAGATGAACTGGGTAATGATGGTCCTGTCCAATTCTGTAGCCAAAATCTGCAATTATCAGCATCATTAATTTTAAATAAAATATACCAATACTGAAGAATCTGAACAGGAATAGGCAGCATAAACATGTGTATGCACGTACCCACCACCACAACCACCCCCCTGGGGGCGGGGAAGGTGAATAGAGAGGAAGGGAATATTCCGGGAAGGGAACCTCTTAACTAGATAGTAGAATTGGCGTCAGTTTCATGTCTTATGCATAAGAAATACCTAATGTCTACATGCATGACTACTGTACAAGATTAGTCCAACTGGAACCACCTTTTTGACCAGATTCATTCACCTGCCCCCTATATGGGTGAAGCCCCAAAGCATATTTAATACACTTGGATAATCTGGAGGACACTTAGAAGAATATACCTTTTCAGAGAAGATCTGGCAAATGATGTATGCAGGACTGGGACAAGCACTGCCTCGGCTGGATATATGAATGTTTTCTCATAAACTGGTAATTGATCCCGTGATCCCTTCTGATCACCCCTTCCCACAGTAGGAGATTCAGCAACATGATTCTTGGCTAAATTCCTCATGGAATCTGAGTTTGATTGCAAGGCATTGTCACTTCCAGATCTAGGGCAGCCAAGGGTAACTTCAACATAGAAATTTTGCCCCCTCATCTGGTAACCAGAATTTTGAGAAACATGATATGGTAGGCCTATAAATCCATTTGAACTCTTAAAGTTGCCAGAACTGTTTTATAAAGAAGAAAAATGGAAGAAAATATCAATCCAGAGAAATTTATTTAACATCAGAAGAAGATAAGTTGTGCAGAAGAACAACAATGAATAGATAAAAAATGAATTGTACCTGAAATACACTTGTTTGACAAGATCACCAGGACAACATCCAGTAAGCCTACCACGAATTCCATGAGGAGAAACAATCACTGCCATATCATAAACATAAAACGAAATCAGTAGAGTTGGCAAGGCCACAAAGATTACATATCTGACTGTTTAGAAACAAAATAACAGAATGTGTATGGCAACTACTTACAGAAAAATTGGAAAGAAAATCAACAGAAAGAAGGGGGAGGGAGGTGCAGAATTCAACCACGTTGTCTCTTATGGATGTGGGATCCTATGGTTAAAATTCCCCCTATTATTGCATGTAAATTAAACCCCAGGAAGGCTATGTACAAAAGGGACATGAAGATATCAAAAACCTCTGCGATACTAGTTTCCTCTTTCTCAATTGCTATATTTTGTGGATGGAATAGTCATACAAGTCAAGAATGAGAAATCTATTAAGTCCAAAATGACCTGCTAAGTGCAGCTTCATATGTCTTGTCTCACAGTGAACATCAACTAATAGTATCAAGAACCCAACTACTTTTCCTTCTTTTCTTTTCTTTTTTTCCTGGGCCAAGATCCCAACTGCCTGTCTCAACTGTGAAGTTCCTCTTTCACCACTCTTACAGCCATATGTTCTAGTAAGGTAAACCATCATATGTATTTTTCTAAAGCAGTAACCAACTTTTTTTTTTTTTTGATAGGTAACCAACATTTTTTTTTTTTTTTGCTTTTCCCTTGTCTATACATCACCTTCAGCTCAAGCCATATTACACATTAGCAGCAGGAATTAGTTACACATTGCCAAGCTTTCTCAACAAACTTCCTCTCGTGATGCCTCATCCACAGCAGATGATACTTTAAACAAATAAAATCATTTCTGATTCTTCACTTTGCAGTCTTAAGAACTATTCTCATTTTCTGTACTAAATTTTTCCAGACTATTTACATATTCTACCACAACTCATGATTAGCCCCATAACCACATCATAAGCCTTTCCTTCAATATGACTAATACAATGCAATCACTCGTCAAAGCACTTCTCAACTTCATTGTAGCCCTTAATCTAATGAGAAAGAGTTTCCCAAAAGATTAAAAAGTGGCTAGTCGGTTCCACAAACAGGTTTCAACATAGATCATCAATCAAAGATGAACACTTACAGAGCGCCTCTGCCCATAATTCCATGTTGAGCTTCTTGCCACAGTAGCTTCTTATTTCTAGTTAGTAATATTAATTAAAAAGCTGGAGAAAGAGGCGCAACCCTAGTGCATGGGAAGTTTAAGCTACTTTCTCATTCTATTGTTAAGTAATCAGCAGGTGTCATTCACTCACTATGTTTATGTTAAACAAGTAAAGCCTAATAGAAAACTAAATCATAATCAGATTATCAAACACTTTAAATCTGATCTAAGTGACATCAAGTTATTAGACTGGACAATTTAAACTCGTCTAAATCTAATTGAAAATTATCTACATTTTCCTAAATGAAAGTCTATTTATTTAACCCCAGGCTAAAGGATGCAAGACTAATGTCCAGCCCTCATGTAAGCCTACAGCCATAAATAGGCTATGCTTTTATTTAGCCAATAATACCCATATAAAAGAATTTCTTCTCTCAATGGGCATCAATGTTTCACGGGAAGATGGAGAAGCAAACAAAGTGTTGCATGTGGTTGACCCACAATAGCCAACATGTAGCCCAAATGGCACTTACACAGGTTCCAATCCCATGGGATTTTGTGAGTTAAATTACGAAGCCAAAAAAAAAAGAAAAAAAGAGCAGCATTGAATCAGCTTGATTTTTTCCCATTCAAAGACTTTCTATAGTTTTATTTAGTTAATAGTACCCATATAAAAGAATTTCTTCTCTCAATGGGCATCAATGTTTCATGAGAAGATGGAGAAGCAAACAAAGTGTTGCATGCAGTTGACCCACAATAGCCAACATGTAGCCCAAATGGCACTACAAACAGGTTCCAATCCCATGGGATTTTGTGAGTTAAATTCCGAATCCAAAAAAAAGAGCAAAGAATCAGCTTGATTTTTTCCCATGCAAAGACTTTCTATAGTTTTAACATTTCAAAAGACTCGCCTCTCTCTCTACCTCAAAAAAGAATGAATCAGCTCGAGTTTTTCCCATTCAAAGACTTTCTGTAGTTTTAACATTCAAAAGACTCATCTCTCTCTCTATCTAAAAAAAGGACTGAATCATCCCGATTTTTTCCCATTCAAAGACTTTCCCACAGTTATAAAACAATTCAAAACTCTCACACAGGCACATTAGCTTGGCCATCCAGCATCTAAAATCAAATAAAAAAATAGAGGCCCAGCATAGAAAATACATCAACCTGGAAGTCTGTAACCAGGATTGTTGGAAGAACGTTTTAATACTCGTTCAATATCACCACTTGAAAGTGACCGGATATGCCTAGAAACAGATAGGAAAAGGAATATCAATTCAACATGCATTGCAGTAAAAACTATCAGCCCACCAAACAAAGCACTATAAAAATAGGACCAATAAACAAAATAAGGTGTGAGCTTAACATACTTCGCAGATATTATAACATGTACAAAGACTGCCTCTTCAGTAGCAGCAAAGATGAACTCAACCGCAGGTTGCCCTCTCCTGCAGAAGCACAAATCACGCATCAGCCAAAAATCAAAAAGTCCAAACTGATTCTACCAAAGTTGCCTAATACGGCCACAACCACTGACACAAGCAAAGCTAATTCTCACACACACATGTAAACACAAAGAGAACATAAAGAAAGAAAGAAAGAAAGAAAGGAAGGAAGTCCAACAAAATAACTCATTTCTGCTTAGGTATCATTTTCATAAACAAATCCTTTTTTTTGATAAACAAATCCTAATGTATACAAACAAGTGTTTTGGTATGTCCATCTAGAGGGGAAGCCCATCCGCACAGCATCTCATGCAATCAATAAACTTTTATATTTTTAAATCCCTTGCGGTCATGCTAACACAAATTTCCTCCTAAATCAAGCTAGCAAGTTTGGTAACTCATCAGAGATAAAGGTAACCAAATTAACATTAATACCAACAAAAATCAAATCATGGATATTCTCATTATTTAATATTTTGCATGAATAAAGCCCATACGTGAATAGATTTGCTATTAACGCATAAAATAAAATAAAAATAAAAAATAAAAGAAGCAAAACTGACTAGAAAACAAATGAGACAGGAAATTTCATACATTTGTCATAATTTAAGACATAATTCAAAATTTTCAGATCTCACGAATAAGATATGGAAAACAGATTTTAACTATCTACACATTTTCAAGTATAAATAAGAAAACTTGCAAGGTTAACTCCTCTTTGCCTTGCAATTAAAAGCTTGGAGTAATAACCCTAAGAAAACTTTGAAGAGTTCTTGAGTGCCATGTGGCAATTTTAATCTAAATGAAAAGAACTTCAACGAATTTCATAGTCATCAGTCTATGATGGTGACTTTGCTAACAAGTTCTCATTCATTTCTAGTTACTAGCACTGATACAAATGGGGATTTGCAAAGGCCCTCTTATTTCCATCAACCGGCCCCTAGGACTTTAAATAATGCGATTGGCAAAAGAAGCCCTCATTAATCTAAATACTGTCACATATCAAAAAACAAGAAAAGGTTTGAGAATGTTGGCCTGAATCTATTCTTTCCCACATTTGCAAATCACCAGGACACAAAGTCTCCCACACATCACCATCACTTACTAGGTTTATGGTTGCATCTAAATAAGAGTTAGAACATTTCCTAGACAACCAATATGCATGCCTTTGTTCTTATCCTCTATAGTAAGACAAATATAAGCTATTGAAGGGAACTATGTTGAAAATTCCATTACTTCCTAAAACAAAGCACTGACATTATATTATCACCATATTTGAAACTTAAACAAAAAAATCCACCATGTACAATTTAGCAAGGCAAAGTTTTCCTCCAACCCAGAATCTCCTCCAACCTAGTTTATAAAAGTGACATGTGTTACTTTTTTTAATAACATGTGAGATGCACATGAGTTTTTAATAAAATTTATTCCAACTTTGTCCCTGCTATTAAAAAGCATGTACATCTCACATGTTTAAGGGACACATGTTATTTCTATAAACTAGGTTGGAGGAGTTTGGAGGAAAACTTTGTCCATTTAGCATAAATCATCAACATATGTAGCTAACATAAAGTAGCCGGAATTAAAGCTTTGTTGAGTTCAGTTTGAGTAGCAACAAGAAGAACAAAACAGAAAAATCACTAATAATAGGGAGGTCATTTTTTATCATCATTGCCATTGCTACTGCTACTACTACTATTGATCAACATATGCTTGTGACAAACCTGAGAATTTCCTCGCTTTGAGATGGATAATACCTTGAAAAAACATCTCCAAATCGCATGTAGGAGAGTCCAATAAGTGATCTGCTGATTCCAATAAGATAATGTCAAGCTATGAACATCACAAACTTCCATACTTAGAGTTTTGGAGAACGGATGATTAGTGACCTTTCTATACGATTCCTTAAAGCCTGTGAAAGGGCAGCTGCAACTTCTTCCGAGTCCCCAGGAGCCAACCAGATTCCAGATGCAATTACTTTATGAAAACATAATAAAATAAAGAATTAGTAGTATAATCATAGTGGTTGATTGGTGATGTATATGTAAGAGGAGTGGGGAGATCATGGATCAGCTTTTACTCCATTGTGAGGTTGCTAGTGCCTTATGGAATACTATTTTCAGTCATGTTGGACTAGCTTGGGTTATGCTTAGACGAGTGGTAGACCTATTCGCATGTTGGAGAGGGCATTTGGGTAGTTTTCAAAGGCTAGCAATGTAGAAGATGGTTGTGTCTTGCCTAATGTGGTGTCTTTGGAGGGAAATAAATTATCGAAGTTTTGAAGACCACAAGAGGATGGTGGTGGAACTAAAGACTTTTTATTCAATACTCTTTACCACTGGACAGCTGCCTGTGACTTCTTTTATATATCTAGCTTTCATGATTTTCTTGATTTTTTTCTTTCCCTTAATAATTTTGAATCTCTTGTATACTTCACATGTACCTGGGTTGCGCCTTTGCGCTTTTTTAATAAATTTCTGTGCACTTATAAAATATAATCATAGAGCAAAATGCAAACCAAGCTAGACATAGAAGTAATAAATGGATAAAACCAAAAAATACCATTCATAATTTACCATATCCATGATATAAATAAAGCAACAGAAACTAAAAGAAAAAAAGAAAAAGAGAAATTCAGGAACACATGATACCTCTTAATTTGGAGACTGCACTTTGAGCAGTCTCAATAACAGATGAATGACGCCCAGGAAGAAAAAGCCAGAGCTTGATTTTCTCATCTGAGCATGTAGTATAGGTATGCAGCAATTAGATGAACAAAGATGATCAGGCACAGTATAAATAATACATTGTAACAGGATAGTGCGGCATCTCCTACCAGGATTGTGCAGACCCTGAGATGGATCCCAGGGTCCAACAAAGGAATTGGTCCATGTGCTAAGAAATCCTTCCTTTTGCAACTGTAGATGCGATGAAAGCACAAACCATGTAGCAGTATCTTTCTGCTCTCCTTTCAAACTGTTCAATATAAAAAGAAATCTTACTAAGGCGCTGCTCAAAACATGTAACTAAACTACTTTTCTGCTTATCTACATCAACTTGCATTCAAAGAGAGGAAAAGAAGACTGCCATAAATCCCAACCTTTTATCAGGTAGAGGATTTAGATCAGCTTCATGTGGTAGAAACTGGAACCATGATATCTGATGAAGACCTCCCTGTAGGTCAATGATGTGAAATTGATAAACCCATACAAATCTTGTCAATGATTGCCAAAAAACTAGTTCAGAAGAAGCTAAAACAATCAATATGTTATAAGATAACTTTGAATTGAAAATTGACTAAATTGGATTATGATGCCTTCCTCATGGTGGGCTATTACATAACTAGGAAATTTCCCATCAACGCCTGAATGCTACAAATGAAAAAGGGATTATTAGGCCTTGGTCAAGGGTATATTTAGGTATACATTCATTTATGGTTGCTAAATTAAAAGAAGAAACTTAAGAGAGGAATCACATCCACGCCAAATCAGGGAAGCTTTCCTTAGATGTTGGCTGAACTGGTTAAGACTTTTTTTTGATAAGTAAAAGCTGAGCTGGTTAAGACTTTAACAATATAAAAGATGACAAACACAAATAAAATTAACAAAGACTAGATAATACAGTGAGAACCAAGCCACGTAACAAAAATTTAAGTTGCCAAATTATCATGAACATAATAAACTCATTGATGAGGACCTGTTCTACAAACTCAGCACCTAACATAAACATCACTTTACTTTTGAACAATGATATCATCTGATTTGTGTAATCACACGTAACAGAAATCTAATAGAACAAAATGAATTTGGTCTGCGTGATCCATTATCCTTCTTTCGTGATTTTTTTTTTTTGGCAGTAGGAGTAGCACGTGCACCACAGCCAAACTTTTATTTCAGTATAATAAACTAGAAAGGCTGCGCTAAGCATCTCAATGCTGAAGATTTGATCCTGTCCTAGCCGAGACAGAGAGATGAGAGAGGAGAGCACTGACCAGCAGGGAGTGGAGGCAAATCTGTCTATTGCGTATGGAAGATCAATCAGAACATAAGGCAATGAATATTTTCTTAGTTAGATCAGGTTCTTCCTGAGTTTTGGCATTAGATTATAAACGAATTCGAGGCGCTTTTAAGCCCTAGAACAGTAAGAACTAGCATTCTTATTGATAATAAAACTCATAGGGAATAAAATAAAATTATGAAAGGAATCATAGATTTTGAGGCTAAAAGAAACCTCCAGACCACTGGCAAATAGAGGTCGTGGAAAGGTGGCAACAACAGTTATGGCACATGATCTGAGCATAGGTGCTATCAGCAGTAGTCCAGTGTGAGTGGTGGCAGCAACATGCAGCTTGTTGCTGTGGTAGTGAAGAGTATCATAGATGTGGTGTGATGAGAATGGAAAACACATACTAAAAAATTTCTAATCACTGTATTGGATTCCAACAACATGGCTCAGGTCTGCAGTTCAATATGCTGTTCAGAATACCCAGGAATTTCCAACCATTATTATTTTTCTTTTTCTTGACAAGTAAGAAACATATCACAAGCACCAGAGGGGGCACAACCCAAATAGAAAGGGCACTGGAAACTTTGTCAGATAGAGCATTTTTAAACTTTAGCCAATTAACACCCCATCCACACTGGAAACTTTTCACCATCCAAGCTTAACAGTCTTCCAACAACCAAATATTCCAGAAAACAACCAGGTCACTAGCATAGCCCTAATAACATGCACTGTAGTCTATAGGCCTACCACAAACTATAATAACCAATACCAATTCATGAACCAAATTACAAAACTGCAGAGCAATTAAAATAAGTAAAACAAAAAAAAACAAAAATCAAATAAAGGCAAATAAAAGAACAAGATCCTGCAAACGAAAAACAAAAATCCACCACAGAATGTTATTAGGAACATACAATTTTGAAAACGTTGGTCCACATCGCCGCAACAAGCTGAAGCTCCGTCACTGCACTCCCACGCTCATGCCAACGACACGCACATGAGAGCCTCAAGCCTGCGGATAGAGAAGAGAGAGCTCACAGCTAACAAGATTACCAGTTTAATTTTCTTCTCTTTGAGCAACAAATCGAAGCTAGCAGGAGTGGAATCCCGAATTCAAAACCCTAGTAAGTAACCGTTAAGTCGCGGGCAAATTGTACGGAATAGAAACAATATCGAAAGACTTGGAACCTACAGAGACCTGGGAAGTGAATTCGGAGGCTTTAGGCGCCGTAAAGATTCTTCCGATTTTTCTTCTCCGATCCCCACAGTTTCAGGGGAAACAAACAGAGAAATAGAGACACAGCGGGTTTAGTTAATCTTAGTAATTAAGCGGAAGTGTAAGAGAATCGGTTAGAAATATTTGACCCGAACCCGATTGTGTATTGCTTCGAAACGGTAACTAATTTGGATAGATCATGCTACCCTATTTTTAATGGGGTTTGATTTTTTTTTTTTTTTTTGAAAAATTTAATGGGGTTTGATACAGGCACAATTTAAGTCCAACTTTGGCCCAACTTCTAAGTTAAATTTCTCTTTCTCTCTCTAATTTAAGGCTCTCTCTCTCCTCCACATTAGTTTCTTTTTTAAAACTTAATAGAAAATTAAAGTTGATTTGCCATACAGATATCATTTTCTATTTTTAATAGAATAAATAGACTTTCCTTTTTCAAAAATTAAATTAAATTAAATATATATGGAGCTAACTACTTATAATAATAATAATAAAACAATTAAAAAAGATTTTTAAAAATAAAGATTAAATGGTTGTGTGAACACTTTTAATAGATAAAATGGCTAGTTCTATGCCATCCTAATTTGGTCGATGGGCTACTAACTTCTAAAAAATTAAATAGTTGTGTGTGAATGCTTTTAATATATAAAATTGCTAGCTTTACGGCCATCTAGATTTGGTCGAGGTATCTACTAACTTCTTGTTGTGGCCACACAGTCACCCTTATTTAGTCAATCCTGCAGTACCTATTGTGGTGACCGCACTGTCACTTTAATTTATTTTTAATTTTTTAAAATAATAAGTTCGTTCATCCTTCTATAAAAGTTCAAGCATTTTTTTTTTCAAAATATTCTTACAAAACTGTGTAAAAATTGTTTTATGTTTTGAATTTTTGAAAAGTGGAAGTGTTTTAAGCTTTAAGTTTTAGATTAAAACAACCAACCATGTGATTTTAAATGAAAATTTGAATGCATTTATCTTTAGGTTTTATATTTCAATTTTTTTTTTTTTACGTGCCCGCATAAGAGGGGGAGGATGATTTGAACTAGTGACTCCTGCTTTATTATGCGTGGTTCCAATTAACCACCTCTTGGGGACTTATATTTCTATTATCAAATACCAAATGTTACTTTAAATTCCTTAAAAGCCAAAAAAGAAAAGAATGTTCTAAATTGATTCAGCGTAGTTAAGCATTAATTATAGTGATGATTTAAACACAATTATATTCAATAATTATGTGTAATATATACACTACCAAAAGATGTGATCTAGGTCCATAATTATTGTATCTATTTACTTGTGTCACCCCTAGAGTCCTAACCCTAAGGGCATTTTTTTTCCCAATATATGAAGTACTTGTGAGTGGAGTCTCGATTAAGCTCTCCCATAAACCCAATCAATTAAAAAAATAGTGGAATAACTAGATAATAAATATTAAACATTTTGCTCTAGTTATAAATTAAATATAGAAGTTCCAATTGTATTAGACTAATAATATCCCACGCTATAATTTAAAACTAATTGCAGTATAAATTAAGCCCTTGGCGCGCATTTCTTAGTTTACAAGCCAAAGGAATTGAATGATGATGAATCTCTTATACAAATTGGTCAGAAAGCCTTCAAAAAAAGACCATTCTTCGTAATCTCATAAGTCATAAGGTTATGTGAAGATGGATAATGGTCTTTTTGAGTGTGTGTTTAACACTTAAAAAGTTTGTTTGAAGAAAAAAAAGTACTTATTTAGTAAATGATATTGAAAATGTTAAAGTAATGATTAAATTTACTTATTTCTATTAGCTTAAACTTTTTGAACAACTGGTAATTTAATATGGTATCAAAGCCAAAGGTCCTGAGATCAAACTTTAATTCCATCAATTTAGCCCATTTAAATTTAAGGTTAAGTGATTAAATTTACCTCTTCCTATTTGCTTAAGCTTTTTTTTTAAGAGACCAAAAAAATACTTTTTTTTACTTTAAAAGCTCTATTTCTTAAACATAGAAGAATTCGAATGCCTTCAAGTTATTTTGATAGCCTTCCTAGTTAGGTAGCCACCCACTATACATTTCCTCTTCTTGGTATTCTAACACTCACCTAAAGCCTGCAGGGGCCCCAAAACAATAAAAACGTTTAGGAAAAACTTCAGTTTGCCCCCCTCTGAACTTTCAAAACTCTCACTTAGGCCTCTTAAACTTTGATTTGTTCATACTTAGAACTCTTCATATTAAAACTACACCGTTTTGAGCCCTAAACTTCAGCATCCACCCAACCCAAAACGACACCATTTTAGACATTAAAACTAACAAAATTGTTCAAAGTGAGAACAAATCAAAGTTTAGGGGGGCCTAAATGAGAGCTTTGAAACCTTAGGAAGGATTTATACAATTGGCTGAAACTTCGGAGGGCAAATTGAAGTTTTCCCAAACTTCTAAACACAACAAATTCCGGCCAAAAGCATCGGAGCCTGCGTCTTCTGCAAATGATCTCATGTTGACCACGTTTCCACAACGCGGAAAGCGGAGTAGGAATCGCTTTGCTTATGTAGTACTCTGGGTTAGTAGAGAAAATAAAAGGTCTCTTGGGTGTTCTTCCTATATATTCTCTCTGCGTCTGCAAATTAGCTTGTAGGTCTCCGGTGGCGTCCATGAGCAGTCAAAGAGCATATGCATCTCCAACACCACGATGGAAATACGATGTTTCTACGGCCAAGACACCCGGCCGCAAGAGCTTTACGGACCACCTGTATGCTGGTTTGATAGAGATCGAAGATCATATACCTGCTTTGAGAGATATAGCCAATACCGCCAATTGGTAACTAAAAACTGCAACTTCAGAGTCCATACGTACACGACACAATCAATTGGTAATTTTCTGCAACAAAAATCCATATATATATATATATATATATATAGCAGCACGAGTTAATGCCACTAACATTTATCACCAATTGCAGCTTATAATATTGGTAGTGATCGATCATGCAGAGGACATGGAAAGAAACAC
Source organism: Carpinus viminea (assembly GCA_013348765.1). NCBI lineage: Eukaryota > Viridiplantae > Streptophyta > Magnoliopsida > Fagales > Betulaceae > Carpinus > Carpinus viminea. Next base: position 54,480,830 of record CP054668.1, on the reverse strand, counting down.
TAGCTTAATTAGTCAATTAATTAAGCACATTATGATTTATCTCAAATATAATCTCGATCCATAATTCCACTAGTCTAATTAAGAACATGAAGTTATGAGGCATATTAAAGAATTGGTCCCGATCGAATGTTTCATTGCTTGAAAAGAAGCAAATATAAGCCATTATTAATTAATTCAAGCAATATTTCCAGATAACGATGGGGATAACAATACTAATACATAATATAGATAGGCTTGGTAGTAAGGTGCCAAGGATTGAAAGTTAATTATAGAGCTAGAGTTGTACATTAACTTCACTAGAGGAAGGCGAGGCTGCATTTATTCATCCAAAGGGTGTTTCCGTGTGAATTTATCTCATTCACTTCACTAGAATGTATATTTTATAGGGAATAACTTAAATGAGGATGGTGCACAAAACCGAGGGGATCCATTTAGTTGTTTTAAGAGGGCATTTTTGTCTAAAAAAGTAAAATGATAAAATTGCCCTTAAAAACAATTAACCTATTCCTCTCCATTTCAAAGGATCCAAGTCCCACAAATTAAATCACCCTTTTGTGCCCACCAATGAGGAATTGCCACCTCAGCATGGAAGTTTATTAATTTATTAATTTTTGTTATTTCAGTTTTTAAAAGAATAAAAATATTATAAGAATACAATAAAAAAATTGTATTTTTGACATACTTTAGAATCATAAACTTTTTTAAAAACGACAGTTGAAGAGACTTTTTTATATTTTTTTTCTTATTTTAATGGTATTCCTTTGGGAGCTCTCAAAGTATTTGGTTCCAGCTCCATGTTTCCTAACAGTAAAGATATGGTGGGAAAATGTCCAGGGTAAACTAGATAAATAAAGTCAAGTTTTCATGGCTTGGGGCCCAAATATAGGTGACATTGTTCTTCCTAACCCTGCACACAGAAACAAGAAAAAATTCCTAAACATTTTGAAAACATGACAACAACGTTTGTGAAAAACGCTAAGCAGACTCCAAACAATTGTTTATCACAATTTATGCGGAATTAAACTATGAAGCAATAAACAATTTAATCAACAAAATATCAAAAGTAATAAAGAAGCAGACACAGATATTTTGGTTACGAAGAGGAAACCAATTAGAGCACTTCTCAATTGTAAAACCTCTCCAAAACAAACCAGTGAAATCAACTAAATCAAGAAAGAAAAAGGATTACAAGATGTTCATACTCACAAAACCTTTGCTATGACACGATCTTGTATAAGACAAGTGACCCACTGCCTTCACCGCAATAGCCCTTTCCGAGACAAATGGCACAATCCTTCTACGTGATTTCCTTTCACCTAACTCCGGTTGACTTCACTTCAACAGGGCATGACTAACAATGATGAACATTAAACTAAACACTCCAAGAAAGAGAACTTAAACTCTCAATATCAAAGGCTTTCTTGGCACCCACGGCAAATTCTAGATGTAGAATTCAGAACCTAAATAGATCCAGAGATCTATTTATAACACCTAAAGACTTCTAGTCTCAATAGAACTCAAATACAATATATTTTAGACCTAACGGGCTATAAAAACACGGAACATGAGGAACGAGCACTCGGGTTTTAGTAATGGAGTTCTTAATCGATCACGTCGACGCCTATGAATCTCCAAAGCTTGGCTTTTTTCTTTCCATTTTGCTCACTTAACATTAGCCAATACTTTAAACTAACAGTTTGTCTCACCTTCTGTTTAGGCTCGACTACTATAGAAAAATATTAGAAAAAACTTTACTTATCATCATGATTTTTTATTACTTTTACAATCATACCCTTAAACTTTAAAAATATCAATTTAATTTATTAATCTTTCAATTTTTTTTCAATTTCATTAATATTTTAGTTAAATCCTGTCAAAATTTCAAAATTACCTCCTCCTTTTTTAAAGATTTGAGAGTGATTATTTTTGCAAATTCAGATAAATCTTGACTCACGCCTAAATTCTATTTCTTGCACTAAAAATTTTGACATCCTTCCGTAATCCGGATTACAAAAGGATGAAATTGAAAGATGAATATATCAAATTGACACTTTTAAAGTACAAAAATGTTACTGCAGAAATAATGAAAGATTGGGAGTGGTAAATAAATTTTTCCAAAATATTACCACTATCAATAGAGCATTTAATTGCCTTAACATTTCTTAATCGAATTAAGCGAATGTAGCATGAAGTTGACGTTGCCTATTTCCTAATTGACTTTATGCCCTTCGACGACACCTGATTTGAGTAACTGCAACTTACTGAATGGAGCAACTCCCAATTATTTGTGCACCCACGTCAGTAGCGGTGCGTGGGTAGCGTTCGTGTTGTGGAAATTGACAACCAATTTTCCCACGGCCTTTATACAAAAGATAAGTTTAAATTGAAAATACACAAGAACACATATTAGTGTGGTAAATAGTATTTTACGAAAGATACAGCTCGGTACATTCCCAAGTAAGATTGGAGGAGTCACACCGGTCTCACTTAAAACTCAATATTTCCTAGACAGAACATACACATGTACTTTTAGTACTATAAACACGCACAAATATACACAAGATCATAAGACAAGAAATTGATACGTGGTTTGGCCAACACTATCTATATCCACAGAACACACCAGATATATTTACTATATCACAAGGATAAACAAAATATCACACTGTGTATCTCTCACACTCTCAGAAAAAATTACACTCTCAGCGTTTTTGCTCACTCTTAGAAAAATACTAGTATTTTTTGTGCTCTCTCCTTAAAAAAAAAAAAAACTCTCTTTCTTTAATTTTCTCAAGCCTTTCTTCTCTTGCTCTCAAACTTTTGGTGTGTTTTGCAAGCTTACGGAGGGTGTCTTTTATAGGCTTCAAGGATGGTGCAAATGGACAACTTAGTTCATCATGTGGGCTGAAAAACTTACGGTGGCTTTAATATTTAGCCCCCAACTTCTATCCTCCCTCATTGAATAGGTATGCACATTAATTGGCATGCACCAACTTCCATCCATCAAGGCTTGATGGCAACCACCATTGACTTGTGAAATTCAAGGCATTCACAACAGTTCGGTGCCGGAAGAGGTTTGTGGTGGCAGAGGCGGAAGGTTGGGGGAGAGAGAGAGCGGAGGAGGAGAGGGAAAGTGGCCGAGAAAATGAAAATACTGAAAGGTCATATAGAATGAAAAATATGAGAAACTCATATTTAAAAAAAAGAAAGAGGGATCGATCCTTATCAAAAAGTAGAGAGGAATCTTACCTGCAAGTCAACTTACAGAAAAGATTTTTGAAGCAATGACTGGAAGTTTCCTTCGTTGACCACGTTTACACAGCGCAGAAATGTAGCACTAACATTACTGGGTTCAGTTAAAAGTCTACTGGTGCATGTTCTTCCTATACTATCTACGTCTGCAAATTAGCTTGTAAGTCTCTGATGGCGTCCAAGAGCAGTACTCAAATAGCATTTTCATCTCCAACAGCTGGATGGAAATACGATGTTTTCCTCAGTTTCTACGGCCAAGACACCCGCAAGGGCTTTACGGACCACCTATATGCTGGTTTGACAGAGAAGGGCTTGATCGTCTTTAGAGACGATGAAAAACTGGATCGAGGAAAATATATTTCTGAAGAGCTCCTGAAAGCAATAGAAGAATCCTTCTGCGCGGTCGTCGTTATCTCAGAAAACTATGCCTTCTCTAAATGGTGCTTGAACGAACTTGCCAAGATTGTCGAATGCAGGGAAAACAGAAGACTGAAGATAGTTTATCCTGTTTTCTACCATGTGGATCCCTCTGATGTACGAAAACAGAAGAGGAGATTTGCTAAAGCTTTTGCTAGACATGGAGAGGACCCTGAGGTTGACGAAGAGAAGAAGAAAACTTGGAGAGCTGCTTTGAGAGATGTGGCCTATACCTCCGGATGGCATATTGATCATAATAGGTAACCCGTATAGTCTTTTCCATTTTCAGCGAGATCATAGATGATGAGTTGGAATTGGAAATATAAATAGGGTGAAATCGATGAAGTTAGAATTCGAATTGAAGACTTGATACTTATCCTAACATCTTAAACTAATAAAAAGAGATATATTTGTAAACCCCAAATAGCCGAAAATGATGAGCAAGGCGAATCAAACCTCAACTACGATGCGAAATATTTATGATCTTGAATAGTTTCCCTTACCCTGCTGGATGAAACTAAACATTGTCTCTTTATGACTGTCATTGTCTCATCAAAATTATTGTCCCATCATCTTTACAGGCACGAGTCAATAATTCTCAAACAAATCAGTGAAAAGATACTTGGTGGATTTCCTTGGAAGAACGGTCTATTTCAGCGCAAGCGTTCTCTTATTGGAATTGAATCTGGTGTGGAGGAAGTTTTGAAGTTACTCGATATTGGGGTGGAGGAAGGTGGTGGTGTTCGCTTTATAGGGATTCATGGGATGGGTGGGGTGGGTAAGACCACACTGGCAAACTTCATTTATGATATGGTTTCTCCTCAATTTGAAATTAGAGGCTTTATTTCTTGTAAAGAGAGACATGATATATACCGATATAATAGGAGAATTGATCGTGTACAAAACCAGCTTATTTCTCAGATCATGGGAGAAGAAATAAAATATAATAGAATGGATGAACGTGCTCGAATCTCTGTGATAAGTCGCATACTAAGACACAAAAGGGTATTTCTTGTTCTTGATGATGTGGATAGTGAAGAACAAATAGAAGCATTAGCATGGAGCCCCGATTTGTTTGGTGAAGGGAGTAGAATCATTTTAACAAGTAGAGATGCTCATTTGTTGAGCAGGCATGCGACTGCTAGTGCTATCTATGAGGTGAAGTTGTTGAATGACAATGAAGCTCTGCAGCTCTTTTGTTTGCATGCATTCAAGCGACCCTATCCTCCAGAAAATTATGAGAAAGTGTCTCGGAAATTTGTGACTTATGCTCAAGGCCTTCCTTTTGCTCTTAAAGTTTTGGGGTCCGAAATGTTTCGTAAAGATTTCTGTCACTGCGAATCTCGTTTGGAAAGACTGCAAAAAGTAACTTCATCCTACATAGATGAACATCTAAAACGCGGTTTTTCTAGACTGGATGATGTAGAAAAAGAATTATTTTTAGATATTGCGTGTTTCTTCAAAGGATCAGATTTAGTTAGCATAATACATAAACTGGAAAGTTTTGGTTACTTTCCAAACACTAGTATTGCCACTCTAGGGACAACTCTTATAACCATCTCAAGGGGCAGATTGTCAATGCATAATTTGATAGAAAAATGGGCAAGGAAATAGTTCGTCAGAATCCCAAATATACCCGTGAACGCAGTAGATTGTGGCATTGGGAGGACGTCCTTCACGTATTGATAAGAATGAGGTAAGTGGATTAGAATATACCTGAACATAAAGTAGTATTATTTTCTTATGTACTAATTCATCTAATTATTTATCAAATATTTATCACTACACTAATCTGATTGTTCTTGGTATATATATATTAGGGAACTACTGCGATTCAAGGCATGGTCCTGACTTCCCAAATAATAGGAAAGGGAAACGATGGAGACTGCATCTGGATGGCTTCTCAAATATGACAAGATTGAGAATGCTTAAGATTGGCAACATTGATTGTGTAGAAAACGTTTCTGAACTTTATGCTAAGTTACACTCTGGTATGGCATGGAAATCTTTCAAAATTCGTGCTACCCGATGAATTACGCATTATAGAATGGTGTGGATGTCCTTTAAAATCCTTGCCGTATCCTCTAAAATCCTTGCCTCCTGATTTTGGACCAGACAAGCTTGTTGAACTCAGCATGCCTTTAGCCCCATCCAACAATTGTGGAAGGGTGTTAAGGTAAGATTTTGCTTATGCAAATGTGTATTCATCTTCTTTATCTTCTACTTTCTGATTTATTGGCTTATAACAGAGTTTAGAGGATTTGAAAATCATTGAATGTGCTCTCAAAACTTGATCAAGATTCCAGACTTCACCGAAATCCCAAATCTTCAGAGACTAGAGCTTGAAGGTTGTTCAAATTTGTCTAAGGTCCATCCATCTATTGGATTTCTTAAATGCCTCAAACGATTGAATTTACGAAATTGCAAGAGTCTTAAAAGCCTTCCAGACATGATCAACTTGGAATCTCTTGAGTTTTTGATCTATCTGGCTGCTCAAGGCTCAAGGCGTTTCCAGCCATCCGAGGAAATATGACATCTTGTGGATACTTGTTGGACGAGACTGCTATAAAAGAATTATCGTCATCATTTGAGGTTTATCTGGTCTTCAAACTCTATCGTATTGCCCAGGACTTTGTGAGCCAGATGAAACTGCTATGACACAATTGCTTCTGAAGAGCTTCACAGATTTATTATTACATTGTCACTTGTTTCCAAAAGAAAGCTTAGATCCCAACACTCATTTGATCCTGAATTCATTATCTGATTTAAGCTCTTTAATATCCTTAGATCTGAGTTATTGCAGTCTATCAGATGGAGCAATACCGAATGATCTTGGTCACTTATCCTCACTTGAGATTTTAAACCTGAGCGGAACAAGTTTGAATACCAGATAGCATTTGTCAGCTTTCCAATCTTGAATCACTTTACTTGAGAAATTGTAGCAGGCTTCAAGCATTGCCAAAGCTTCCATTGAGTTTAACATACTTGTATGTTGAGAATTGTCCATTGCTGGAAATGTTTTCTGACCAAATCTACACCAGGACTTTAAGTGAAATATTGGCCACCACCGATTGTTCCTTAGCAGCATTGTATATTGATCATTATGATGGTGGCAGTCCCTGCAGTATTTTACAATTGGACCTACGAAGACATTTACAGACCCAAGGCAATTGGGTGAGTCTCTTCTTTCTCTCATTTTAAAACAAAAAGTCCCTGCAATATTTGTCTTCTTTTTTCTTTACACAAAAATCTTAGTTTTTGTTTTGTTTCTCTCTTACAGAGAAGATCTTTTTGGTACCAAGGTGATATGGCTCGTGGTTGGGACCTAGAATCCCAAAGTGGTTCAACAATAAAAGTGATAGCTCCTCCGTAAAACTTGAGATGCATTCAGATTTGAATGGTAATAGGGAGTGGAAAGGATGTGCTTTGTTTGTTGTTTATGAAGTCCATGAGCAAAAAAATTCAAATTCTATTGAGGGCTCTGGTCCTACTCTTTATCACTTTGTTTTTCATTTTGAGACTGACGAATCTAGATATACCCATTGTCCTTCCTGTCACTAACTTCCCATCTGTTGGACCAACTGAGTTTTGGGTGTATATACCAGCTAAATGGTTTTTGGAACAGTCAAAGAAATTGGGTGGATGGAGCTACATTGAAGCTTCAATTTTATCAGATAGCTTGGCAGTGGAGGTGAATAAGTGTGGGATTGGTCTAGTATGCAGTGAGCATGATGCTTTGGAATTCTGTGAAGCTTTGAATATCATTGCTCATGATTTGGATTTAGAAACTTATCATCCTCCTTTATATCGTTATAATTCAGCATTCATGTTATTGGTATGGAAGCTAAGTCATCCTCTTGAAGTTTCTGTAAGTCATCCTCCTCCCTCTACTCTTCTGTCACATTTTTTTTTTAAAGGAGCTTCATAATTTCTTATTTAAATTATGTATTTGCTCTGTTTAATTCGCTATTTCTCTCATTTCTTATGTGCTTATTTTAAATAATTGATATTGCTGGGTTGTGACGGAGTATTTATGTTCAAGAGAAGCTCAAATAAAGCTGATGGATTGAATTTGTTTAATTATTTGTTCACACTTGTTCTCTACTAAATGTGCAGTTAATTAGGTCAAAGAGTTCTATGGAATCAATTTGCTGAATATTTATTATATTTTTAATTCCTATCGGCATTGAAACATTTGATCAGTTGCAAGTGCCCGGAGAGATGATGATCGGTGAAGATGCCAAGGACTGAAAGTTACAGAGCTCGAGTTGTACAATAACTTCACTAGAGGAAGGCGAGGCTGCATTTATTTATTATTCATCCAAAGGGTGTTTCCGTGTGCATTTATCTCATTCACTTGACTATAATATATTGTCACTCAAGAGAGTTTTGTCTAGCTGAAAATTTGGTGTTCTTTTCTTAACATGCGAATAATTTGAATGCATTTCAACTCTCATCCTCGATCTCCTTCAAACTTGGATTGAATTGGAAAAGAAACTTGGATTTAAATGAATACAAATTGAAGAGGGAAATTATCTTATTTATATTGAAACTATATAGCATTGAAAAAGTATATATATATTTTGAAGATATCACCATAACGTTAGGAAAAGACATTTTCAAGAATATGAAAGTCGAGAATAAAATATAGGAAATGCTAGGTTCTAGTGCTCTTGTTCTCCAGCTTTACATAATACATGATTTGAAAAAATAAAATTGTATTTCCACTACCGGTTTTTGAGATTATTAGCATCAAATTTGAGTGATTAGAACAAATTTAGTGAGGCATTATCAACAAAATTGAGGCATTAGCATCAAATTTAGGATGATCAAATCCATTTTGGTGATATCTTCCCTAAAGGGTTAACCTTCCACCCTTAGGTTTAATTTTGAATCAAAAACAAGTTTTAAAGCATTAGAACCTAACTATTAACTCATAAAATTAATCATAAGAAAAAAGCGCTACAATTTTATTTTTATTAAATCATCTTCTACATATGCTTAGAGAACACTGCAGAATACTATATGAGAACCCTAAGAAACCTCTAAAATATATATATATGGATTAAGTATTTTGAAAAATGAAAAACTAAAATAGAAAAAAAAAAGAAAAAAAAAGAATTCTTTGGCTAAAATTTGCTGAATGAATATGAATATTAATGTTCAATTCTCGTCATATAGCTGTTGTCCTCTACAAAGAGACTCTTGTATTCGCAAATAATAGCAGAGAAAAGTATGGTATCTCCTGCACTGCATAACATCATCAAATACAAGAAATAATAAGGTACACTTAACAGTTAACACCAACCCAATTTCCAAGCTAAGTTCATAAAAAACCTGTATTTCCTGATGTGAACCCTGCAGCTTCCTGCCTTCTGATTGTGGCATCACATCCAAATGATGCATTATAACATGTGCACATGCATCATCTCTAATTTATGTAATGAAACCATCTACACAATCACATGCCAGGAGAATAGAAAGCAGGGAACTTGATGCAATAAACTGTTTATAGAGTATATTTTATTTTACTAGCATATTTCTTCCTGAAAATTTTTCAAATGGAAAACTCTCCAAGTTCAAAAGAGTAATATCCGGTTGCAGTCACACCCTAAAAATAACTGGAACACTTTAGGAAAATTGTAGAAGCCTACTTCAAAATTCAATCACAGTGAAATTATCAAAACAAATGGTTTTACTTGGAGGGTGTGAAACTGACATGTCAAGGTAGGTGACTTTGAGCAAATGGCTCAGTAGGCATACACACCCCAGAGTTGAGAGAGAGAAAGTACCATGACATGGGGAGCAATTCTAACGCAGTATTCTGGAAATCCAGTGTAGAACTTCAAAGGCCCTCCAGCTTTCAAGGTTTTCAATGTGCAATCTAAAGAACCAGAGTGAGGAAGCTTCCCCTCAGCATCAGGTTGCATCTTCTGAATCTGGGTTTTGACATAATCAAAGGGTAAACTGCAAGCTGCAACAAAGAATCCTGAAATGGTACTAGCACCTGAGAAGAAAAAGGAAGCAACAAGACATTAATCAAAGCAAAAAAATAAGATAAATATTTTCTGGGAATAAAAGCAAATTACTTAAACAGAAACATAGCTTAGAAGACTTAATAAAATTCCTATTTGTGCAAGAAACTGCAAAATTTTATACTTTGCAAATGTGTGCCTAAAGAGAGAAGAGAGCATCAAGAAGGCTCCTTGGAACCTCAAAAATCATAGGCTAAATAGTTAAGATAGCCAACTAAAATTCACAGTTCTGGCATATTATAATATGAATGTAAAATCTTCCTAATATACGTTCCCCAAATTTTTTACAATATCACATATTTGCCTCCAAAAGAAGTGGGGTTGTTAAATAAGTAGTCCACAGTACAATTACAAATTAAAATTTCAATCATCCCGGGTATTCTGCCATGAAACAAATGCCAAATAACAAAATTAAACTTTTTAACATGAACCAAATATCTATATTTCTACCAAAGAAGCTCTGAAGCTCTGAAGCTCTCCCATGGTTTCGGTGAAGAGCAGGGTTTTAGACTTTCACGCCTAGCATTCACATTGCCCTTTTGGCTATTTTCCCATCTCTCCCATGGTTTCGGTGAAGAGCAGGGTTTTAGAATTTCGCACCTAGCATTCACATTGCCCTTTAATTGGGCTATTTTATTGAGCCAAAATGCTAAAAACGCTCCCCAATCTGGCAATCTTCCTCTTTTTCTTCTTTTCTCCCATGGTCTTGCGCTGTGTTGTTTTTCTGCAATCTCTCCCATGGTTTCGGTGAAGAGCAGGGTTTTAGACTTTCACGCCTAGCATTCACGTTGGCCTTTTGGCTATTTTATTGAGCCAAAATGCTAAAAGGCTCCCCAATCTTCCTCTTTTTCTTCTTCTCTTTTCTTTTTCTTCTTTCACCCTGCTTTCACACGTCCATTGTCATTTACTTTAATAGAAAAATTAAGCTATTATCACTTATCCCTAACTGCAGTGTTCATTTCTAGAAGTAGAGAGAAGCTTACCTGCAAGTTCTGCAACTTACAGAAAATTTAGCTTTTTGAAGCAATGCCTGGAAGTTTCCTTCTATTGACCACGTTTCCACACGCGGAAATGTTCTTCCTATACTATTATTGGGTTCATTTAAAAGTCTATTGGTGTATGTTCTTCCTATACTATCTGCGTCTGCAAATTAGCTTGTGAGTCTCTGATAGCGTCCAATAGCAGTACTCAAAGAGCATTTTCATCTCCAACACCTCGATGGAAATACGATGTTTTCATCAGTTTCTTAGGCCAAGACACCCGCAGGGGCTTTACGGACCATCTATATTCTGGTTTGACAGAGAATGGCTTGATCGTCTTTAGGGACGATGAAAACCTCGAGCCAGGAAAATATATTTTTGAAGAGCTCCTGAAATCAATAGAAGAATCATTCTGCGCGGTCCTTGTTGTCTCAGAACATTATGCTTTCTCTAAATGGTGCTTGAACGAACTTGCCAAGATTGTCGAATGCAGGGAAGACAGAGGGCTAATAGTTTATCCTGTTTTCTACCATGTGGATCCCTCTGACGTACGAAATCAGAGAAATATTTTTGCAAAAGCTTTTGACCTACATGGAGAGGCCCCACGTGATCAGAGATTTGTAACAGCTGCAATACTTTCTGCTCGACGTGGAGAGGACCCCAAGGTTGGTACCAAGGTTGATGAAGAGAAGATGATGACGTGGAGAGCTGCCTTGAGAGATGTAGCCTATACCTCCGGATGGCATATCGATGATAATGGGTAACCTTTTAGTCTTTTTCTATTTTCAGCGAGATCATAGATGAGTTGGAATTGGAAATCTATCCCCTCGATCACGCAAACTCTCACTTATTTGGATCGATGTTTAATTTAAATGTGGTGAATGATGAAGTTAGAATTTGAATTCAATACCTGATATTAAATTAAATCACTACTTATACTACGCTCTTAGTCTTAAACTAATAAATAAATAAATATATTTATTAGTATCATCATCATCATATGCTGCACTAATAAGCCCCAAATAGCTGAATGAAGAGTAAGGCGAATCAAACCTCAACTACGATGCGAAATTATGATCTTGAATAGTTTCCCTTACCCTGCTGGATGAAACTAAACATTGTCTCTTGATGACTGTCATTGTTCTCATCAAAATTATTATCCCATCTTCTTTACAGGTACGAGTCAAAAATTGTCAAAGAAATCATTGAAAAGATACTTGGTGAATTTCCTTGGAAGAACAGTGTATTTCATCGCAAGCATTCTCTTATTGGAATTGAATCTCGTGTAGAGGAAGCTATGAAGTTACTCGATATTGGGGAGGGTGGTGTTCGCTATATAGGGATTCATGGGATGGGTGGGGTGGGTAAGACCCCACTGGTAAACTTCATTTATGATATGGTTTCTCCTCAATTTGAAATTAGATGCTTTCTTGATTGTAAAGAAGAAGATAGTCTCGATACACGCGAATATTGTAGGAGAATACAAAACCAGCTTATTTCTGAGATCATGGGAGAAGAAATAAAATATAATAGAATGGTCATACTCGAGTCTCTGTCATAAGTAGCAGACTAAGACACAAAAGGGTATTTCTTGTTCTTGATGATGTGAATAGTGAAAAACAAATAGAAGCATAAGCATGGAGACCCCATTTGTTTGGTGAAGGGAGTAGAATCATTTTAACGAGTAGAGATGCTCATTTCTTGAAGAGGCATGCGACTGATAGTGCTATCTATGAGGTGAAGTTGTTGAATAACAATGAAGCTTTGCAGCTCTTTTGTTTGCATGCATTCAAGCAACCCTATCTTCGAGAAAATTATGAGGAAGTGTCTTGGGAATTTGTGACTTACGCTCAAGGCCTTCCTTTTGCTCTTACATATTTTGGGAGTTTGATGTTTGGTAGATCATTACATCAATACGAATCTTACTTGGAAAGACTGCAAAAAGTACCTTCATCCGACATAGATGAACATCTAAAATGCGGTTTTTCTAGACTGGATGAACTAGAAAAAGATTTGTTTTTAGATATTGCGTGTTTCTTCCAAGGATCATATTTAGCTAGCATAACACATAAACTATATAGTTTTGGTTACTGTCCAGAAGTTTGTATTCACAATCTCAGGGACAACTCTCTTATAACCATCTCATGGGGCAGATTGTCAATGCATAATTTGATAGAAAAAATGGCTCAGCAACTAGTTCGTTGTGAATCCCAAAGGAGCTCGGTGAACGCAGTAGATTGTGGCATTGGGAGGATGTCCTTCACGTATTGAGGAATAATACCGTAATTGCATTTCATAATATTATTTGTCAAATATTTATCACTACACTGATCTGATTGTTCTTGTTATATATATAATAGGGAACTAATAAGATTGAAGGCATGGTCCTGGACTTCCCTAATGATATGAAAGGGAAACGATGGAGACTGCATCTGGACAGCTTCTCAAATATGAGAAGATTGAGAATGCTTAAGATTGGCAGCATTGATCGTGTAGAAAACGTTTCTGAACTTTATGCTAAGTTAAGCACTCTGGTATGGCATGGAAATCTTTCAACATTCGTGCTACCTGATGGATTACGCATTTTGAATGGTGTGGATGTCCTTTAAAATCCTTGCCTCCCGATTTTGAGCCAAACAAGTTTGCTGAACTTAGCGTGCCTTTTAGCCCCATCCAACGATTGTGGAAGGTGTTAAGGTAATATTTTGTTTATGTAAATGTGTATTCATCTTCTTTATCTTCTGCTTTCTGATTTATTGGCTTATAACAGAGTTTAGAGGATTTGAAAATCATTGACCTGCGTGGCTCTCAAAACTTGATCGAGATTCCAGACTTCACCGAAGTCTCAAATCTTCAGAGACTAGAGCTTGAAGGTTGTTCAAATTTGTCTAAGGTCAATCCATCTATTGGATTTCTTAAATGCCTTAAACGATTGAATTCACGAAATTGCAGAAGTCTTAAAAGCCTTCCAGACATGATCAACTTGGAATCTCTTGAATTTTTGATCTATCTGCTCAAGGCTCAAGACGTTTCTAGCCATCCTAGGAAATATGACATCTTTGTGGATACTTAAGTTGGACAAGACTGCTATAGAGGAATTACCATTATCATTTGAGGGTTTATCTGGTCTTCAAACTCTGAGTTTGAAAACTGCAGAAACATTTCATCTTTTCCAAGTGTCATTTCCTGTTTGTCATCTCTTGAAATTCTCTTGTTATCCCATTGCCCAAGACTTTTTGAGCCAGATAAAACTGCTATAACACAATTACTTCCGAAGAGCTGCAAAGATTTATCCTTCTATTGTCACTTGTTGCTGAAAGAAAGCTTAGATCCCAACACTAATTTGATCCTGAATTCATTATCTGATTTAAGCTCTTTAATATTCTTAGATCTGAGTTATTGCAATTTATCGGATGGAGCAATACCCAATGACCTTGGTCACTTATCCTCACTTGAGATTGTAAACTTGAGTGGGAACAAGTTTGCGAGAACACCAAATAGCATTTGTCAGCTTTCCAATCTTGAATCACTTTACTTGAGCAATTGCAGCAGGCTTCAAGCATTGCCAAAGCTTCCATTGAGTTTAATATACTTATATGTTGAGAATTGTCCATTGCTGGAGATGTTTTCTGACCAAATATACATGAGGACTTTAAGTGATATATTGGCGATCACCGATTGCTCCTTAGCAGCATTGTATATTGATTACGATGGTGGCAGTCCTGCAATATTTTACAATTGGACCTACGAAGACATATACAGACCCAAGGCTATTAGGTGAGTCTCTTTTTCTCTCATTTTAACACAAAAAGTCCCTGCAATATTTGTCTTCTTTTTTCTTTACACAAAAATCTTAGGTTTTGTTTTGTTTATCTCTTACAGAGAAGATTCTTTGGTACCAAGGTCATATGTGGCTCGTGGTTGGGACCTGGAATCCCAAAGTGGTTCAACAACAGAAGTGCTAGCTCCTCTGTAAAACTTGAGATGCATCCACATTTGAATGGTAATAGGGAGTGGAAAGGATGTGCTTTGTTTGTTGTTTATGAAGTCCATGAGCAAAAAAATTCAAATTCTATTGAGGGCTCTAGATATCATTTTGAGACTAATGAAGGGCGTCTAGATATATATAAGCCGAGTTTTGACGTAGAAATTACTTAAAATTGCGAAATGTGTTCATATTTTTTAATATTTGAACCATTGTTTTTTTTTTTTTTGTCTTAACTCTACCTCCCATAACCTATCAACTTCTCCCTCTATCTCCACTTAAATAAGTCTTAAATTTCTCTTTCTCTCTCCCACAAATATATGAATCGGTTTTTTTTTTTGCTTAAGTCTACCTCCCATGACCTATCAACTTCTCCCTAGCCTCTATAATGTTTATCTTTCAACCGGATTTAAAATATTTTAAATTATTTTAGTCTAAACTTTTTTTTTTTTTTTTTTGTGCTTAACTCTACCTCCCATGACCTATCAACTTCTCCCTCTATAATACTTATCTTTAAACTGGATTTAAAATATTTAAAATTATTGTTTAATTAAATTTATATCTGAACTGTTTTGCTTTATTAATGGGGGAGAGATAACCTTCAATAAGTGTGGTTTAATATGGTTTAAAACCTTTTTTATTTTTTATTTTTTGTGTGTGTGCGCGCGCGCGCATACCTCCTACCTTTTACAAGTTACAACATCCAGAATACCAATCAGTCGATATATATAAAAGCCAAGTTTTGACATAGAAACTGCTTAAAATTGCGACTTGTGTCCATATTTTTTAATATCTTAACCGGTTTTTTTTTTTAAATTAATTTTTTGCTTAATTTTAACTCCCATGACCTATCAACTTCTCCCTATCCTCTATAATGCTTATCTTTCAACTGGATTTAAAATATTTTAAATTATTTTAGTCTAAATCTTTTTTTTTTTTTTTTGCTAACTCTACCTCCT
Source organism: Carpinus viminea (assembly GCA_013348765.1). Taxonomy (NCBI): domain Eukaryota; kingdom Viridiplantae; phylum Streptophyta; class Magnoliopsida; order Fagales; family Betulaceae; genus Carpinus; species Carpinus viminea. The sequence continues at coordinate 54,465,202 of CP054668.1, read as the reverse complement.
ATGACCTATCAACTTCTCTCTCTACAATACTTATCTTTAAACCGGATTTAAAATATTTAAAATTATTGTTTAGTAAAATTTATATTTGAACTGCTTTGCTTTTAATGGGGAGAGATAACGGTCAATAAGTGTGGTTTAATATAGTTTAAAACTATATATATATATATATATATATATATATTTTGTGCATGCCTCCTACCTTTATGTTACAACATCCAAAATGACAATCAATCGGTTTTTTTTTATAAAAAAATAATAATAATTTCTCTCTCTACTTAAACTCACATCTCTCCCCTCCCATAATTTCCTGTATCTCCACTTAAGTATGTCTTAAAAATTTATCTCTCTCATAATTTATTTCACAACCGGATTTAAATTATTTTATATAAACCGCTTAGTTTGCCCAATTAGTCAGTTTTTTTTTTTTAATTAATTTTCCTCTCTCTCCTCAACTTAAACTCATATCTCTCCTCCCATAATTTCCTCTATCTCCACTTAAATATATCTTAAATTTCTCTCTATCCCATAATTTATTTATTAACAGATTTAAATTATTTTAAATTATTTTAGTCTAAACCGTTTGGGTTTGCCCAATCAGTAGTTTTTTTTTTTAATTAATTTTCCTCTCTCTCCCTCTACTTAAACTCACATCTCTCCCTCCCATAATTTCTTCTATCTCTACTTAAATATGTCTTAAATTTCTCTTTTGTCTCATAATTTAATTCTTAACCGGATTTAAATTATTTTAGTCTACATCGTTTGGATTCACAGACATTGTTTAGTTAAATACTTAAACTCACATCTCCATCCCTCACATAATTTCCTCTATCTCTACTTAAATATGTCTTAAATTTTGCTCTCTCTCCCTTAATTTATTTCTTAACCGGATTTAAATAATTTTAAATAATTTTAGTGTAAACTGTTTGGGTTTACAAATATTGTTTAATTAAATTTATATCTGAATTGTTTTGCTTTTATTTTTATTTTTTTTTTTTGAGCAAGAAAAGGAATTCTCATTGAGATAATCATGCTGATAAAGCAAATTGCTCTACCAGTAATAAATCACGAATACAGTCTGGGGGCAGCACCCACGTTTTCTCCGAATAATGCTTAACAGCATATTTAGCTAATAAATGAGCTGCATTATTGCTTTCTCTTGAAATAAACGATATTTTCCAGTCGATGAAGTTCCTCGCTTCAGTTTGGATATCCTTCACCACCAGTCCAATCCTACTTTTATTTTCTTCATCGCAGTTGACCGCATCCACAATAGCTTTAGCATCCCCTTCAAAATGAACCCTTGTAAATCCCAGGTTCTTGCACGTTCTGACGGCTATCCCAGCTGCCATGGCTTCCGTAATCGTAGGCTCCATCCAACCTCTTCGAACCCAACAGTGTGCTGCAACCATTGAACCCTTATGATCACGGATCACAACCGCCCCTCCCATCAACCCTTGGTTGCACTCCAGTGCAGCATCCCAGTTTGCTTTATACCATCCCTGCTGAGGAGCAGCCCACCGCCCCTTAGTATTTCCTGCCGCCACTGTGTGTTCTTCTCCTCTCAAACGCCACACTGTCTGGAACTCCTCAATAGCATGATTAGTTGCCTGAAAGAGATGACCCTCAACAAATGTGATTTAATATGATTTAAAACTATTTTTATTTGTGCATGCCTCCTACCTTTTACAAGTTACAACATCCATAATTCAATCACCCTCTCCTTGTGTTTGTCTTTTAGTGCCTTTCAACATTCAAAACTCTTTTTTTGTACATTTTTTTTAGATTTTACAACATCTAAATCTCTCCACTTAAGGTTAGTGTGTTTTTGTTTGACTTCTATTTTGTAATTGAGTATTACAACTATTCAATGACGGCCTATCAACTTCTCACTCTATCTTCACTTAAATATATCTTAAATTTCTCTTTTTTTTTTTTTTTTTTTTGTTTTTGTTTTGCTTAATTCTACCTCACATGACCTATCAACTTCTCTCTAGCCTCTATAATGCTTATCTTTCAGCCGGATTTAAAATATTTTAAATTATTTTAGTCTAAATCCTTTTTTTTTTTTGCTTAACTCTACCTCCTTTGACCTTTCAACTTCTCCTCTATAATACTTATCTTTAAACATGATTTAAAATATTTAAAATTATTTTTAGTTAAATTTAAATCTTAACTGTTTTGCTTTTAATGGGGAGAGATAACCTCAATAAGTGTGGTTTAATATGGTTTATTTTTATTTATTTATTTATTTTTTGTGCATGCCTCCTACATTTTACAAGTAATAACAATATCCAAAATACCAATCAGTCCGTTTTTTTTTTTAAAAAAAAAAAATTAATTTTCCTCTCTCTCTCTATTTAAACTCACATCTCTCTCCCTCCCATAATTTCCTATATCTCCACTTAAGTATGTCTTAAAAAATTTCTCTCTCTCCCATAATTTATTTCTCAACCAGATTTAAATTATTTTAGTTTAAACTATTTGGGTTTGCCCAATAGTTGGTTTTTTTTAAAAAAAATTATTTTTCCTCTCTCTCCTTCTACTTAAACTCACATCTCTCTCTTCCCATTATTTCCTATATCTCTACTTAAATTTGTCTTAAATTTTCTCTCTCCCATAATTTATTTCTCAACCGATTTAAATTATTTTAGTCTAAACCATTTTTGCCTAATCACTGTTTTTTTTTTTAAAAAATTAATTAATTTTCCTCTCTCTCTCTCTCTCTCTCCCTCTTCTTAATCTCACATCTCTCTCCCTCCCATAATTTCCTCTATCTCCACTTAAATATGTCTTAAATTTCTCTCTCTCCCATAATTTATTTCACAATCGGATTTAAATTATTTTAAATTATTTTAGTCTACACCGTTTGGATTCACAGATATTGTTTAGTTAAATACTTAAACTCACATCTCCCTCCCTCACATAATTTCCTCTATCTCCACTTAAATATGTCTTAAATTTCTCTCTCTCCCTTAATTTATTCCTCAACCGGATTTAAATTATTTTAAATAATTTTAGTCTAAACCGTTTGGGTTTAATTACAAATATTGTTTAATTAAATTTATGTCTGAATTGTTTTGCTTTTAATGGAGGAGAGATGACCTTCAACAAATGTGATTTAATATGGTTTAAAACTAATTTTTTTGTGCATGCCTCCTGCCTTTTACAAGTTACAACATCCATAATTCAATCACTATCTTCCCATGTTTATCTTTTAGTGCCTTTCAACATTCAAAACTCTTTTTTTGTACATGTTTTTTAGATTTTACAACATCTAAATCTCTCCACTTAAGGTTAGTGTGTTTTTGTTTGACTTATATTTTGTAATTGAGTATTACAAGTATTCAATAATGGCCTATCAACTTCTCGCTCTATCTCCACTTAAATATATCTTAAATCTTTTTTATTTTTATTTTTATTTTTTTTTAATTTTTTGCTTAATTCTACCTCCCATGACCTATCAACTTCTCCCTAGCCTCTATAATGCTTATCTTTCAACCGGATTTAAAATATTTTAAATTATTTTAGTCTAAATCTTTTTTTTCTTTTTTTGCTTAACTTTATCTCCCATGACCTATCAACTTCTCCCTCTATAATACTTATCTTTAAATTGGATTTAAATATTTAAAATTATTGTTTAATTAAATTTATATCTGAACCATTTTGTTTTTAATAGGGGAGAGATAACCCTCAATAAGTGTGGTTTAATATAGTTTAAAATGTCTCCAAAGGGTAGCTCAATCGGCTGTGGATCACGCTTAATGAAGAGAAGGTCATAAGTTCGAATCCCCCCTCCCCCATTCCCTTGTGTGGACATGTAAAAAGAAAATGTTTAAATTATTTTAAATTATTATTTTATTTGATAATCAAAGCACTTTTATTAAAATCTCAACGTGATTGAGCAATCTGCTCCATCATAGTGATATCCAAAATACAATCAGGTGACATATAAAGCCACTGTTTGTTCACAAGATTTCAGCAAGCAAACTTGGATAAGACATGTGCTGCAGAGTTCCCCTTCCTGTTGACATACATCTGCTGTTGACGGGCACTGCCATAGGACGTGAATCACGGATTCTTCTTCAATACCACACAGTGGGCATAGAGCATCATCTACTATCTTCCTACGATGTAGATTGACCCGAGTTGGCAATATTTCATGGCATGCACGCCATACAAAATTTTTCTCCGCATTTGGGATGAGTCTTAGCTTCCAAATCTCCCGCCATACCTTGCTATATATCTCCAGCCCTTGACGAGATTCCTGCCCTTCCCCTTTGCTCTATTTCCTTTTGAATGAAATAGGCACTTTTGACAGAAGTACCCTTCCATATTTGCTTATCCCCTTGGTTAGCTACACTTAATGGTAAAGACAAAATCAGCTGAATTTCTTCTTTGGAAAAAAGAGTTTCCAGCTTTGCCATATTCCACCCCTTCGCTCTTCTTTATCAATTAACTCATCATCCAATGCATTCGGATCCAATAACAAAGGCGGGGATTGTATCATGAAAGTATTTTGCTGCGGGAGCCATTTATCCTTCCAAATCCATACCTTATTACCGTTTCCAATTCTCCAAATTAAGCCTTCCATAATCAAATCACGGGAACTATGAATGCTCCGCCACACAAACAAGGGTCTTTTCCCTAAATTGGAATCTAGGAATTGACCTCCCCGGTAATACTTTGCTTCCATAATTGTCGAGAGAAAGCTATTGGGTTGTTGCCATAACCTCCATCCTTGCTTAGCCAAGAGTGCCTTATTAAAACTTCCAAAATCTCTATATAATCCCATTCCTCCATTGGCTTTTGCTAATCCCATCTTTCTCCACTCCATCCAATGCACCTTTGACTTGTTTTGATAGCCCCACCAAAATTGTTGCATTAAAGAGTTTATTTTTGAACACAAAAACTTTGGAAAGAGGAAAACGCTCATACAATATGTAGGGATTGCTTGCACCACCACTTTCAATAAAATTTCCTTCCCAACTTGTGAAAGGAATTGTAGCTTCCAATCTTGTAGTTGTTTCCATACACGGTCCTTTATACTTCTAAAAGCTGCAATCCTCGACTTACCCACCAAAGCCGGCAAACCCAAATAAGTCTCATACCTTTGAGTGATAGGTATCCCCACCACCCTCCCAATCTCCTCCTTTGCTATTTGGGTCGTATTTTTGCTAAAAAATATTGCCATCTTGTTATTGTTCATCCTTTGGCCCAAAGCTTCCTCATATAATTTCAATATGTTTGTCAAGTGGTTCCATTGTGAAATGCTTGGCCTGCAAAATAGTAAACTATCATCAACAAAAAATAGATGGCTTACCCGGGGTCCAAATTTGGAAGTAGGAACACCGTTAGTAAACCATCCCCATTTGCCTTGGTCACCATGGAATTAAGAAATTCTGCACAGAAGAAACAAATACGACAAAATTGGATCCCATTGTCTAAGGCCTCTTGTGGGTTTGATAAGCCCACTTGGTTCTCCATTTACCAAAATTGAATATTTCACCGTTGTTACACACATCATCATCAAGTGTATCCACCTTGGATCAAAGCCCATCTGCCTCATCATTTACTCAAGAAATCCCTACTCCACCCTATCTTATGCTTTACTCATATCCAACTTCACAGCCATGAAACCCTTCCTACCCTTCATACAAGTATGCATGGTATGCAAAGTCTCATAAGTTGCCAATATATTGTCGGTAATGAGTCGACCGGGGACAAAGGCGCTTTGAGTCGGGGCTATAATATGAGGTAAAATTTTATTCAATTGGTTAGCAAGGACTTTTGAAAGTAGCTTGTAAATCACATTACACGAGCTAATAGGTCTAAATTCTATAACACATATGGGCTCTTTTACTTTAGGAATCAAGGCTATGTGCGTTAAATTAAGATTCTTGGGCATCAAACCAGAATTTAAGACATCAAGAACAAGCCTACCAACCTCACCTCCAATAGTCTCCCAATGCTTCTAGCAAAATCTAGCAGGAAATCCATCTGGCCCCGAGGCTTTGAGGGGACCCATTTGTTTTAAGTGCAAAGGTAAGTTTGTCGCTTGAAAAAGCTTTCAGCAGTTCATAGTTCAATTCATCTGTTATTTTAGTCTAAACCGTTTGGGTTTGCCCAATTAGTCAATTTTTTTTTTTTTTTTAAAATTAATTTTCCTCTCTCTCCCTCTACTTAAACTCATATCTCTCTCCCTCCCAAGACAGCAATATGTCTTAAATTTCTCTCATAATTTTCCTCTATCTCTACTTAAATATGTCTTAAATTTCTTTCTTTCTCTCTCTCTCCCATAATTTATTTTTCAACCAGATTTAAATTATTTTAGTCTACATCGTTTGGATTCACAGATATTGTTTAGTTAAATACTTAAACTCACATCTCCCTCCCTCACATAATTTCCTCTATCTCCACTTAAATTTGTCTTAAATTTCTGTCTCTCTCCCTTAATTTACTTCTCAACTGGATTTAAATTATTTTAAATAATTTGAGTCTAAACTGTTTGGGTTTACAAATATTGTTTAATTAAATTTATGTTTGAATCATTTTGCTTTTATTTTTTTTGAAATAATAATACTCATTTCATTCAATAAATCAATCAAAAGGGAAAGAGTATAAAACTCTTCCAAAGCAAATCGAGTATACATGTAAATAAAACACTTCCTCTCAAACTCTAATTTCTCCCTAATGGCCTCAATGGACAGCAGGTAGCGCCACCTAAAAAGGTTGCACCTCCCACTGCCCCCACTAGGTTTTTTGAAATTAGAATCCTTGAGGAAATATTCAGGCAAACCATCTGAACTCATCTAGTTAAAATTTGAGCGCTCCGAGAAAGTAATTCTTTAATACACTCAGGCGGGTCATCACACCATCTTTTCTCCACTAGCATTTTGAACTGCATATTTAGCAAGGGTGTGTGCTGCTAAATTTCCATCCCTCCTTACATGTGTGCACTTCCATTGATAAAGCTCCTGCAATTCCATATGAACATCGCCAGATCTACTGCTCAATCTACATCATCGTCAATTTATGGCCTCCACGACTGTTTTTGCATCACCCTCAAAATGGACCCTCATGAGATCCAAATCTCTGCATAGCTGGACCGCCATGATGGCTCCTAGTATCTCCGCCATTAAGGATCAAAGACCTGCTGCACACATTTGCGACCAACAAATTGCCATATGAGTCCCGGATTACCACCAATCCTGTACGATTTTGTGCCACATTGATGCCTGCATCCCAGTTGGCCTTCAGCCACCCACCACTGGGCGCCTCCCAAATCGTTGCTGGTGTCCCCAGGCCCGAAGCAATTGCCTTGTGTTTGTCATTTGCTCGTTTAAAGTCGTCCAACGCCTTTATAGTTGTCTGCATAATCGTATAAGGAGGCGTGAAACCTCCCCCATGCACAACAACATTTCTCCTTAGCCAAATCCGACATGCCAACCGACGAATTGTTGGACCTCTTCTTGAGAACATTTGCTGAAAATACCAACCACCACCTCAATGAATTTGGGCCCTGAAAATAACTCTTCTGAAATTTTACAGTACCCATGCCCCAAACATCCATGGCGGAGGGACATTGCCACAAAATGTGGAATCCAGTTTCCACTTCTTTCCCACATATCGGGCACATCGGGACATCAATGATTTTCCTTCTGCAAAGATTATTTCTTGTAGGCAGAATATCGTGGCATGCTCGCCATAAATTTTTTTTCTGCATTTGGCACCTGCAATGACCACAAATCTTTCCATAATGGCTTTTTTTCCAGCTCATGTGAACTCCCTGCAATAAGAGTAGCCGATAATTCTTGCTGAATGTGACATGCACTTCGAACGGAGAATATGCCATTCTTTGTACCTCTCCATATTTGGATATCTTCCTGGTTTGTACAACTCAATGGGATATTTTTGATTGCCTGCACATCATCATTAGCAAACAACATCTCTAGGAGTTGGGTCTTCCATCCTCTAGTGTCTTCATCAATAAGGTTGCTAACCGTGGCATCCATGCTCAACACACTTGGAGGAGTATAAATCCGGCCATAGTGGGGAGAAGGAACCCACTTATCTTTCCAAATCCTTGCTTTTTTTCGATTTCCCACCCTCCATACAAGGCCCTCTTTCAATAAGTCACACGAGCCAATAATACTTCTCCATGTAAAAGAGGGTCGCTTACCAAGAGATGCCTTAAGGATATTAGAGTCCAGAAAATATTTGGCCTTCATAATGTTACCCACAAGACTATCGGGATTTTTCCAAAGCCTCAAACATTGCTTTGCTAGCAAAGCTTTATTATAGCTTCGAAAATCATGAAAGCCCATACCCCCGACATTTTTAGAATGACTTATTGTGTCCCACTTCATCCAATGCACCCGAGACCCATTCCCTTGGTTCCCCCACCAAAATTTCTTCATAAGGGAATTTATTTCCACACATAGGCCTCTAGGCAACAAAAACACACTCATGCAATAAGACGGTATCGCTTGAACTACCGCCTTGAGCAAAATCTCCTTACCAGCTTGGGATAAAAATTTCAGCTTCCAATCTTGTAGTCTCTTCCAAACACGGTCGATAATACCCCGGAATGTAGCTGTACGAGACTTCCCCACCATTGCGGGGAGTCCCAAATAAGCATCAAGATTCTGGGTAGCTTGAATTCCGGAGCATTCCAAAATAGCTTCCTTTTCCGCAAGAGGGGTATTTTTGCTAAAGAAAAGTGATGTTTTGTTGTTGTTCAACCGTTGACCCGATGCTTCTTCATAGATTTTTAGCACATTCGTCAAATGGTTCCATTGATCAATTGTGTCCCTGCAAAACAACAAACTGTCATCCGCAAAAAAAAAAAGGTGGCTTATCAAGGGCCCTTTTAGAAGTAGGAACCTCAAAACCCCTCCATTTGCTTTGTATAATAAAGCACTCAATGCCTCTACACATAATAGAAACAAATATGGGGAGATTGGGTCTCCCTGTCGTAAACCCCTCTCCGGTACAATATTACCACACGGAGACCCATTGACCACAACTACATATGAGACCGTTGTCACACACATCATAATGAGCCGGATCCACTATAGAGCAAAACCCAAATGCATCATAGTAGCCTTAAGAAACCTCCATTCCACCCGATCGTAAGCCTTACTCATATCTAATTTCACCGCCATAAAGCCCTTTTTCCCCCTCATACATGTGTGCATTGTATGTAAAGTTTCATACGCTGCCAACACGTTGTCTGTAATGAGTCTACCATGAATGAATGCACTTTGAATTGGTGAAATTAAAAGATGGAGTATTTTTTTTAGCCTATTGGCCAAAACTTTTGAGACTAATTTATAGAGTACGTTACACAAGCTAATGGGTCTGAACTCACTAACAATTCTAGGATTTTTCACCTTGGGTATAAGTGCAATATTAGTCGAGTTTAAAGAAAGAGGCATTGTACCCGAGTTTAGTATACCCAAAATTGCTTGACAAATATCCGTTCCCATCTTATTCCAATTCTTCTAGAAAAATTCCGCAGGAAAACCGTCCGGACTAGGTGCCTTTAGAGGGGCCATTTGACATAAAGTTCGATATATCTCCTCCCCGACAAAAGGTTTCAACAATTCTTCATTCATTTCATTTGACACCCGTCTTTCCAATGGTTGAAGGCATTTGTCTATGTCCCCTGCATGAACGGAGGTAAACAAACTAGCAAAATAATCTGTGAAAGTGTATTTTACCTCCTTCTCCGTCTTACATTCTCTCCCTTCACCATCAACAAGTTTCTCGACCCGATTTGTTTTCCTCCGAAAATTTGCACATGCATGATAGTATTTCGTGTTTCTATCTCCACATCATAACCAATCCATTTTTGCACGTTGCTGCCATTGGAGGTCTTGCTTATCCATTAGAACTTGCAGCTCCTCTTTTGTCTTTTTTAAATTGCTGCCCCTATCACCTTCTACTAGTCCTTGAATGACACTTAGTCTTTGTTGTAACTTAGTGATATTGCCTTGCAAATTGCCATTTAGGCCTTTCTGCCAACATCTAAAATGCCACTGACATCTTTTTAGATTTTCGTTAATAGTTCCCCATCTTCCATCTTGAGGCTTAAGCCAAGCTTGCTTCACTACTTCATCATAGCCCACATCAAGGGCCCATTTTGCCTCGTAACGAAAATCTCTCTTTGCAATGTTGCATGGCATTCCACCTATCAAGACTAAAGTCAATGGTAAACGATCAGAGCAAGTTGTCACTTCCACCCATATTTCCGCATCCGGGTACAAAGATCGCCATTCGGGGTTTGCCACACCCCTATCCAAATGCTCCTTTGTGAAGTCAAGTCCTTCCTGACAATTGCTCCATGTAAATTTAGGTCCCACGAAGCCCAAATCAGCAAGGTTACTGCACTCAAGAGCATTTTGGAAAGCGACCATTTGACCCCTCGCCCTTTTCTTACCTCCCCAAATTTTCGACAATTCCACTACCTTGTTGAAATCGCCCAAACAAACCCATGGTGTTGTACAATGTCGAGCAAGGTATTTTAGTAAGGCCCAAGCTTCAAATCTTTTTTGAGGGTCCGGGTGTCCATAAAACCCCGTGAATAGCCAATCCTCCTCTATTCCTGGAATTGTCACCATACCACCAATGTGTCTTTGGCTAAAGTTTTGGACTCTTACCGTCACCTCTTCTCCCCAAAAAAGAGCCATACCGCCACTCTTTCCCACGTTGTCGACGACAAACATGCTTTCGAACTTGAGCTTGCATCGAATCATTTCCATTTTTTTACTTCAAATTTTGGTCTCCATAAGAAAGACCATGACGGGTCTCTTTTGCTTCACCAAACGGCTTAGCTTCCGAACTGTGCGAGGGTTCCCAAGCCCTCGACAGTTCCAACTAATAATCTTCATTGCGGTCGGTGGGACTGCTTCGCAGCCTCCGCCAATCCCGATCCAAATTTAAATTCCGCATCAACATTTTTTATTTGTCGCTCTTGGTTGGAACCAGTGGACTTGAGCTCTCCATTTGCATCTCTTTTCTTTTTTGAGCCCTGTATCTGACTAATAGGTTCTTTTTTTATCAAAATCTCCAGTAGTCTTACGTTTCCATGCCACCATAGTTTGCTTAAAATTTTCCTTAGCATAGCCAGCCTCTTTCTTCTTACCCAAATATTTTTCCTGCGTAGACTTTCCAATCTCTGTAGTCTTTGGGCTCTTGAAAGCTTGAGAACTCATAGGGCTTCTTATAATACCATCAGGACCCATAGTTAGATGATCCACCTTGTCACCTACTGTAAGACTAGATGCATGTCCGTGAGCCTCATGCGAAAAATCTTTAGTCTTACATGCCTCCCACTTTCCTTTTTTGATAGCCCGTGATTCTTGTTCACGTGATTCCAGTTTAGTTGACCGCAAATCTCCATTCAAATTATCCACATAATGGCCAGAATTTCTGTCCATATATGAGGCCGAAATAACCTTACTCAGTCATTTTCCCAACTGGAAATTTTCATTTGAAATTTCGTGATTCGTGCCTCTATCTCCACCATATCTTCTTCGGGATCTAGGGCCATTTCCTTTCTGGGTGATTGCATCATCTTCACCATCGTCCTCCTCTCCATCAAAATCAGCCACCCTCCATTCATCTCTGTTTTTCCTGCCCCTATCCCGTGTTGTGTTACGTCCCTCCTTCTCCTGATTTCTGTACCTGCTTGCTCCCCTCCTTTGATTAAGTTTCCCTTGATTCCTTTCTGTCAAGTGAGTTGGAGAAGCAGCCCTCATCTATGGGCCATATTCTTGGTCCTGGAGACGGAATGAACTATGTCTGGTACATCCTGTTTTTCCATGGACAATAACACCACAATTGAAACAAAATTTGGGGAGATGCTCATATTGGAATTTGATCCATTTGGTAGATCCTTGGAGTTTAATCTTCCTCCCTCTAGGAAGGGGTTTTGATAAGTCAATAAGAATCTTGGCACGTAGATACTCTCCCCACCCTAACCCCTCTCCATCCGTATCTATGGCTTCCACCACCCCCACAGATGTCCCTATCATCGCACCAATCTCCTTTCGCATGCAACCAGAGGTAAATTTGTCATTCGTACCCAAAAAGAAGCTTTGTCAAAAGTAAATTTGCTAGCCAGTTCCATCAAAATCTTCAATAAGGAAGAGACTTCCTTCAAAAACCCATGATTTCTTTGCCAAGACACGTTCTTTGTCCTATTTGTAGGTGAAATCAATAAGAAAGAGATTATCTCCTAAAATCTTAAAAGATAAATCTCCTTTCAGTTTCCACCAACCCGAAAGAGATTCCTTGAAAGCCTCCTTGCTAACCAGACGTTCAGCAATCAGTTTGCCGATTATGCATGTCTGACCACGTGAAACCATTTCTTGAAACTTTCCCCTCGGGATCTCAAGTTCCACATCTTCAACCTCCGTAAGGGTGAATTTTTCCCATAGTTGAGGAGTCTCGTCCGCCATTCTTCAATTATTCAACGAAACAGTCAGATTCCTTTCACAGACTATAGCCTGGAAAAACTGGGTTACTCCCTAGTCTCACTCAAAGGAGATGGTATACAATCTACTCTCAAACAATATCAAGCAATTGTGAGATACGGTTCCTTCTCATCTATGATTCGCAAATAGAGAAAACTTGTCGCTAGTAATCAATCTAGCTCTCTACCAACTCCCCCTAATAGATCACAGGCATACAATAAGCACCACCACAAAGGCTGCACCAACCGCTACCCCCATTAGGTTTTTTGGAGTTGAGACGGCCCTAGATAACTATTAATTAAGTTTCATTTTAATGGAGGAGAGATAACCCTCAACAAATGTGAATTAATATGGTTTAAAACCTTTTTTTTTTTTTTTGCATGCTTCTTACCTTTTACAAGTTACAACATCCATAATTCAATCATTCTCTCCCCGTATTTGTCTTTTAGTGCATTTCAACATTCAAAGCTCTTTTTTTGTACATGTTTTTTAGAATTTACAACATCTAAATCTCTCCACTTAAGGTTAGTGTGTATTTGTTTGACTTCTATTTTGTAATTGAGTATTACAAGTATTCAATAATGGCCTATCAACTTCTCACTCTATCTCCACTTAAATATGTCTTAAATTTCTTTTCTTTTTATTTTTTTATTTTATTTTTTCTTAATTCTACCTCCCATAACCTATCAACTTCTCCTTAGCCTCTATAATGCTTATCTTTCAACCGGATTTAAAATATTTAAAATTATTTTAATATAAATTTTTTTTTCCTTTTTCGCTTAACTTTACCTCCCATGACCTATCATCTTCTCCCTCTATAATACTTATCTTTAAACCAGATTTAAAATATTTAAAATTATTGTTTAATTAAATTTATATCCTAACCGTTTTGCTTTTAATGCGGGGAGAGATAACCCTCAATAAAAGTGGGAAAATGATCCTCTCCATTTCAAAATCCCTTCATTTCCTCCATTTAGTGCATTTTGAAGGATAATCCATTTAATGCATTACTCTCATTAAAACTCTTGGACAATACTATCCTTCAAAATCCCTATTCAAAATACACTAAATGGAGGAAATAGAGGGATTTTGAAATGGAAAGGATCCTAATACCAATAAGTGTGGTTTAATATGGTTTAAAACTATATACATACATATATATATATATATATATATATATATATTGTGCATGCTTCCTACTTTTTACAAGTTACAACATCGAAAATACCAATCAATTGGATTTTTTTTTTTTTTAAAAAAAAATTAAATAATTTTCTCTCTCTCTACTTAAACTCACATCTCTCTCCTCCCATAATTTCCTATATCTTCACTTAAATGTCTTAAAAATTTCTCTCTCCCCCATAATTTATTTTTCAACTAGATTTAAATTACTTTAGGGATAGAAATTTCCTCCAAACCGGTTTGAAAGACTTAATAAAATTCCTATTAAAAATTTTCTGCGAATTTCCTCTTTAATTAAATTTATGTCTAAATCGTTTCGCTTTTAATGGACGAGAGATGACCCTCAACAAATATGGTTTAATATGGTTTAAAACTATATTTTTTGTGCGTGCCTCCTGCCTTTTACAAGTTACAACATATAATAATTCAATCACCCTCTCACCATGTTTGTCTTTTAGTGCCTTTCAACATTCAAAACTCTTTTTTTTACATGTTTTTTATAGTTTACAATATCTAAATCTCTCGACGTAATGTTAGTGTGTTTTTGTTTGACTTCTATCTTGTAATTGAGTATTACAAGTATTCAATAATGGCATATCAACTTCTCACTCTATCTCCACTTAAATATGTCTTAAATTTCTCTTTCTCTTTTTATTTTTTTATTTTTTATTTTTCTTAATTCTACCTCCTATGACCTATCAACTTCTCCTTAGCCTTTATAATGCTTATCTTTCAACCGGATTTAAAATATTTAAAATTATTTTAATATAAATCCTTTTTTTTTTCTTTTTTTGCTTAACTTTACCTCCCATGACCTATCATCTTCTCCCTCTATAATACTTATCTTTAAACCAGATTTAAAATATTTAAAATTATTGTTTAATTAAATTTATATCCTAACCGTTTTGCTTTTAATGCGGGGAGAGATAACCCTCAATAAAAGTGGGAAAAGGATCCTCTCCATTTCAAAATCCATTCATTTCTTCCTCCATTTAGTGCATTTTGAAGGGTAATCCATTTAATGCATTACCCTCATTAAAACTTTTGGACAATACTACCCTTCAAAATACACTAAATGGAGGAAATTGAGGGATTTTGAAATGGAGAGGATCCTAATACCAATAAGTGTGGTTTAATATGGTTTAAAACTATATACATACATATATATATATATATATATATATATATATATATATATATATATATATTGTGCATGCTTCCTACTTTTTACAAGTTACAACATCGAAAATACTAATCAATTGGATTTTTTTTTTAAAAAAATTAAATAATTTTCCTCTCTCCCTCTACTTAAACTCACATCTCTCTCCCTCATAATTTCCTATATCTTCACTTAAATGTCTTAAAAATTTCTCTCTCCCCCATAATTTATTTTTCAACTAGATTTAAATTATTTTAAGGACATAAATTTCCTCCAAACCGGTTTGAAAGACTTAATAAAATTCCTATTAAAAATTTTCTGCGAATTTCCTCTTTAATTAAATTTATGTCTAAATTGTTTCGCTTTTAATGGATGAGAGATGACCCTCAACAAGTATGGTTTAATATGGTTTAAAACTATATTTTTTGTGCATGCCTCTTGCCTTTTACAAGTTACAACATATAATAATTCAATCACCCTCTCACCATGTTTATCTTTTAGTGCCTTTCAACATTCAAAACTCTTTTTTTTACATGTTTTTTATAGTTTACAATATCTAAATCTCTCCACGTAATGTTAGTGTGTTTTTGTTTGACTTCTATCTTGTAATTGAGTATTACAAGTATTCAATAATGGCATATCAACTTCTCACTCTATTTCCACTTAAATATGTCTCAAATTTCTCTTTCTTTTTATTTTTTTATTTTATTTTTTTTCTTAATTCTACCTCCCATGACCTATCAACTTCTCTTTAGCCTCTATAATGCTTATCTTTCAACCGGATTTAAAATATTTAAAATTATTTTAATATAAATCCTTTTTTTTTTCTTTTTTCGCTTAACTTTACCTCCCATGACCTATCAACTTCTCCCTCTATAATACTTATCTTTAAACCGGATTTAAAATATTTAAAATTATTGTTTAATTAAATTTATATCCTAACCGTTTTGCTTTTAATGGGGGGAGAGATAACCCTCAATAAGTGGGAAAAGGATCCTCTCCATTTCAAAATCTCTTCATTTTCTCCATTTAGTATATTTTGAAAGGTAATCCATTTAATGCATTACCCTCATTAAAACTCATGGATAATACTACCCTTCAAAATACACTAAATGGAGGAAATTGAGGGATTTTGAAATGGAGAGGATCCTAATACCAATATGGTTTAATATGGTTTAAAACTATATACATACATATATATATATGGAAAATGCTAGGGGTTCTCCCCGTAGGTTCTCCTGGTGTTCTCCCAGTTTTACATAATACATGATTTAAGAAAAAATAAAATTGTAGTTGCCTCCACTACCGGTTTTTTTAGGCATTAGCATCAAATTTGAGGCATTAGCAACAAATTTGTGAGGCATTAGCAACAAAATTGAGGCATTAGCATCAAATTTAGGATGATCAAATCCATTTTGGGTGATATCATCCCTAAAGGGTTAACCTTCCACCCTTAGGTTTAATTTTGAATCAAAAAACAAGTTTTAAAGCATTAGAACCTAACTATTAACTCATAAAAATTAATCTATTAGCAAAAAAACGGTGTTACAATTTTATTTTTTATTAAATCATGTTCTACATAAGGCTAGGAGAACACCAGGAGAACACTACGAGGAGAACCCCTAGCAAACCTCTATATATATTGTGCATGCTTCCTACCTTTTACAAGTTACAACATCGAAAATACCAATCAATTGGATTTTTTTTTAAAAAAAAAAATTAAATAATTTTCCTCTCTCTCCCTCTACTTAAACTCACATCTCTCTCCCTCCCATAATTTCCTATAATTACAAATATTCAATAATGGCCTATCAACTTTTCACTCTCATATGTCTTGTTCCGTTGAGAGTGAACGATTGGAAAACAAAATTCCTTTCTCAAGCGGGGAAGGAAATTTTATTGAAAGCAGTGGTCCAAGCTATCCCCACGTATAGCATGAGTATTTTTTTGCTTCCTAAAGATCTTTGTAAGGAGATCAATTCTATCATGCAAAGGTTTTGGTGGGGACATAAGGAGAATGAGAATAAAATCTATTGGATGTCGTGGGAAAAATTGGGGAGACCAAAAACACAAGGAGGTATGGGTTTTCGAGACCTCACTAGTTTTAATAAAGCCATGCTCGCTAAGCAAGGATGGCGGCTCATTCAATATCCGGACAGCTTGGTATCCAAAATCTTGAAGGTGAAGTATTATCCAAACAATAATTTTTTGGAGGCTAAAATTGGTAACAGACCATCATTGGCATGGAGGAGTATTTTCTCTACAATTAGCTTACTTAAAGAAGGATTAATGTGGAGAATTGGAGATGGCAATTCAGTAAATATTTGGGGGGATAGGTGGATTCCAAGGGCATCATCCTATAAGATACAAACTCAAGTCTAGGGGTTGACTAGCGAGGCAAAGGTCAGTGCATTGATTGACCATGACACAGCCAGTTGGAACAAACAGCTAATACAGGAATTGTTCAGTAAAGAAGAAATGGAAGCCATTTGCTCGTTACCCCTTAGCAGATACAAACAACAAGATGTGCTCTGTTGGAGATCCACAAGCATGGGTGAATTTTCAGTAAGGAGTGCTTATCACCTTGATGTGGAACGGGTGAACAGAGAAAAGGGGGAAGGATCAAATACTCAGGGCAACTCGGAAATCTGGAGGCTAATATGGAGGTTGAGGATACCTAACACCACAAAACTTTTCTGTGGAAGGCTTGTAGTAATATCCTTCCTACAAAACAAAATCTGGAAAAAGCGAAGAGTGGTAGATAATGATGGATGCAATTTGTGCAATGGAGAAACCGAATCTGTTCATGCGTTATGGACATGCCCAGCTGCCCGGGACGTGTGGGGATTTGTGACATGAGAATCCAAAGAGCCAATCTCTGGACGGGATTTTCAATCGGTTTTTGTAGACTTAGAAAGATGTAATATGGAGGAAATTGAGATGTGTGTTGTAATTGCTCGGGCTATCTGGACTAGAAGAAATGCGGTTGTGCATGGGGAGGCTTTCGAGCATCCAAATGTATTGCTGAGGAAGGCCTAGGAAAGTTTAAGGCAGTTCCAATCCATGCAGATAGGGAGCAATACAGGGGAAGAAGCACCGGGGACTGGTACTACGCAGAAATGGGCGGGTCCACCTAATGGCTCTTATAAGGTGAACTGGGATATAGCATTGGATGCCAAGCAAAATTGTCTGGGGATAGGAGTGATAATCAAGGATGACAAAGGTGCAGTTTTCGGTGCTTTACGCAGAGTAGCTTGCACAACACAAGATCCGACGATGGGGGAAGCAATTGGAGCTTTAGCGGCAGTTGAATTCAGCAGGGATACTGGGATCTTTGATTTCATTCTCGAAGGGGATTCCAAGCAAATAGTAGATGCAATCGCCGGAATGGGGTCCTATTGGTGCAAATATGGACATATAATCGGGGACATCAATGAAGTGATGAAGGGATTAGGAAGATGGGAGGTGAGACATGTAAGAAGAGAAGCTAACGATGCTCCATGTTCTAGCCAAGTCGAATAAGAACGAAAAGAAAAAAAATCTGGTTAGAAGAGACCCCAAGTATCATTATCGATGTTGTAAACCAAGAGCAAGCTGCTCTTCTGTTTAGAGTTGTTTGCTCTAGATATTTTCTGAAGTTAATAATATCAGTTCGATTGATTTCAAAAAAAAAAACTTTTCACTCTATCTCCACTTGAATATGTCTCAAATTTCTCTATCTTTTTTTATTATTATTGTTTTTTATTTTTGCTTAATTCTACCTCCATGACCTATGAACTTCTCCTAGCCTCTATAAAGCTTATCTTTCAACCGGATTTAAAATATTTTAAATTATTTTAGTCTAAATCCTTTTTTTTTTTTTTTTGCTTAACTCTACCTCCCATGACTTATCAACTTCCCTCGTAATATTTATCTTTAAACCAGATTTAAAATATTTAAAATTATTGTTTAATTAAATTTATATCTGAACTGTTTTGCTTTTAGTGGGGGAGAGATACCCCTCAATAAGTGTGGTTTAATATATATGGTTTAAAACTATATATATGTTTATAGTTTTAAAACTATTGCCAACTATTAAAACTATTGCTAAAACTATTAAATTCATGCAAAACCAGGACTCGTGTCATTTTGATTGCTGTAAATACATTGTTTTTAAAGACTCAAGCACCTGTGTATCATTCTATTGTCGCTCCACTGCTACCATTTTCCACGTCTATATCTACCTTCTACCCCTCCTTTGAACTGAAGACAGAAATTAAGACTAAATAACCAAAAATCAAATTGCAGGCTTTCTATATTTTTGCTATCGCTGAAGACAGAAGCGCCTACTGGTCTTCATGATATTTTTCTCTTTCAATTGGTATTCTTTGCTTGAGAATTTACTGATTTTTCTCTTTCAATTGGTATTCTTTCCATGAGAATTAACTGATCTATGTTTGGGTTTATTTCTTTTATTTGATTGATGTATTTTTTCCTGTGGTTTTTATGTACATCTTGGGGTTAATTTTTACTGGAATTTTGAAAAATATAATTGTTATTTATGGATTTTGTTAAACTTTTTTCCAGGCCCGTAAACCTATTTTTCTTTGGAATATTGAAAATAGATGTATTATATATGTATTTTGTTCAACTTTTTTCCAGGCCCAAGAAATTGTAATCCTCCAATTATCCCTAAATCGACCTTTTAAGGTATATTTACTTAATCTATTTTTAGCTATCTAATTTTAAATTTTTCATACTTGCCAACATTTTTTTTCGTTTTTTTTTTTTTTTCGTAATTCAAATTTTCTTTGGAATATTGAAAAAATAGATTTGTTATTTATGTATTTTGTTAAACTTTTTTCCAGTGCCCAAGAAACCTATCATCTCCAAAGGCCTTGATCGACCTTTTAAGGTATATTTACTTTCTTTCAAAAAATAAAAATAAAAGAAGGTATATTTACTTAATCTATTTTTCATTGTACATCTCGTGGTTAATTTTTACCGGAATATTGAAAAAATAGATGTTTTATTTATGTATTTTGTTAAGCTATTATCACTTATCCCTAACAGCAGTGTTCATTTCTAAAAGTAGAGAGAAGCTTACGCAAGTTCTGCAACTTACATAATTTATAGATTTTTGAAGCACTCGAAGTTTCTTCTACATGACCACGTTTCCATGGCGTGGAAATGTAGCACTAACACTATTGGGTTCATTTAAAAGTCTATTGGTGCATGTTCTTCCTATATTATCTGACCGCAAATTAGCTTTTAAGTCTCTGATGGTTTTTATCTACGATGGTTTCATCTCCAACACTTGAGTCTCTAATGGCGTCCGGGAGCAGAACTCAAAGAGCATTTTTTTCACCTCCTCCATGGAAATACGATGTGTTGATGCATTTTTTCTGTCAACAGTCTCTGATTGGTGTGATCTTCACGTTCTTCGAGCCTTCTCTGATCATCGATATTTGGATTCCTACAAAATAATAAGAGCGTCAAAAGGGTCTATGGGGGAGTCCCCATAGACCCTCCGATGCTTAAGTTAGCAGTCGTATATGGGGACAAAAATGTAGCCGGAGCTAGCATTGTATAAGCCGGAGCTTAGTATTGTATTGAGAGAGATGAATGATCCCCTTTTCTTGATGCATTGAGTTCCCTTTTATAAGGTTTTGTATGTGTAACTGCTTCCTTGATTTTCTCTATTTTAAATGATTGAGGGATAATTTAAAATAGTAGAGAGATAATGTCAGGCAGTTGAGATAATATATGATTTTATAAGATAAATGAGAGTTGCTAAGAGATAGTGGGACCCGCTGTGGATTTTATCCCCAACAGTTACCCCCCGATTCCCATGACTGACTTGTCCATCTAGTCGGGCATCGGGAATCTCATGTGTACCTGCGACTGAAGCAACTCCGCTTTTTCTTTTATAAGTGTCAGGTTTAACGCAATTCCGGGTTTTCCTGTTGACGACTTCTCCTTGATTTTCTGCTCAAGTGTTGGGTCTTGGATCAAACCGTCTGATGAAGACCAGGTTGGCTCGGTATCGATCTATCCGACAGCATGAGATGTGTATTCCTGTCTAAGTGTCAGGTCTCGGATGCCGAGCCTGGTGAAGACCAGGTCTCGTATCGATTCGCTGAACTTAGTTCTTCTCTAAGCGCCAGGTCTCGGATGCCGAGCCTGGTGAAGACCAGGTCTCGTATCGGGCCGTGATCTTATTTATTCTCTGCGTCGCTTTCGGCGCCGAGCCCGGTGTAGACCAGTCCCGTGATCGGGCCGTGACATTAGTTCTTCTTTGCGTCGCTTCGATGCCGAGCCCGTGAAGACCAAGTCTCGAGATCGGGCCGTGACATTAGTTCTTCTAAGTGTCGCCGATGCCGAGCCTGGTGAAGACCAGGTCTCGTATCGGGCCGTGACATTATTTCTTCTCTAAGTGTCAGGCTTTCGATGCCGAGCCTGGTGAAGACCAAGTCTCGTATCGGGCCGTGACATTAGTTCTTCTCTAAGTGTCGTCTGATGCCGAGCCGGTGAAGACCAGTCTCGATCGGGCCGTGACATTGTTCTCCGAGTGTCGTTGATGCCGAGCCCGGTGAAGACCAGTCTCGTGATCGGGCCGTGACATTATTTCTTCTATGTCGTTGATGCCGAGCCCGTGAAGACCAGTCTCGATCGGGCCGTGACATTAGTTCTCTGAGTGTCGTTGATGCCGAGCCTGGTGAAGACCAGGTCTCGTATCGGGCCGTGACATTATTTCTTCTCTATGTCGTTGATGCCGAGCCCGGTGAAGACCAGTCTCAGATCGGTTCGCTGAACTTATTTCTTGTTTAAGAGCAAGTCTTGGAATTATGGACTGACTCGAAATTCAGGCCTCGGGTCTCGGAATTCAGGCATCGGGTCTCGGAATTCAGGCCTTGGGTCTCGAAATTCAGGCCTCGGGTCTCGAAATTCAGGCTCGGAGTCTTGGAATTTTTCTTCGAAAATTTTTTTCTTGAGTTTGTCTCGAGGTTTCATTCTTGGACCTCATAATTTTCTACACAAAATGAGAGTAGATGCATGCATCCAAACAAAATATAATTAATAATTATAAATCCAAGAAGAGGGTCGATGAACCCGAGATTGAAGATCGAGAATGGGTCGGCAACTTTGGAAAGTGAGGCCCAACGGTTTGGCCGAGAGAAAGTTTGTACCCCCTGCTTCTTGAGAGTCTGCTTTTGCTCTCGATTTTTCTTCTTGGAATTTAAGACCGGATTTTTCGAAATTTTTCCTTCGGAGTTACTGAGGTTTGGCAACTGAGGGGAGCTTCGTTCATGGTGAGGTCGAGGCCTATTCAGCGCCTTCACGATCAATGAGGGCTCACAGGAGCCAGAGTTTTGGGTTGTCCCCATGTTTTTCTTCTCGATTTCAAGGAGGGTCGCCACCCACGAGCTCATGGGAACCCAAGACTGGTCGGTGCTAATGGCTCGAGGAGAGCTCATGTCCGCGCTCGGTGATGGACTTGGACTGATTCGAGACAAGCTTCGTTCATGGTATGCATCAAAGACTCTGAGAATGAGCTCGTCAGAGGTGGCACCTCTGCCTTTGGCGATGTCAGGCTCGTTGTGGCACTGGTTTGTCAACGAGTCTACTAGGCTTCCGTGGGTCTGCTTGGGCTCACCGAAGGTGTACCAGTCGCCATCTTTTTCTCATTCCATTGTTTTGCAGAAGAAATGAGAAGACACGGCCACTGTGGGCCTCTTTCTTTGTCAAATGCATTTCAATTCAAATGGTAGAAAATAATGGCAAAACAGTAAATATTGGGTCATAGACTAAATGGCATGAAAAGATGCATAGCAAATTAGCAATAATGTGAAAATATCGGTAGAATAATCTAAAGCAACAGATATGACTCATCTTGCAGAAGGAGTTCAAGGACTTGGATTGGGAATTCACGCCTTTTCATAAATCTTTTTTTTTTTTTTTTTTTTTTTTTTTGAAAAGACCCATAGCAGAGATATTTTCTTTCCCTTTTTGAATTGTCTTGCTTGTTTTATGCTGCAAGTAGTTCAATAAGGCTTTGCCTTTAATAAAGACAAGCTAGGTAGCACGTGGTCTGAGCAGACATAGGCCACATGTAGCTTTTTCACATGCTTTAAGGTGCCAACGTACTAACCTGCATGAGTTATTCAGAAAAAACTGTTAGGAGATAATTTTATTGTTGTAGGCATCCAAGTGAGCTTTCAAGCTCACTGGCGAGGATGGCAAGGCTTGGCCATTTTAAGTTTGAATGAAGTTTGGCACTGATGGTGACGAGGCAAAGTCGAAGAGCTTGGCCGAGTTCACTGAGTCTTGGCAGGCTTGACGATCCTCTGTAACCGCGGGCTTGACCTCAAGTCACCGAGTGTGGGTGTCGGTGTCGAGAAGGGGTCGGCGCTTCCACGACAGAACTCGGTGACCCACTGTCTGGGGCAGGCTCGTTAGTCCTGGCCATGGCGATTCGAGGTTGGGTCGACGCTAAAGTTCCTTCTCGATTCCGAGGAGGGTCGTCACCATAAGCTCGTCATCGGAGCCGAGACTAGGTCGGCACTAACTTTCCTTCTCGATTCCGAGGAGGGCTCGTGTCGGTGCTTCGATGATCAAGCTGGGTCAACGAATGGAGGTTAGTGACCAATTGTCCGAGTCAAGGTCGACAAAATGACAAGGGGTTCGCTGGCGATGCTCGGTGATTCACGAACGGTTCAGCTTTGAGGAGTTGTTGAATGGTTTTGAAACCATGAATACGGAATGGGTCTGAAGGCTGATTTAATTAAATAGGAGTCCTATCTTTGTAAGAAACCCATTTAATTAAATAATTAATATTTATATTCTGTCACCACCTTTCGCAACAAATTCTCTGCTGAAGGCTCGAATCTGTGAAAGGAAATCATCTTCCTCAAAGAAGGCAGCGACAGTTCCTTTAATGGCCAATCAGTCCTCGTCCTACCCAATCCTCTGTGCTTCCTTCAATCAGGACGCTTGACCCGAAATTCGTAATTTTCCTTTCAGATCCGTAATCCCTCCACTGCCAGGAGGGAGATATTGATACCCCTGGGTTCACCACTGGTCTGCAGGAGCTGCTAGGCGTGAGGACCCTTGCATGGGTTATTCTGAAAAGCCTGGTCCACTCTCTCATTAGAGGAAAAACCTGGGGTGGTACCGCTTGGTACAGAGAATCCAGGAGGGGCTGAAATTTGTGCTCTCGAGACACCAGAAAACTTATTAGAAGAGATAATAGGATGACTGTTGACAAGATTTTCAGATTCTTCAAAATTTCGGAAGGACAAACCGTTGCCAATGCCGAGTTTGTCCATATACAAATCTCTTTCGTTGAAATCCTGGCTAAATGTACGGTTCCTTGGAAAATTCTCAATGGCATTTAAAGATGGCTGTACATCAAACATTGGATTTTTGAATCCTCCTGTCTTGCAAAAGAGAACCTGGATTGATTGTTATTTTGTATTTTCCAGGAACTCGATATTTTGCCAGAAGAACCAGACTGTTCATCACTTTCACCAAACAACTTAGCCAGATTTTGAGGGGATGCCAATGGCTCATCCCATGTGTCAAACTCGAAGGATAATATATTTGAGATTATACTGCTCTCTCCTTTATCTAAAGCAGCATTGCTATCACCATTAGCTGTATCACCCAGGAATCTTCCCATCTGCTTCCCTTTCTCTCATTTGGGAGTAAAAAGGAATCCTCCAAGGTCCTACCCAACCGGAGGCATGCTGACCAAGTTCTCAGGAAACCATTAGACATCCCTGAAACACTAGATGAATGTAGAATCGCTAACTCTATTATCCACATGTGATGGATGATCAGCATTGAAACTAAGTGCACCATAAGCATCACTATATTGCAAAGGGTTAGACCTTGAAACATGGAGCGGATTAGACGAATTAGTCAAATAAGAAGACCTACTTACAACTTCTGGATCCTTGAGTCTTTGACTATCAAAGATATGATATCATCTTCCACTCCAGAAGATGTATCCTTCGTAGCTTGAGTATGTGAATCTGATTTCCACATTGCTCTCTTGATGCATATACCCCATTGATTGAATTAGCTTTCCCAACTGTTGAGATTGAATGTTCTCTATACTGAGCAGCATAATGTTTCGGTAACCCTTGATTTCCAGGTGCTTTATTCAAGCCGTGATTCGAAGTGAACTATTTAGGTCGACCATACTAGAATGTTCATCTTCAAAGAATTCTATCAATACTTATTGACGACATACCGTAACACAATTTCTGAATCGACCATCACTAGCAACCACCTTGAATTTTCAAGAAGAAGTATAGGCCTCTTTCCAAAGCATCACCATGCATAGACGAAACCCGAGTTGTCCGAAACTGCGGATGAAAATTCCAATGTACTAACAATTGAGTCGTTTCGCTTCAAAGAACCATTTGGACACGCTATCTGGCTGCTTGTGGCTGGCCATTTGAAGCACGATTCCTTGAGGCGCAGTGGGAAGAGCTATGGATCTACCGAACTTCCATTCGGTGGAGAACCTCTAACAACGCTTAGCAATATTACTAGTATTTTAACAATTGGCTTTCCAGAAGCGTAACTATTATTGCAATATTCATCTGGGTGGTGGCAACACATTCTCAACGACGTTGCATATTGTTTGCAGCGCCAGTAATTTGTTGTACTCGACTCCTCGTATATGCTGAAATTATTTCATCTTTAGAAAAACTATCTTCTTGCGGACCAATCTCATGCAAATAGAGACAATCAGGATTGCTGCAAGGCACATTTCTGAGCCAAGCATGACAATACTTTGTGGTTCCAAAACAAGCCCTTAAAGATCTACC
This sequence comes from Carpinus viminea, assembly GCA_013348765.1. Taxonomy (NCBI): domain Eukaryota; kingdom Viridiplantae; phylum Streptophyta; class Magnoliopsida; order Fagales; family Betulaceae; genus Carpinus; species Carpinus viminea. Next base: position 54,439,562 of record CP054668.1, on the reverse strand, counting down.
ATCCAAAAGAAACCCATGTACATTTTGAATACAGCGAACCGCTTCCTCCTCTTTTGAGTAGGTAATATATACACTACATGTATTGTTTGGAAATTGTTGAATTACGCCAGCTGCTGTTCGAGACATGGACACTTTTAGAACCTTACCATTCTGACCAAAATATTCACGGTGCTGAAGAAGATCTTCATCCGCCAAATTAAGAGGCAAGCCAACTATGTAGACAAGGTTCCGTTGAATCACGCGAACACTTCTGAGTTGCTTCCGTCCCTCGGATGATTTGGACTTTGCCTTCTGGCCCTTTTTTCTCTCCACATTAATATCAGCCGCCAACCTCGCAGAGTCTGCCATCCCAACAATCTTCTCCTTGTCATAAGGAGAACGGCATGCAGGACACCGCCCCTCTGTCTCGTCCTTTTCAGCCATCTCCAATATGTAATGCCAACACCAAACACATATCTCGTAACCGCATTTGCATGGCTTTAACTGCTGGTCGGTCAAATCCATCTCTTCTGCACAGAGAGGACAAGTCTTTTCTCCTTCGTCACTCATGATTGCAGTTGGAGTAGGGGTCGAGAAGAGGAAACGAATCTGCCTGAGGATGAGATTGTGTGAGAAGTGCGCCAAGGAGGGGTCGGTGCCAATGTTTCTTCTCGATTCCGAGGAGGGCTCGGAGTTGGCAACTCTGATGGGTGAGGTTTGGCAAACCTGCGGACTGCTGGTCACCAGCTCACCGAAGAGGAGTCGGCATTTCGACGACAAAACTCTGTGACCCACTGTTCGAGGCAGTCTCGACAGTCTCGGCGATAGCGTTTCGAGTCTGTGTCGCCGAGGAAGGGTCGGTGACTTCGGCAAGTCGAGGATGACCAGAACTTGGTCTCGTTGATCCGAGGATTACCTCATTGTCTCCGTAGGCTTGGTGATCCTCTGTAACAACGAGCTTCACCTCCAAGTCACCAAATGTGGGCATCGATGGCGAGGAGGAGTCGACAATGGTGATGTTGGTCCGAGACGGACTCGGCAATGATAAATGCTTCGCCGTTCTTGTCTGAGCTCATTCAGCGGACCAGAGGCTGGGTCGCGTTGCGCGAGGCCTGCTCTTTTGCCACTGGCAAGGCTCGCTGGGTGGCGATTCCCTGCAAGCGAAGCTCGCTGAGGTGTCTGCGGGCTGACACTTGTGGTGCCCGAGGCTGGGTCGGCGCCGACGGCCGGACTCAGTGTTCCATCGTCCGAGGCGGGCTAGTTCATGGTCTGCCCGAAAGTGGGTCGGCGCCTGAAGGTCTGTGAACCAGTATCTGATGGGTCTGAGAGTGGGTCGGCGCCTGGAGGTCTGTGAACCATGCTCGCGAAGATGAGCTTGCTGGTTCCGAGGCTTGGTTGGCGTCGACGGTCATAGAGGCAGTCATCTTACTTTGGAAACCTGTGTGGTTTTCCAGTAAGAGACCGAGGCTTGCTGGAGGATTTGCTAGTTCGCCGGCGAGGCGAGGCTTGGCTCGCGAGAACACTCTTATGGATAGGAGGCGTGGGCTAGCAAAACTTGAACTGGTTCACCGGCGATGATTCGTGTGGCTCAGCAAGCTTGATGCAACCTTTTATTTTAATTATTATTATTATTATCCAGGTGCATTAGTATCTGAAAAGAGAATATGAAGAAAGCATGCAAATCATGGGCCACGTGTATAATTCTTAACACAGTTATATCACTGTGTTGTCTTGGTGTTGGCTTACTAGCCCCTTAGCTTTGCATGAAAGTGGGCGTCAATTAAAGAAATAGCATGACTTTTGCGAAGTAGACATGCCATCACGTGGGCCTATCTTGGTAGCCACATATTACTGTAACAAAGAGAAAAAGCCATAGGTAAAAGGTGAACTTATCTTTGATTAGGCAATGGTACTGCCGCCGGACCTTGGAGCTGTAAGTTTTCTTTTCACCTACTTTCTGACTGCTACAGTGAAAGTTCCTGATTGCCCTTCTCGTTAAATAGATCTTGTATATTTGACTAAAGTAACGATTTGGTGTACGCAGATGGCAATAGAATGGATTTGGGATCCATGGCCGTAGATCCGTGCAAATCTGTTGGAGTGGATCTGGGATCCATGGTTGTAGATCTGTGCAAATCTATCAGAGTGGATCTGGGATTTGTGGTTATAGATCCGTGCAGATCTGATTTCAACTGGTTGATGTACTGCCCGAACACATGATCACCACCATAACAGATTTTGATTTTGCAAGAACGTTGTCGTTCCCACAGACGGCGCCAAACTGTTGATGCATTTTTTCTGTCAACAGTCTCTGATTGGTGTGATCTTCACGTTCTTCGAGCCTTCTCTGATCATCGATATTTGGATTCCTACAAAATAATAAGAGCGTCAAAAGGGTCTATGGGGGAGTCCCCATAGACCCTCCGATGCTTAAGTTAGCAGTCGTATATGGGGACAAAAATGTAGCCGGAGCTAGCATTGTATAAGCCGGAGCTTAGTATTGTATTGAGAGAGATGAATGATCCCCTTTTCTTGATGCATTGAGTTCCCTTTTATAAGGTTTTGTATGTGTAACTGCTTCCTTGATTTTCTCTATTTTAAATGATTGAGGGATAATTTAAAATAGTAGAGAGAAAAGTCAGGCAGTTGAGATAATATATGATTTTATAAGATAAATGAGAGTTGCTAAGAGATAGTGGGACCCGCTGTGGATTTTATCCCCAACACGATGTTTTCCTCAGTTTCTACGGCCAAGACACCCGCAAGGGCTTTACGGACCACCTATATGCCGGTTTGACAGAGAAGGGCTTGATTGTCTTTAGAGATGATGAAAAACTCGAGCAAGGAAAATATATTTTTGAAGAGCTCCCGAAAGCAATAAAAGAATCCTTCTGCGCGGTCGTCGTTATCTCTGAAAACTATGCATTCTCCAAATGGTGCTTGAACGAACTTGCCAAGATTGTTGAATGCAGGAAAGACAGAGGGCTGATAGTTTATCCTGTTTTCTACCATGTGAATCCCTCTGACGTACGAAATCAGAGAAATAGTTTTGCAAAAGCTTTTGCTCGACATGGAAAGGGCCCCAAGGTTGATGAAGAGAAGATGATGACGTGGATAGCTGCTTTGAGAGATGTGGGTTATTCCGCCGGATGGCATATTGATCATAATAGGTAATTTCTATTTTCAGCGAGATCATAGATGATGAGCTGGAATTGGATTGGAAATCTATCCCTTGGATCACGCGAACTCTCACTTATTTGGATTTTTAATTTAAATGTGATGAATGATGAAGTTAGAATTAGTTTGAATTCAATGCCTGATAAAATAAATAAATTACTACTTATTCTTAGTCTTAAATAATGGATCCAGATCCTCTCCGGTCCTGTTGGACTGGAGAGGCCTCCGGTTAATGATTAGGATGACTTAGCAAAAATCGTAGGGCTATTAGCTGCCACATGTCCCACTTCAAAAATATTAATATTTTATTATTAAACATGTTAAAAATAAATAAAAATAATAATAAGATAATAATAATAATTTTTTCTTTTTCGGGTCTTTTGATAGGATCCAGATCCTCTCCACTCCTGTTGGACCGGAGAGGCCTCTAGTTAATGGTTAGGATGACTTAGCAGAAATCCTAGGGTTATCCAACTGCCACATGTCCCATTTCAAAAATATTAATATTTTATTATTAAACGTTTTAAAAATAAATAAAAATAATAATAAAATAATAATTTTTTTTTTTTTTTTGGGTCTTTTGGTATGGTCCTTGGGAGTGGCCCGGGCCAACCCCAAGGGATCCAGATCCAGATCCTCTCCATTAATGTTTTATTTATTTTTAAAACGTTTAATAATAAAATATTATCATTTTGAAGTGGGACATGTGGCAGCTGAATAGCTCTAAGATTTCTGCTAAGTCATCCAAACCATTAACCGGAGACCTGTCCAGTCCAATGGACTGAGACGATGTCTCCAATCCTGTTGGGTGAAACTAAACATTGTCTCTTTATGACTCTCATTAATTGTCTCATCAATATTATTATTCCATCTTCTTTATAGGTACGAGTCAATAATTGTCAAAGAAATCATTGAAAAGATACTTGGTAAATTTCCTTTGAAGAACGGTCTATCTCGTCGCAAGCATTCTCTTATTGGTGGTGTTAGTGGTGTTCGCTTTATAGGGATTCATGGGGTGCGTGGGGTGGGTAAGACCACACTGGCAAAATTCATTTATGATGTACGGGAAAGTCTTGGTCACTTTCCAAGCATCAATATTGCGGCTCTCAGGGACAAATCTCTTATAACCATCTCGAGGGGCAGATTGTCAATGCATGGGTTACTAGAAAAAATGGGTCTTCGTCATGAATCCCCATGTGAACCCGGTCAACGCAGTAGATTGTGGAGTTGGATGGACGTCCTTCACGTATTGAAGGGGAACACCGTAAGTGGATTCGAATAGATAAGAACAGAATAATTTCATATATACTAATTCTTCTAATTATTTGTCAAATATTTTTCACGAGACTAATCTGATTGTTCTTGGGAATATATAGGGAACTAACAAGGTTGAAGGCATGGTCATGGACTTCCCTAATAATATTTCAGAGGTAGGATTGCGTTTGCACCCGAAGGCCTTCTCAAATATGAGAAGATTGAGAATGCTTAAGATTGGCAACACTGATCATGTAGAAAACGTTTCTGAACTCTATGCTAAGTTAAGGAATTTGGTATGGCCAGATAAAACTGCTATAACACAATTACTTCCGAAAAGCTGCAAAGATTTATCTATCTATTGTCCCTTGTTGCCGAAAGAAAGCTTAGATCCCAACACTAATTTGATCCTGAATTCATTATCTGATTTAAGCTCTTTAATATTCTTAGATCTGAGTTATTGCAATCTATCGGATGGAGCAATACTCAATGATCTTGGTCACTTATCCTCACTTGAGATTTTAAACTTGAGCGGGAACAAGTTTGCGAGAATACCAGATAGCATTTGTCAGCTTTCCAATCTTGAATCACTTTACTTGAGAAATTGCAGCAGGCTTCAAGCATTGCCAAAGCTTCCATTGAGTTTAACATACTTGTATGTTGAGAATTGTCCATTACTGGAGATGTTTTCTGACCAAATCTACACCAGGAATTTAAGTGAAATATTGGGTACCACAGATTGCTCCTTAGCAGCAATGTATACTGATTACGATGGTGGCAGTCCCTGCAATATTTTACAATTGGACCTACGAAGACATTTACAGACCCAAGGCTATTGGGTGAGTCTCCTCTTTCTCACTTTTAACACAAAAAAAAAGTCCCTGCAATATTTGTCTTCTTTTTTCTTTGCACAAAAATCTTAGGTTTTGTTTTGTTTCTCTCTTACAGAGAAGATTCTTTGGTACCAAGGTGATATGTGGCTCGTGGTTGAGACCTGGAATCCCAAAGTGGTTCAACAATAAAAGTGCAAACTCCTCTGTAAAACTTGAGATGCATCTAGGTTTGAATGATAATAGGGAGTGTAAGGGAAGTGCTCTGTTTGTTGTTTATGAAGTCCATGAGCAAAAAACTTCAAATTCTATAGAGGGCTCTGATCCTACTCTTTATCACTTTGTTTTTCATTTTGAGACTGACGAAGGGCGTCTAGATATACCCATTGTCCTTCCTGTCCCTAACTTCCCATCTATTGGGGCAACTGGATTTTGGGTGTATATACCAGCTAAATGGTTTTTGGAAGTGCAGTCGAAAAAATTGGATGGATGGAGCTGCATTGAGGCTTTAATTTTATCAGATAGCTTGGCTGTGGAGGTGAAAGATTGTGGGATGCGTCTAGTATGCAGTCAGCATGATGCTTTGGAATTCTATGAAGCGTTGAATATTATTGGTCATGATTTGGATTTAGAAACTTATCATCCTCCTTTATATCGTTTATAATTCAACGTTCATGGTATTGTTATGGAAGCTTGTTAGATCATCCTCAGAAGCTTCTGGTAAGTCATCCCTCCCTCTACTCTTCTGTCACATTTCTCTTTAAAGGAGCTTCATAATTTTGTCTTTAAAAAGCAAATGTTCTTCGAAGCAAGAACATTTTCTTTTTAGTCCATTTCCACTTTTGATTGCAGACTTGATAACCAGCATGTAATTTTTGTAATGATGCATATGAATGAGTTATTTTAAATAATTGATATTGTTGTGTTGTGGCGGAGTTATTTATGCTCAAGAGAAGCACAGATAAAGCTGGTGGAGTGAATTTGTTTAATTAATTGTTCACCCTGGTTTCCTGCTAAATGTGTAGTTAATTAGGACTCAGAGTTTTATTGAATCAATTTGCTGAATATTTATTCTATTTTTATTCCTATCGGCATTGAAACATTTGATCAGCTGCAAGTACCTGAAGAGATGATGGTCGGTGAACATGCCAAGGACTGAAAGTTATAAAGGACTGAAACTTCACTACGGGAAGGCGAGGCTGCACTTATTCATCTTATTCATCCAAAGGGTGTTTCCGTGTGCATTTATCTCATGCACTTGACTATAATGAATTGTCACTCAGATAGTTGTCCAGCTGAAAATTTGGTGTTCTTTTCTTAACATGCTTGAATTTGAATGCATTTCAACTCTCATCCTCGGTCTCCTTCAAACTTGGATTGAATTGGAAAAGAAACTTGGATTTAAATGAATACAAATTGAAGAGGAAATTATCTTATTTACATTGAAAGCATATAGCATTGAAAAAAAGCTATATATATATGGGATTAAGTATTTTGAAAAACTGAAAAACTAAAATAGAAAAAAAGAATTCTTTGGCTAAAAGTTGCTGAATGAATATGAATAATAATGTGACTCTTGAATTCGCAAATAATAGCAGAGAAAAGTATGGCGTCTCCTGCAGTGCATAACATCATCAAATACTTAACAGTTAACACCAACCCAATCTCCAAGCTAAGTACATAAAAAACCTTGTATTTCCTGATGTGAACCCTGCAGCTTCCTGCCTCTTCGGATTGACACATCGTGCATCCAAATGATGCATTATAACATGTGCACATGCATCTCTAACTTATGTAATGAAACTATCTACACAATCACATGCCAGGAGAATAGAAAGCACGGAACTTGATGCAATTAACTGTTTATAGAGTAAATTTTATTTTACTTGCATATTTCTTCCCGAGAATTTTTCAAATGGAAGACTCTCCAAGTTTTCAAGAGTAATATCTGGTTGCAGTCACACTCTAAAATAACTGGAACACTTTAGGAAAATTGTAGAAGTCCTACTTCAAACTTCAATCACAGTGAAATTATCAAAACAAATGGTTTTACTTGGAGGGTGTGAAACTGACAAATCAGCTAAAACTACCAGACGGCAAAAAGTAACATTATTAAAAGCTTCACCCACAAAAGAAATCTCCATCCTGCAGAGACAAACTATAACCCTACTGATTTCTCCAGCTTTTGGATCTGGTTGAGGAAGATCCAAGTCATCTGCATTAGAGCAAACACAAAAAAAATCAGAAACTAAATAAATTAATTAAAAAAAAAAACCAATGTGAGATCTATAGCCAATCAAGGTAGGTGACTTTGAGCAAATGGCTCAGTAGGAGGCATACACACCCTAGAGTTGAGAGAGAGAAAGTACCATGACATGGGGAGCAATTCTAACGCAGTATACTAGAAATCCAGTGTAGAACTTCAAAGGCCCTCCAACTTCCAAGGTTTTCAATGTGCAATCTAAAGAACGAGTAAGGAAGCTTCCCTCGTCAAGTTGCATCTTACGAATCTGGTTTTGACATAATCAAAGGGTAAGCAAGCTGCAGCAAAGAATCTGAAATGGTACTAGCACCTGAGAAGAAAAAGGAAGCAACAAGACATTAATCAAATCAACAAGACAGTAGGCATACACACCCTAGAGTTGAGAGAGAGAAAGTACCATGACATGGGGAGCAATTCTAACGCAGTATACTGGAAATCCAGTGTAGAACTTCGAAGGCCCTCCAGCTTTCAAGGTTTTCAATGTGCAATCTAAAGAACCAGAGTAAGGAAGCTTCCCCTCAGCATCAGGCTGCATCTTCTGAATCTGGGTTTTGACATAATAAAAGAATCCAGCAAAGAATCCTGAAATGGTACTAGCACCAGAGAAGAAAAAGGAAGCAACAAGACATTAATCAAAGCAAAAAATTAAGATAAATATTTTCTGGGAATGAAAGTAAATTACTTAAACAGAAACATAGCTTGAAAGTCTTAATAAAATTCCTATTTGTGCAAGAAACTGCAAAATTTTACTCTTTGCAAATGTGTGCCTAAAGAAAGAAGAGAGCATCAAGAAGGAGATAGCCAACTAAATCTCAAAAATCATAGGCTAAATAGTTAAGATAGCCAACTAAATTTCACAGTTCTGGCATATTATACTATGAATGTAAGATTCTCCCTAATATACGAACCCCAAATTTTTTGCAATATCATAAATTTGCCTCCAAAAGAAGTGGGGTTGTTAAATAAGAAGTCCACAGTACAATTATAAATTAAAATTTCAAACACCCCGGGTATTCTGCCATGAACCAAATGCCAGATAACAAAATTGAACTTTTTAACATGAACCAAATATCTATATTTCTACCAAAGAAGCTCACCTACAACTGTGGCAGTTTCACCAAAACCAAGGGAATCCCTGAACAACTCAACACTTTGATCATAAGAGGCTAGCATTCCCATGTTCAATGCCATTGCTCTCACTACAGTAGGCCCTGCACCTTTCCAGAGTTCCAAAACTCCCTTATCTCCAACAATACGATAGAGCGCATGGAAGGCATTTTTGTAATGTCGGCGCTGGGCTGCAGGCAAAGTGGCATCTGCCTGCATACGGATAAGTGCAAATATTTGTTCAAGTGGCTGTGCAGAGCTACAATCTAAATCCAACAAGTCACAATAAACAGGGCCATATTTAAACACACCACTAAGCCCGTAAGGCATGATAGGCATCTCTCATTCTGCTTCGTTGTCATTACTATACTAATCACACCGCTAAGCAGAGCTACAATTTGAATCAAACCAGTCACAATAAACAGGGCCACCCCAGCTCATCCCATGTGCTGTGTTGTTTTTCTGCAATCTCTACCATGGTTTCGGTGAAGAGCAGGGTTTTAGACTTTCACACCTAGCATTCACATTGGCCTTTTGGCTATTTTATTGAGCCAAAATGCTAAAAACGATCCCCAATCTTCCTCCTTTCTTCTTTCTTTCCTCTATCTCCCTGCTTTCACATGTCCATTGTCGCCTTCACCAGACTCACCACCTATTATTGATATTTGATCATATTTTCCTATAATCACTGTCTAAAATCAACATATAATTAATAATCCGACTTAATTCCACTTGAATTTATGCGGAAACTGCAATATCAGTGATATTTCACTCCACAATCTTTCTAAAAGTTATCTGTAGCATTACTCTTCTATACTTCTCATAAAATTAAAAAACTCTTTAAACTCTTTAATTTATTATTATTATTATTTTATGAAAAAACTAAATCCCTAGTACTCCCCACTTCATTTTTATTGACTTTTGTTGTTTCTGGTGTAATATTTCCACAAACCGACCCGCCACCATATTTTTGCTAATTTATTAAAACATTATCTAATAATCTTATTATTGTTTACCGACAAAATCCACCAACTCATTCACACTCAACCCGCATGAGTTTATTAGATGGCATTTAAGTCAACAAAAGCATTCTTGATGGGATAAGAAAATAGTTTGTTTAATTTAAAGTATGTTAAATACCTAATATTCTCTTAGGGTTTCATTTTTTTTTTTTTTCCTTTTTTCTCTTTAGGGTTTCATTTTTATCACAAAAGGTCTATGTAGTTTCAATAAATGACCAAATTGGTTATTCCGTCAGCTGACTGTTAGTTGACTTAACAGAAGTCCACGTAGACGAATGAAAATTTAACACCTGACATAAGTGGCAACGTCATCAATGATGACTATATATTAATCTGCCACCTAATTTTTTTTTTTTATTTTAAAAAATGGTACAAATTTAAAATGCTAGGTTTTATTTATTAAAATGCATGGTTTAACAAATTGATTAATGATTTAAACATTAAAGATTTAAACAAAATTAAACTGTTTGGTTTCGAAGAATAAGTTGAGTCTTCACCCAAACCCCACGCCTTCACCCAAACCCCCACATCTTCACCCAGACCCATAGGATCCGGCCAACATCTTCTCCGGCGTCCTCCTCACTATTCAGCAAAAGCCCTTCTTCTCTAATCCATGAAAACAACGGGTGAGTATAACCTTCCCGAATGAGTACTTGGCTGCAACAAACTTCTCTGGTGCAGATTCTAAAGGACCATCATTTATAGCAATGCCCTAATTGCCAAATTCAGTGTTGTTATTTTAGGCCTCTCATCAGTCAAATAAGAAAGAAAATATAATAATTTTATGGATGTTTTGTGTGCGTGCGTGGGTCTGCCCATCAACAAATCTCTGTTCTCCATGCCTTTAAAGGAGCTGGGATTATAAAGTGGTTGGGTGACATAAAGCAAACAGTGGGTTTCACGGATTGGGGAAGAAGGGGCTTCTCTGAACAGTGGGTTTGGCCATGGAAGAGCGATGTGTTGGAGAAGATGGGGAGGATGCCGAAGAAGACATTGGTCGGATCCTATGGGTTTGGGTGAAGACGAAGGGTTTGGGTGAAAGACTCAACTTATTCTTTGAAACCAAGCAGATTAATTTTGTTTAAACCTTTAATGTTTAAATCATTAATCAATTTGTTAAACCATTTTAATAAATAAAACCTCGTGAACCTAGGCCTGCTACTCCAGACTCAGTTTGGGACATTCTTTCCTTGCATACGACAAATGTGTATAAGCAAAAGTGCGAGTAAAAGTAGCTCTGTAAGTCGGTAATAGCAAATAATTACAGCTCTCTCGGGAGACACCCCATTCCCAAGGAACATAATGCCTCAGGGGACGAGCCTTGAAATCAGCCGCTTCCCAATTTTCGAAAATGTAGAACTGTTCTGCCCAACATTTATTGTTGGAGTATGTACTCCTAAGCTCGATGAACTGGTTCTTCCCGCGAACCATGAAAGTCACCGTCTCGGAGTTGGGATACATGTGGGGCCCATAAATATTCAAAAACTCCGAGATCGACATAATCTCTCCCAGGAACACTATAGGCCATAGTAAGAAGGTTGAAAAGAAGTACCTCCAACTGTTGGGTATTAACTGCCTAGGTGCAATTCCCAAGGAAGAAAGCAACTTCCGGACAATGGGAGGGAACAACAGATGAACGCCGGCCAGAAACATACCCTTATAAACGCATATATCTTCGGGCCTGTCAATCATCCCGTTGGATTTATCTGGGAAATGTAAGGAGATGGAAGTAGGAATATCGTAGTTGTGGTGGAGCATTTTCTCATCAGCCATTTGTGAAACAAGACCTCTGCGCAAGGGTAATCCAGACAAGATGGTAGGAGTAGCATTGACCACCGCACGATTCGTAGTGGACAACCTGCCGGAATGACGAACTAAAGGAACTTCTGGCAAGTGGTCATAAGCATCACCCATGGAAGAACAAAGAACTGGAATGGGAGAAGATATTATCACGGAAATGATGAAGGAGTATGGTAGCAACAAAAGGTTCAAATTGAAAGAGAATGAAGAAGATGATCAGAGAAGCCACAATACTCAACCTTTATAGAAGAAAAGATCTCAAGAAATCACCAGCGCATTTAATGCGGAGATATCATGAGCCCTCAATCACGCCTAAAATGAAAAGACTCGAGCCATCGGTTCACCCAATGACACCATCGAAGATGTCACACCCAAACTGTCACTTGTCTTTTATGCGTTCAAGGTATGAAACCGACCATATTCGGTTGAACATGTGGGCTGCAATGGCGCATTTATGCGAGAACAAGATGAAACTTTTAAAGAAGAACGCTACTTGGCGTGAGTATCTCAAATTACACATGTACTTGTTTCTATAAATAGTGACGTCATATCCAACAATTTGGCAACTTCAAGCAAGAGTGGTATACTAATGATTCGTTTCCAAGACAACTTTAAATTATCTTCTCCCAAAATTCTAGGGGTAACTGTTACACATATATCTTCGGGCCCAAGGCATAAGGCCCAAGCCCAATACCTGCAATCACACGGCCCATGGCCAATGGGCCATATAAACATTAAGGGCCGTTTCATCCAATCTAGGCCATGTGCAAGAGTTCTCCCTACCAAAGCATCCTCGGGGCCTCACCCATTCAAACCACAATTACTGTCACAGTAACGGTTGCATGATCGGCACAATCGAATCAAGTGAGATAAATGAGGCTATAAATTTTATGAGATGAGTTATGTCTACAAATTTCTTCATGATATTAGAGCATACAACAAGATAAATGAGGCTCATATTACTTACCCCATGGCAATAACCTAGAAAATACTGGCTTGCATGTGAGGTTGGAGTATTGAGGAATAATCTCATGTTGCTTGAAGACAAGACCTTGAGTATATTTTATAAGGAGTGAGCAACATTTTCTTATTAAACCGGTTTTATAAGATGAATTAGGTTTACAAATTTCTTCAACTTCATTTAGAGAACGGAGTATAGTTTGTACCTAGCATATATAGCTAGGCAGCAGGCATAAAAAAATAAATAAATAAATAAATTTGCTGAAATGTAGTGTGGTGAGAACAAAAACTTGCAAATAATACACTTTTCTATATATCCATTTTTAAAAAAGAATTATGAGGAATAAGGGAAAAATTCTGTCAAGAATGTTTCTTATTGATAAAACTGATAAATAACACCGATTGGGAGGTTACGCCATTCTTAGTGGGAGGCCATGCCGTTTCTAAAGCTGTGGGCAATCTGGTTTACAATTTGGGGTGAAACCCAAATATCAATAAGGTGAGAAAAACTAACACAAAACTTTTTAAGGGGTAAAATAAAATTTTGAGGAGTTATTTGATAACAACTTATAATTTTGAAGAGATTTTTAAAATTATTAATAGGGTTGTAGTTCTCTCTCAGTCTACATCACCACCCAATTTCCATATCCTTCATTTTTCTTCCCCAAAAATACCGATATCCTTTCATGACGATGCAGTTGTATCCTCAACAAGTGATAAAAACTATTTAAGTACAGACCAACTCATGAGAAGCATTATGTCACTCAACATTCATAGTTTTACAGACCAACTTTTACAAATGTAGAGATCAAATAGTTGTACACAAGTTTAACGACCTTCAGACATGGTGATGGTCAGCTCATTTAAGGAAGTGGTCCTTTAGAACCTGAGGAATCCATACCAAAATTTATGGTTCTATTGATAAATGCTGGCTTGTTAGGAGATGGAACAGTTGCTTCATTTCCAAGCATGAAGACAATTTCAAGCATGGTTGGCCGATCTGTGGCTTGTTCTTGCACACATAAGAGCCCAATTTGAATGCATCTCAGAACCTCATGAGTAGGATATTCTCACCCAATGATGGATCGACTACATCCACGGCTTTGCCATCCATCCATAGGTCCCATACCTACAATAAATTTAAGAGTTTTTATCTTTAGAGTATGTAATTGCCACTAGGGGTGAAGTTCAATCAAATTTAGGCTTTTTCTTACATATCCAATCAAATTTAGTGAGGGACTTCGATGTGATAATAATTATTTCTCTTGCCACTGATTATCTCTAGTGTCAAGACGCCATAACTGAAGACATCTGATTTTATAGAATATAATCCTTCCATTGCATACTCTGGAGACATGTATCCACTGTAATTGCACCAAAAAACCAAAAATTATGGTTGTCTAAGTCCACGTGTGTGTTTGAGAGAGAGAGAGAGAGAGAGAGAGAATTACTATGTGCCAACAACTTTTCTTGTATTTGCTTCATCTTGATCATCACCAAACATTCTAGCCAATCCAAAATCTGAAATTTTTGGATTCATTGCCGCATCCAATAGAACATTACTTGCTTTTAGGTCTCTATGGATGATTTTTAGCCTTGAATCTTGGTGAAGATATAAGACTCCTCGAGCAATTCCCAAAATAATGTCAAATCGCTTTCTCCAATCTAACAATTTCCTTCTTATTTCGTCTGATCCAAAACATGAAATTAAGCTTTTATCAATAATACATAGTGAAAACAATACTTACATGCCAAAACAATATAAAATTTTACTCTCACATTTATTTATATAGTTGAAAATGAGTGGTGATTGAAGAGAATGCATACCAAAGATGAAAAAGTCAAGACTTTTGTTTGGCATATATTCATAGATCAACATCTTTTCTTCTTTGTGAATGCAACAACCAAAAAGCCTCACAAGATTCCTATGTTGGAGTTTTGCTATCAGCTTAACTTCGTTCTTAAATTCTTCAGTGCCCTGTTTTGAACTTCTTGAGAGTGTTTTCACTGCTATTTCTTGTCCATTGGTTAGTTGACCCTACAAATATAATGGGGACAAACTCACAAATCATTATGGGTCACACACACATTCAATGGTAAATTCATCAATTCATTACATGAAAATGGTCGAAAGAATAAATTTTATTATTTCTTAGACGAATATGAGCGTGAATTATGTTTAAGCCTCTATTCATTTGTAATTATGTTTATCCATCAATTCAAAAAAAAAAATTATGTTTATCCATAAAATATCTCGTATATCTTCGGCCAAATCTAATTATTGTTATTTTTTTTAAAAAAAAAAAAAAAAGTAGGAAAATGGGTAAAAGAAGGGTCAAGATAGACACTCTACCATTTTTAAACTTGTAGTGAAATAGGAATAGTAATATGGGTATATAGTGTGCAAGAAACTAACCTTATAGACTGGGCCAAAACCACCTTGTCCAAGCCTTTTAGACGGGGAGAAATTATCCGTGGCAACAATTATGGTGCTCAAATCGAAAAATTGCACATCTGTGTTTCTTCTATTTTCATCAAGCTTTGTAGAATTGAAGAAAAGATTGTGACCCATTTGTACCATCATAAAACAAAGTGACTTGTCTTCTGCTCCCTGTCCAATCTTGGAAGCACATGGTTACAAATCATTGTTGTAAAATTTAGTTATACACATTAAATTTGTGATGTTTATGAAATGAGCTGCCACCACCTATAAGAAAAGGATAAGGAAGATATTCCTTCTCATGAATAAAAATTAAATACAAAAGAAAAAGAAAAATCAGTCTAAAAATCTGCTTACCTTTTCTCTTACTCTGTATCAACCAGCTTGCAAAGAGGAGAAGAAGAAATGAAGTAAAAAGTATGGCCACCACCACACTTGCCAGCCTCCTCTTATTTGCAAAGAACCCCTCTGATTTCTTTACTGTATAGCCGGAAATTACTTCCCCTGTCAATTGTCATGCAACAAATAATCATGCATAACTTAATTAATTAATCTTTTCGGTTTCTTTAATTCTATAATTACTAATTTAAGAATTAATTTT
Source organism: Carpinus viminea (assembly GCA_013348765.1). Classification (NCBI taxonomy): domain Eukaryota; kingdom Viridiplantae; phylum Streptophyta; class Magnoliopsida; order Fagales; family Betulaceae; genus Carpinus; species Carpinus viminea. The sequence continues at coordinate 54,424,129 of CP054668.1, read as the reverse complement.
ATATGTTATTATTATTATTTTTTTGACATGTTCACACAAGAGAGGGAGAAGAATAATAACTATAATTTCCACTTTATTAGGCTTTATTCCAATCGATTGAACTACTTCTTAAAAACAATTTTATATGTTATTAGTTATTACTATATAATTAAAAAAAAAATAATGGTTTGCATAGTACCTAACTCGAGCGCATCCACACGCACGTACAAGTCTTGGCCCCCTACCTTAAACACACGTGTATCTACCAAATCACCGTGCCACGTTATGCACCCGCCTTCCTGTTTCACATCCACGCTGGCATAAGCCAAGCAAGAACAATCCTGCAAGCACACTTGTCCACACGCTCCAAAACTTACACTCGCGTTTACTCTTGCCACAGAAGTATCCGGAACCTTTACGCCGACCACCTTCTTGAAACCTTCACCGCTCCGGCAAAGGGATGCCTCCGCTCTTCCTTGTGCACCCACCTGACGCATTTCTCTGGAACCCTGGTAGACACAAACACTTGGAATCAATAGCAGCGTTGATATCACAGTTGCCAAACGCACCGCACTCGCCGTATGTGTCGCACCCATGGGCATCCGCATAAGGTACTGAGCCAAGAATAGTCCATTTATTCTGTCCTCACTCAACATAGACCGTTGGATCGACCCAGACTCGTTTAAGACATCCATTGATAAGACTATTTGATAGCCCGAATTGAAACTCCAGGTCGAGGTAGTCTCGCTCTGGTTGTCCACCAAATTATAATTGAAGAGTTGACTACCTTCCGAGGTGCTGGGTATGCCGCTCCATCCAACGCCAGTCCAGTGACCGGAGCGCCACCGCAGAACGTCGCCGTTGTACAAGAACAACTGAGGGGAGCCATTGGTGTGGATCTTGTACGACCAATTCCCCGTTCCCGGGTCGTCTTTGGACTTCCAAGATGTTAGGAACCGGTTCAGGCCCGTCTTTCGGTCAATCCCAATTTTCATTTTTGGAAGCTGGATGTGTGTTGGATAGTCAAAGCTCTCCCATAGTACCTCCCCTTTTCCATTGTCACTCATCAAGACAAGATTTCCTGAATCCTCGAGCTGAGCGACAGTATTGTTGTTGCGGCTTGGTTTCGAAACATGATTTGTGGACCAGATGGGTGTGCTGCTCCGATTGTCGGCGTGGAGTACGAGGTTTCCATGAACATCAATTGAGAGAACTCCATTCTTGTCTTTAATAGGATTGTCTCTGTTTGCAACCCACACCACGGTTTTTCCTGGATCGCCGTGATACCAAATCCCAACATAACGGTGGGTGGACTCACCGGGAGTGAAGAAACCAAACACAAGATTTTTCCTGTAGAGACTAAAAACTCACCACGTACACCATCTCTAATGTTTTGGCTGGTAGTTATGGCATCCAGTGATGAGTATGTGCCAAACCGGAGGAGGAAATGAAGCAACGTCTGCAGAAAGAGAATCCTCTTTGCAAAATACATGATCATGTCCAGTGATGGATGCAAGTGTATGATATTCTGATTCATATCTACTACTATATATGTACTCTGTTTTGTCGTGAACCAATTAATGAACACAGCCCTAACCCCCTTGACGAAGTCTCGATCTTATGATTGAATGCATCTACCCATATGATTGAATATTGAGGAATGCTAGACTTAAAAATAAATTTTACAATTTTTTTTTTTAAATTGATGTGGCAAAATATGATTGGATATGAGATAAATTTAAATTTTGAGAAACTCAATTATGTTGTGTCATATTAGTTTGTAAAAGTTTTTTTTGTAAAATGTGTTTGTAAGCCTAATATTTTCCTTGAATATTATAGGTTAACCCGAAAATCCGTTAAGAGCCAATCTTAATATATACCATTTATTTAGCTAAACGGGTTATATACTTTAATCTTGATACAACCAATTTAAATAAACGAATTGAATTGACTCAACCCGACTCAACCCTGCATAGCCCATTTAATAAAGAAATCATTGTTATTTAGTATAGGTTTACTTGTTCTAATTAGGATAATAAATTATGATTAAGTTCATTATCTAAATTATGGTTACATCATCAATACGTTCTTACATCGTTGTTACTTTAGTTTCTCTAGATGGTTACAACTTGTAACATATTGGTCTGCTTGTCGAGTACTGTCCTCGCACAACTAGAGCCAAAATTTTGCTCATCTCAAAAGCTTACCAAGACAATTTTTTTCTTTAAATTGTGTTAAGATAAAAAATTCTTACAATTTAGTCTATTAAATTGATATTTATTCTTAAAATATGTAATTCTCATATACATTTTTAATAAAATTAACCAAGAATATGTAATACCTCAAAAATTATTTCCTTACTTTAAATGAAATAATTTAAGGATAATTGTACGTTTGTCATAATTGATTTATTTGATGATTTTATGTTGAGTGGTCCAGATTTACTAATGAGTAGATAATTATAAGCTTTAATTTTCTATAGTAATATTGGAGGATTTAATTTGTGATTATCTTGTTAATTGTATTAAACCACAAGAAGGAAAAAGATAAGAAAATTTATTTTAGATAATGGCTATGTTGTGCTTCGATAAATTAAGAGAAATACTTTTGTAATGCAAATAGATGGGGGGCTTTTTGGGAAATGGGATCTAGATGTTTAATGTATACCTAAGAGGGAGCATTCACGTGAAAGCTGGAGCTTCACGTGAAAACAGCAACAGAGGGCAGCAGCGTGAGAGTGAGAAAGAGAGAGAGATGGGTGCAGTTGTGAGATGGAGATGGGACCAAAATAGGAGAGACAAGGCGCGGGAAACCTGCATGAAGAAAAGAGAAAGAGACAAAGGAGAAGGTGGGTGTGAAAGGAGACCAAGCAGCCAACAAGCGTGGGAGAGAGAGAGTGAGAAAGAGAGCTGTGCGTGTGTGTGAGAGAGTGCGAGACTTCACGTGAAGCTGCCTAATCAAGATATAGATTCAAGAAAACTTCACTAGATGCAACACGTGAATGTGATATTTTGTTGAATATATCTAGAGAAGCACTTATAATTAAGCAGCTAAATTCATTCACGTGTTGCAGATCAAAGATACGTATCCACTTTCATCAACTCATCAACTTCTGAAAAGCACTTAAGCAGCTAAATTCGTTCTTATTACCATACGATCTCAAATAGACAAATAATAAAAACAACATTTCTTGAAACACAGAATCAAAACAAGGGCATTAATCTCAATATCATAAGAAAGATAACAAATAAAACCAATCCATAAATAACTGCAAACTAACCTATCGGCTATTGCCTCCACATTGCAACATTTATGCCAAAATCCAAGAAAACTGCAGAAAACTTTCCAATTCTTCATCTAGCTCTCAGTAGTAGCCTTTGCACTCCGAAAACCCTTCTTCAACTCAGCAACTCTCTTCATACAAGCCGCCTTCGACCTCCCCGGCACAGCAGCCGCAATCTTTTCCCACCTCATCGCCACCTCTTTAGGAAACGTCTTCAATGCATTAAGCAAGGCAATATTCTCCCCATTACTCCACCCCACCCCGCCATCACCATCACCATCACCACCACCACTCTCTTCCATAGTCTCACCATTCTCCACCACCACTCAGTCCACTCCTTCTCTTCCTCCACACCAAACCCACCTCCACTCCCTCCATTTTCCCCACCCTCCTTCTCTTCTCTCGCAAACCCATTATCCTTTTCGACCGCAACCAACGAATTCACGCCCAAAAATCCTTCATTTCTACGCGGTTTCTGTCTCTTCTGGGATACCCGCTTGTTGGTTTCGCCCAGTGTTTTGGGTTCTTGATCGGTAGGGAACTCGACGATTGGGCCTTGACCGACGGGGACGTCACCACTGGTGAGAGATGCAACACGTGAAGTCTAAATTCTGAAATCTCTAGATGAAAGTGGACTGAAAGTTAAAAATTATTTTTCCCAAACATTTTTCTTATTCATCCAAAGGGTGTTTCCGTACGTGTGCATTTATCTTATGCACTTGACTATAATGAATTGTCACTCAGATAGTTGTCTAGTTGAAAATTTGGTGTTCTTTATTAAATTAACAGTTATCTCAAAAGTTTAAACTGATAAGAAGAGGTAAATTTAATCACTTTAACATTCATCACGTGTGGGTTAACTTCTTTTAATAGGTGAAACTTAATACATGAAATATTTAATTTAAATAGGTATGAATTGACGGAATCAAGGTTCGATCATGACCTTTAGCTTTGGTACCATGTTAAATTATCCAGTTACCTCAAAAGTTTAAACCGATAGAAATAGATAAATTTAATCACTTTAACATTTTTTTTCTTAACATGCTTGAATTTGAATGCATTTCAACTTTCATCCTCGGTCTCCTTCAAACTTGGATTGATTTGGAAAAGAAACTTGGATTTAATTAAATGAATACAAATTGAAGAGAAAATTATCTTATTTATATTGAAAGCATATAGCATTGAAAAAAAAAAAAAAAAAACATTTTGAAGATGTCACCATAACGTTAGGAAAAGACATTTTCAAGAATATGAAAGTCAGAGAGTAAAATATATATATATATATATATATATATATATGTACGTATGTATGGGATTCAGTATTTTGAAAAATGAAAAACTAAAATAGAAAAAAAAAAAATCTTTGGCTAAAAGTTGCTAAATGAATATGAATGATAAATAATGCTCAATCCCTCGTCATATAACTGTTGTCCTCTACAAAGTGACTCTTGAATTCGCAAATAATAGCAGAGAAAAGTATGGTATTTCCTGCACTGCATAACATCATCAAATACAAGAAATAATAAGGTACACTTTAACAGTTAACCCAATCTCCAAGCTAAGTACATCAAAACCTTGTATTTCCTGATGTGAACCCTGAAGCTTCCTGCCTCTTCTGATTGACACATCGTACATCCAAATGACGCGTTATAACATGTGCACATGCATCTCTAATTTATGTAATGAAACCATCTACACAATCACATGCCAGGAGAATAGAAAGCAGGGAACTTGATGCAATAAACTGTTTATAGAGTAAATTTTATTTTACTTGCATATTTCTTCCCGAGAATTTTTCAAATGGAAGACTCCAAGTTCAAAAGAGTAATATCTGGTTGCAGTCACACCCTAAAAATAACTGGAACACTTTAGGAAAATTGTAGAAGCCTACTTCAAAGTTCAATCACAGTGAAATTATTAAAACAAATAGTTTTACTTGGAGGGTCACTAAAATCCTGAATCATCCCCTCCCTGACCTCCTAGTTTCTGACCTCTTTCTTTTTTATCATTCCCCTCCTTTGACCTATTGGAATTCCCCTTTGCTATTTTACATGTTTGATCCCCATTGTGCTAGGGAAATTCTTAAGATCAGGATCCCTCTTACCTCTTATGAAGAGTATCTGTGGACCTCTTTTCCAACTGACCTATTTACCACAAAGTCAGCCTATAACCTCATCTACAATTCGAGAACCTCTATTGTCACCTTTCCTCTTTCTCCTCCAAAATGGAAGGCTTTATGGAAACTAAAACTCACTGATAGGCTAAAACATTTTCTTTGGAAAATAGCTTGGGATTTAATCCTCCAAGACTAGGATAAATGATGCGTTCTCTCTCCCTTTTGCAGACTTAATATGCCTTTTTTACAATGTTGAAGAGAATTCCCTTCATTACCTCTTCTTTAGATGCCCCTTTGCTAGAATGTCTTGGAGATGGTCTGATATTACTTTGGCTAATTGGATAACTGGTATTCTGTCCCTTTTTCAATCTTTTGGCATTCCTTTAGTTGATACTCATTTATTCCAAATATATGCCCTGTCCTCTGTGATATGCTTTGGTTTGCTAAGAATCAAGTTTTGCATAAAGGCATTCTCCTGGATATCTCTAAGTTTGCTGATAATATTATGAGTTTGTCTCTTGATCACTTTGCAGCTTTGAACTATATCTCTCAGCCAATGAGAGAATTATGGTCTGCTCCAAATGATAGCTACTACAAAGTTAACTTTGATTTTGCCTCAAGTGAGCTCTTTTCTGTTCAAGCTGCTGTCTGCAGAAATTCCCATGGAACCATTGTTAAAAGCTTGTATCAATTTACTCCTCTTATTGATGATGTCTATGTTGAAGCTCAAGCAGCCCTTTTGGTTGCTTCTCTGGCCAACTCTTTGAAACTTGATAAGTTTGTTTTAGAAGGCATTTCCACTATTGTAATCTCCTATTTACAGCAGCATTCCTTTGGTCTTGATAAACTTTTAGTTAGTTTAATTTTTAAACTATTTTCTCTTACTCCCTCCTTTCTTTGGGAGGTTAGGAATGTTAACAGAAGTGCAAACTTCTGCGCCCGTTATGTGGCACATTGGGCCATAGCTAGAGTCATTTCTAGCTGCATTCTCACTTTTTTTTTTCTCCTTTTTTCCCCCCTCTCTCCATCCCCCTTTGTAGTGGTAAAGACCCACCTACCCCTTCTTCCTCTTAGTGAGGCTTTTTGCTGCTTTTCTGTTTGTATGTTCTGGTTTGTGCTTTGATGCAGTTTGTTAAAAAAAAAATAAATAAATAAAAAACTGTCATACATTCTCTTAGGCTTGGTATTAGCTAGGCTTGGTCTTTCTTGGTTTGTCACTCATGGGCCCACGAGTATGACTTCTTTTTCTTCAATTCTTTCTTTCTCAACTCGTTTCACATACACGCGGCCATGCTTTTCTTTTCTATTTTCATTATTCCCTTCTTTTCCTATAAAAGGCAATAATTTGTATTATAATATCATTTTAAGCTCACATTTAATAATTAAACATTATTTCACAATTAAATATAAAAATGCAGTAATTGATATATAACAAAGTATGATATAAAAATGCAATAATTTTGTGTTCTTTTCTTAACATACTTGAATTTGAATGCATTTCTACCTTCATCCGTAGTCTCCGGATATACTGAAAAATTGAAAATTCAAGAAAATGGTTGTAGAAAAGCCTTTCATAGCCATGCAAATGAGTTTTATAGAAGTCAAGCTGAATTTGGAAAACCCTAATGCGGCAACAGAAAGCTTCCATTCGGACGAACTTGATACCCATTCAGACATAGCTAGGTTAAACTTCTTCTCTCACACCTCTCGTCCGAACTCTCAGTAAACGTGTGATGTCGACATCCTCGGATATGATGATGAAGATGTGCTTATATGTATATTCACACCTTCATGACAACAAAGTATTTTAAAGTCATGATGGTCATGATCTCATTAGAACATCATAACTAGTGAGTTTATGCGAGAGTAGTACCAAGATTGGTGACCTTCTAAGAAATTTGGTTTGGGAGAGCAAAAAACAGACAATAATGTGTGTCAATAGGGTGATGTGTTACAGAATGGTCTTAGCGAGCTCTCGGCTTTTAGTATTGGATGCTACGCTTGAATGGACTATGAATGATCTTATGACAGAGCTCTTGGCTTTTAGTCTTTGGATGCTGCACATTTGAATGAACTACGAATGACCTTATGAACGGAGCTTTTGGCTTTTAGTACTAAATGATGTGCGTTCAAACAAACTACGAACGGTCTTGCATACAGAGCTTCAAATGAGAAAACATTACACTTTTGGACACCAAATTAGCCAACCTAAACTAGAAAATAAAAGTCAAGTTTTCATGGCATGGGAAATATAGGAACATTTGTTTTAGACTTGCTTGTTCCTAAAATAGATTACTTGAAATTGAAATGAATATAAATCTTCAAAACCTTAGTCCTAAGCACATAAACAAGAAGAAATTCCTAAATTATATTGAAAAATTGACACATACATATGTCTCACCTTCATTTAGTAGGCACCACTATTATAGAAAAATATTGGAAAAACTTTACTTACCTTCATGATTTTTCATTATTTTTACGATCATACTCTTAAACTTTAAAATGTGTAAATTTATTGTATTAGTCTTTCAATTATTATTTAACTTCACAATTTTGTTAAATTATCAAATTATATATATATATATATATATATATATATATATATATATATATAAGATTCAGGTATGGTTATTTTTGCAAATTCAAGTAATCATGACCAACACCTAAATCCTTGATTTTTTTTTTCTTTTTTTCTTTTCCTAAAAAATTGAGTATTTTGGGAATTTTAACATCCCTCGTTAGGATTATAGAGGATGAAATTGAAGAAAAAGAAGAAAAATAGATATACCAAATTAACACCTTTTAAAATTCAAAAATTAAAGGTATGATTACAAAAGCAATAAAAGATCAAAGGTGATAAATGAAGTCTCTCCAAAATATTACCACTATCAATAGAGCATTTAATTGCCTTAACATTTCTTAATCGAATTAATTAAGCGAATTGTTATTGCCTTTGGCGTGAAGTTGATGTTGCCAATTATTTGAAGAGCACCTTGTCCTCACTGTCGTGTTCATTTCTAAGAACATCTCAGCAATGAATTGTAGTTTAGCTACTTAAAATACTATTTTTTTTTAGTTTAACTATTACTTTTTTACTACACACTCCAGCAAATCATCTATGTTAACAATATATTCTAATTAGGGGTTTGTTAGGGGTTCTTTAGTGTTTTCTAGCGTTCTCTCGGTCTTATGTAGAACTTGATTTAAGAAAAATAAAATTATAATATCGTTTTTTGTCAACAAATTAATTTTATGAGTTAATATTTAGGTTTTAATGCTTTAAAACTTGTTTTTATTTAAAACTAAAAGCTAAGGGTGGAAGGTTAACCTTTTGGGGATGTTATCACCCAAAATGGATTTGATCATTCTAAATTTAGTGATAATACCTAAAAAAACCGGTAGTAAAGGCCACTACAATTTTTTTTTTCTTAAATCATGTTCTACATAAGATTGAGATAACGTTAGGAGAACACTAGAAAGAGAACCCCTAGCATTTTCCTTCTAATTAATTTTAATTTTCAATATTATTTTATCATTTTCTTTTCTTCTCCATCGAAATCTCTCGGCTTTCTCTCCTTTCATTACTCTTTTTCTTTTCTTAAGTAGAGAGAATCTTGCCTGCAACTTACAGAATAGCTTTTTGAAGCAATGCCTAGAAGTTTCTGTAATACCCCCAACCTTAAGGCTAAGTTTGTCACATTTCTTCTTTTACAATAAAATCTTTGCAAAGATCCATAAGGTCTATCAGAATACTTGATTTTTTAAAGAGTACAATAAATGTATAAAACATTTATCAAGAACTTTTATTACAAGCGAATTTAGAAAACATAAACTTTAATTGTGGAATATCATAAATTTTACAATAACTAAATTGAAAAGGACTATGAAAATATTAATAATTATTCCCGCCCCCATTCCGGCCTCTTATTCCAGCATACTTTCTACCTGAAAATAAGAAATAAAACTGAATGAGCCCAAAGGGGGCCCATCAAGTAAAATCCACAACCATAAATAGTTTTACTCCTTGTTCTCAGTTTTCAAAAACTGATTTCGTAAATAAATATACAATCAATAATATATCATCTAGTAATAATAATCGTTATGAATCATTCTTGTAAAAAGTCGTCATAAATCATCATTGTAAAACATCTTTATAAATCACCATAGTAAATCGTTGATGCAATTATCTTGTCATTTTCTCATTTTAAGGCTCATGTACACTATTACCCCTGTGCACGAGGGTTGTGGGTCCTTGTGACCATGGCACTGAACTGTGGCCTCAGCCATGCCCGACCGTCAATTAACTCTTTTACTTGGTGCACTCAATAACATTGATGGAATACCACCGTCGTATAGCCTTCTTGTTGGTTTCGCCCATCCGAGTATCATTGCAGAATTCCTCTCATTCTTTCTTTCTTGGGGCCAAAATACTCCTATATACATGTGCCCTCATTTCATAAACATTGATAACATTTCTTATACTTTTCATTGTACTTCTTTTGATGCATCTTAGGGCAACATGTATGAGGGTTTTATTATTATTTTATAATCATCATGTTCACAAAAATATTCATCTTTCTCAATCTTTCATGCATGCCACATAACTTTATAATATGTAAATAAAAATACATAAACATTTACAGTTGTACATAAATTGCATGACATGATAACTTTAGAAGGGGTAGTGAATGTACTTACTTTTAAACCAAGGCTTAAGTTTCCAAAGAATCTAGCTGCTCCAAATCTGACTATCACCCACTACTTTATTTGAACTAATTTCTTAAGATCGCTTTCTCTCTTATGTTCTTCCTTTCTTGCGGCGCCTTGTCTCGCCCTTTCTCTCTCTTTTTTGTGTAAACACTTTCAAAAGAAGAAAGACCGAGTATAAAGCGGAAGAAGGAAGAATATAATAAGAAAAGAAGGGAAAAGAGTGGTGAAATTATGAAGGGAGAAGCCCTATTTATAGAAAAATTTTAAGATACTATTCTACCTTTCATTTACAATTCTACCTTTCATTTTACTATTTCACTTACCCATACTATTACACCTACCCATACACCTACCCATACTATTACACCTACCCATACACCTACCAACATTATTATTTTATCTACCATTTACTATCACATTATTCAATAACTACTATTATCTAATTACCACCCTCCATAATACCATAAACTCCTTAAAGAAAATAATTGAATAATGTTATCAAATAAATAAAAAAATAAGACTATTAAAATCGAGGCAATAGTTTCCTCATTGTAATAAAATGGTGTTTCAAACACTTTTTAAAGTTATTATTATTTTAAGTTTGTAATAATGATGTTTTTGTAATGAGTTTAACTTATATTGGATGTGCCTTAAAATTTCATTTTTATAGCCCCCAATTAACAATTAACATCTTAGCTTAGAATAAAAATTCAAAATGAGAACAAAACACCATATCATTCCTAAAACTTTGTCCTCGGTCTCTCGCAAGCCACCGTGCTAGGGTGCGAGCCACAGCAGATTTGGGGTGGCCGTCAAGCCACCCTATTGCCTGGGGTGCCCAGCCCATTCGGCAAGCCACCCTAGCTTATTCCTTGTGCTGTGTTGTTCTCATTTTGATTTGGTATTTTGTTCACACTTTAATTTTTTACATTTTTCTTTAAATCAGTGATATGTCACATAGTGATTGAATGATATTAAAGGGCTGGTGATATAAAAGGGCTAGTTTAGACAATGACCGGATAGTAGAGGTGGAGAAATTAAAAGAAAAAAAAAAGTGGGTGGCGTGAGTGGTGTGGAAGAGGAGAGAGAAAAAAGAAAGAAAAGAAAGAAAGAAAGAAATCGTCCACTATTAAATTACCACCTACTCTAATATTCTGCTAGCCTAATTAAATCCTAATCACCTAATAAAATAATCTGAAAATAATATCTCATAAAAATAAAGCATATAATAAGCTCAACTCAATAAAGGAGGAAAGGGAAGATGGGAGAAAAAAGAAAGAAAAAGAGTTTTGCAAGAGCTTTTGCTCGACATGGAAAGGGCCCCAAGGTTGATGAAGAGAAGATGATGACGTGGATAGCTACTTTGAGAGATGTGGGTTATTCCACCGGATGGCATATTGATCATAATAAGTAACCTTTTAGTCTTTTCTATTTTCAGCGAGATCATAGATGATGAGTTGGAATTGGAAATCCATCCCCTGGATCACGCGAACTCTCACTTATTTGGATATTTAATTTAAATGTGATGAATGATGATTGATGAAGTTAGAATTAATTAGAATTCAATACTTGATAAGAAAAATAATTTTTTTTGACATGTCCACACAAAAGGGGGGAGAAGGGATTCAAACTAGTGACATCCACTTCATTAAGCGTGGTCTCAACCGATTAAACTACCTCTTGAAGATGATAAAAAAATAAATTACTACTTATTCTTAGTCGTAAACTAATAAAAATATATATATATTTAATTATTTAATTAATAAATACTTTAAGAGTTCCGATTAGTATCATCATCATCATATGCTGCACTGATAAGCCCCAAATAGCCGAATGAAGAGAAAAATCAAACCTCAACTACGATGCGAAATTATGATCTTGAATAGTTTCCCTTACCATGTTGGATGAAACTAAAAATTGTCCCTTATGAATGTCATTGTCTCATCAAAATTATTATCCCATCTTCCTCACAGTTACGAGTCAGAAATTGTCAAAGAAATCATTGAACACATACTTGGTGGATTTCCTTGGAAGAACGGTCTATCTCATCGCAAGCATTCTCTTATTGGAATTGAATCTCGTGCAGCGAAAGTTATGAAGTTACTTGATATTGGGGTGGAGAAGGGTGGTGGTGTTCGCTTTATAGAGATTCACGGGATGAGTGGGGTGGGTAAGACCACACTGGCAAACTTCATTTATGATATGGTTTCTCCTCAATTTGAAATTAGATGCTTTATTCCTTGTAAAGAAGAAGATAGTCAAGATACATCCGGTCCATCCGGATATAATAGGAGAATTGATCGTATTTGCTCTGTTTAATTATGTATTTCTCTCATTTCTTATGTGCTTATTTTAAAGGAGCTTTTTAATTTCTTCTTTAAATTATGTATTTGCTCTGTTTAATTTGCTATTTCTCTCATTTCTTATGTGCTTATTTTGAATAATTGATGTTGCTGGGTTGTGGCAAAGTTATTTATGTTCAAGAGAAGCACAGATAAAGCTGATGGATTGAATATGTTTAATTATTTTCTCGCACTTGTTTCCTACAAAATTTGCAGTTAATTAGGTTAAAGATTTTTATGGAATCAATTTATTGAATATTTAATTCCTATTGTCATTGAAACATTTGATCAGCTAGAAGTGCCTGAAGAGATGATGATCGGTGAAGATGTCATGTAGTTACAAGGACTAAAAGTTAATAAAGCTTGAGCTGTACATTAACTTCACTAGAGGAAGGGGAGGCTGCAGTTATTTATCTTATTCATCCAAAGGGTATTGCTTCTGTGTGCATGTATCTCATTCAATTCACTTGACTAGACTTAATTGTCACTAGATGGTTTAGTCTAGCTGAAAATTTTGTGTTCTTTTCTTAACCTGCTTGAATTTGAATGCATTTCTACTTTCATCCTCAGTCTTCGGATATACTGAAAATTCATCAAAATGGTTGGAGAAATGCCTTTCGTAGCCATGCAAATGAGTTTTATATAAGTCCAAGCTGAAGTTGGAAAACCCTAATGCGGCAATGCAAAGCTTCCATTCGACGAACTTGATACCCATTGACATAGCTAGTTTAGTTAAACTTCTTCTCTCACACCTCTCGTCAACTCAAGAAATGTGTGATGTCCCACATCCCTGGATATGATGATGGAGATGTGCTCATATGTATATTCACACCCTTCATGACAACAAAGTATTTTTTAAAGTTATGATGGTCATAATTCCATTAGAATTTTGTTGTTAAGCGAGTTTATGTAAGAGTAGTACCAAGATGAGTGATCTCTTCTAGAAATTTAGTTTGGAAGAGCTAAAAGTGGACAATAATGTGTGTATGAATAGGGTGAGGTGTTACAGAATAGTCTTGCTAACAGAGTTCTTGGCTTTTAGTACTGGATGCTACATGTTTGAATGGACTACGAATGATCTTGCAAACAGAGGTCTTGGCTTTTAGTCTTGGATGCTGCATTTAATGAACTACAATGACCTTGCAAACAAAGCTTTCGGCTTTTAGTACTAAATGTTGCATGTTCAAACAAACTACGAACGGTCTTGCACACAGAGCTTCAAATGAGAAAACAATACACTTTTGGATACCAAATTAGCCAACCTAAACTAGAAAAATAAAAGTCCAAGTTTTCATGGCATGAAGGCCCAAATATAGGAAAAATTGTTTTTAGACTTGTCTGTTCCTAAAATAGATTCTGTTTCACTTGATATTGAAAGAATCCCCCTCCCCTCATTTGTGGGCATTGTAAAAAAAAAAAATGAAATTAATTCTTCAAAACCCTAACCCTAAGCGCATAAACAAGAAGAAATTCTTTAATTATGTTGAAAAATTGACACATTCGTATGTCTCACCTTCATTTAGTAGGCTCCACTATTATGGAAAAATATTAGAAAAAACCTCATTTACCTTCATAATTTTTCATTATTTTTACAATCATACTCTTAAACTTTAAAAAGTGTAAATTTAATCCAGTAGTCTTTCAATTATTATTTAATTTCACAATTTTGTTAAATTCTGCCAAAATTATATATTTAAGATTCAGGCGTGTTTATTTTTTGCAAATTCAAGTAAATCATGACCAACACCTAAGTCCTTGCAATTTTTTTTTCTTTTTATTCCTAAAAAATCAAGTATTTTGGGAATTTTAACATCCATCCGTTAGGATTATAGATGGATGAAATTAAAGAAAAAAAAAAGAAAAATGGATATACCAAATTAACACCTTTTGAAATTTAAAGGTATAATTACAAAAGTAATAAAAGATCAAGGGTGAGAAATGAAGTTTTTTCAAAATATTACCATTATCAATAGAGCATTTAATTGCCTTAACATTTCCTAATCGAATTAAGCGAATTGTTGTTGCCTTTTGCGTGAAGTTGATGTTGCCAATTATTTGAAGAGCACCTTGTCCTCACTGCCGTGTTCATTTCTAAGTAGAGAGAATCTTACCTGCGCGCAACTTATAGAATAGCTTTTTGAAGCAATGCCGGTAAATTTCCTTTGTTGTAATAAAATGGTGTTTCAAACACTTTTTTAAAGTTATTAGTATTTTAAGTTTGTAATAATGACGTTTTTGTAATGAGTTTAACTCTCAATCGAATTACGCTTAATGAAGCGGAGGCCATTAGTTCAAATCCTCCCTCCCCCCTTTTGTGTGGATATGTTAAAAAAATTTATTCCTTGTGTTGTGTTGTTCTTATTTGGATTTTGTGTTTTTGTTCACACTTTAATTTTTTGTATTTTTCTTGAATTAATGATGTGTCACATGGTGATCGAATGATATTAAAGGGCTAGGTTAGACAATGACTGGATAGTAGGGGCGGAGAAATAGAGAAGGAAACAAATTTAAAAAAAAAAAAAGTGTCGGATCTTTTTGTCTCCCATGTTTTGTCAACTTGCAGGAAATTTCATAACCCATTTCGGGGGCATGTATGTTCTTCTTATTTTATTTGTTTTTCTGCAATCTCTCCCATGCTATTGCTTTCGGTGAAGAGCAGGCCGGCAGCCATGTTTCCATCTTTTAATTTCTTCGCATTTACTAATTCCCACTTCTTCAATTTTTTATTGCATTTGTTGGCTATGTTGTCCCTTCCCATGGATGGTAATCTTAACATTTAGCTACTGTCAGGAT